>CM076083.1:285000-422500 GCA_038088235.1 Zacco platypus
TCAGTGTGTCTGATCTCAGCATCAGTCTCTCTCTACCTCTGGAGGTGGAATATCAGGATAAAAACACCTACAGCTGTGTGCTGAACAATCCCATCAGCCACCAGACTCAACATCTGGACATCACTCAACTCTGTCACACATGTTCAGGTACGGCAGCGCTGATGATATCAGTGTTTATTGACTGAGCTGATCTCAGTTTGATGTTTTTACTCCTCAGACTCTGTCCACTGTTGTGGTCCTACTGAAGCTGTGATCCGATTGGTCCTCTCTGCTCTGGTGGGCGTGGCTACTGTCCTTATTGTGGTTTATGAGATCAGATCCGGAAGAGCTGAACGAGATCAAGCACAGATTCACACACCAGGTCCATGATTGATGATGTCATTTCTCACACATATATTAATATTGGTGAGATTTATTCATTTATGGCTTTACATGTTCATCTTTTTCAGGAAGGGCTTAAATCTAAAGCAGAACGCTGAACTTTAAAGATTCTTCAAGTGTGTTTTTGTCATAATAAATGCTGATGATTATTTGAGCTTCTGCTCTCTCAGTGTCAGACTGTAAAAATCTTATTTGTGAGGCTTTATTGTTTATATTTCTCTCAGAGACACACAGATCTCACTTTACTTCTACTGCTGTATATTTGTCATGTGTATTTGACACTGTTGTTGGATGGATCAAATTAAAATATCATGCTTGCAATATGGCGGATCGAGTGTGTCGTGGCTCAGCTGCTCCTGGAATTAAACCTGCGATCTTTGAGACTGTGGATGGGAAAATAATGGAGGATGAGTTTCTTAACTTCCTCTGGGTTAAAATAAAAACGATGAGTCAAGATCAAATAGCCTCAAGTGCGTTTGACTCCGAGTGGATAGAGTCGTGGAAAAGCTGTTGTTTGAGCTTTTGTCCGGACGCTAAACAACGGTGTGTGACATGTGAAGGTGGCCAGAAGGAGCCAATAACATACAAAGTTGCTTAAAGTCGCTGAACGAGTGTGGAGAAAATCTTAATATATTCAAAAATATTGCTATAACTGTCTTTTAAAAATGTTGTATTGCATGTATTTGTTTCTAATGGACCTTGAGTCTGAAAATAAAGTTGAAATTGAAATGAATGTGTCTGAAGTGAATAAATGTACATTTTCAGAAAAACCTGTTTCCTTTCATGCTTCATTATCTGAGACCTTTGTCTGCAAATATATCAGTTTATAATAATGTGTTATTAAATAATAAAAACTAACATCTAAAACTTGTTTTGTCTCTTATCTCGAGAATCAGTGAGATTTAGTTTGTTAGAATTTCAGGTGCGTTTTTATTTACGTCAAAACAAAAATACGACAAGGAAGCAGAAAAAGAACTGCAGCGTCACAGTAAAATGGCGACACCTATTGGCAAAATTACTACATGACAACAATTCCATTTAATTTTACAATATCATTAAGCCAGTTTAGTAAATTATAATAATACAAAATAGTAAGGTCTTTTCCTTAGTGTTTTTTCTCAGTGGTATTTGTCCATTCTGGACACATTCACGAATGTAATGATAATGAATGTCTATGTGTTTAGTTCTTGAATGATCAGCGGCTCCTTGGTTGTCTTCCAGAATCATCACAGGCGTAGCATCCACTCCAAGATCACTCAGTAGTCGTCTAAGCCAGGCACATTCCTGAGCTGCTTGACTAAGATCAACATACTCAGCTTCTGCTGTTGAAAGAGCAACAGTTGACTGCTTCTCACTGAGAAACTCACTGCTCCTCCAGCCAGTAAGAACATGTTAGCGGTTGTGGAGCGGCCATCGTCCTGATCTCCAGCCCAGTCAGCATCTGAGTATCCCATCAAAGTAAATTAACTAGACTAATAAGTATTGATCTTTGTAACGGAATGAATCAATAATATATAGAATAAGCTGAACAATGACACCATTTTCTTTGGGAGCTGCTGTGCAGCCAAAATTATTTGCCAATTATTAATGTAAAGCTGCTTTGCCACAATTTGCATTGTATAAAACGCCATATAAATAAAGATGACTTGACTTGACATATTTTTTAGCTAAAAAACCACAAACACTGCAAACTTTTGAAAACAGGTTTCAAAGTACAAGCTGTGCTGTTTTCACTGCTGAGAAACATGGAGACATGTGAGAACTCAGTTAGTTTGACCACACAGTTATTAAAGAAACACACTTGAAGAAAGAACAGGAACTGAGATCTTCTGAGATCATCTCTGAACCAGTTTGGACTGAATTCTCACTCATTTCGGGGGCGTTTTTAGCTAAAAAACCACAAACACTGCAAACTTTTGAAAACAGGTTTCAAAGTGCAAGTTTTTGAGGACGATGCTGTTATTGTCGCAGTGTAAGCTAGAAAAACATACATGTTCAGACAGTGGCAACTATTGTCCTGGCAGCATGATACGGCGTATCGGCATCAGAGATATATTTACAAATATAATGGTTGTGAATGAATGTCCAAATTTTGAAGACAAAAAAATGCATTCATACATAATTCATTAACCTACAAACCCGTAACAGTTTTAGACTAATTGGTGATGGTGTTCTGTTTTCTCTCTCCTTGAGTTGCCAGTCGTTGGCTCTCTGTGAGCCTCCTTGCCTAATGTGAGCGTCGTCAGGCCTCCTCGTGTTTTAGAGAGTTGCCTTATTGAGGTCTCCACTCGCTAAAGCTCCGCTAGGATAACAGTTTTGAGTTGAAGGCTCTCTGTGAGTCTCCTCACATGATATCCTGAGTGTGGAGCATTGGTAGGCCTCCTCTCGATAGTTATTATGCTGAGACTCCCAGAGCTTGACTATTATTTGCTAAGTCATCGGACTCTCTGTGAGCCCTAGGGGACGCAGCGTGTCGTTCCCTATTCTCAGGGAACCATGATTACATGCGTAACCTGAGACGTTTTCCTTCTCGCCTCCAGTTTTCCTGTTTCGTCTTGGCAGACTTCAAGCTCTGACTCTTACAAACTGCCCACGGCCATTGATTTTATGCTATGGATAAATAATAAATAATTGAATTAGGCTGATAAAACGTTTAGGCTGCTCTACCGCTGCGGTCTAACAGCGCTCGCCAACGTCAAAATGATGGAGATGGCCAATCAAATCAAAGAAGGCGGGTCTTACTGTTTAATATTATTGTAAAATTCGTGGAAGACTGAATTGATGCAGGACTTTTAAGCCTAAAGATTCTTAATATGCTGGAATATTGTACTGGGGCGTTAGGACCACAGACCACAGGGTGAGCGCCCCCTGCTGGCCTCACTAACACCTCTTCCAGCAGAAACCTGGTTCTCCCAGGAGGAATCCCATCCAGGCACTAACCAGGCTCCGCCCTGGTCTTGGGCTACAGGGTGACATGGCTGCTCTAATATAATATAAAATATAACATATAATATAAATAACTCGAGTTTTTGATAATTGAAATATTTTTCTGACCCTTCAGATTCCTTACCAGTGAATACTACTAGTACACACTGATATTTTAGTAAAAATATGTAGACGGAATTCACTTGAATTTGGTTCAAGCTATTATTTTCTGTGGATTTAGCCCGTTCAAATGTCCTCCATTATGGTTTTTTTATTTAACAAATCATGTTTCAAGATTGTATACATTGATCTGGTTCCCTTTTTCTTCATTTGTTCCACTGTCCCTTAAAATATGTGGGAACAGCATTTGTTGGCACAACATTTTGACAGCAATTAACTAGACTAATAACTACTGATATTTGCAACGGAATGAATCAATAATATATAGAATAAGCTGCACAATGACACCATTTTCTTATTAATTTAAAGCTGCTTTGCCACAATTTGCATTGTAAAAAGCGCTATATAAATAAAGATGACTTGAGTTGACAGCATGCACAGGATTATGTGCTCTGCCCCGGAGTGCGTGTGGACAACAGACTCTTACAGAATGCTTCTAGAACGGAGGGAAATCCACTGCAGAACTCTGACCACTAGAGGGCAACATAGACAGTGTCCTCGATGAGAGGATCTCATTTTCTACAAGAGGTTTTGTTGTTTTTGTGAGAGATGTGATAGTGACTGTGTATACCTCTACCCATCCAAGTGTCCTGGATGTAGGTCATATGCTGTATGGTGCTTTTGTAATGGTCACTTAGAGCATTTACGGTAATACTTGTGCACTTTTCCTCATTCACTCTCTATGGATGCAGACGAGTGCTCGAGTCATTTTATTAAACCCGGGAAAATACGCCCGCTCTCGTCTCTCGAGTGTCTTTTCCTCTGGCACCAAACAATCTGAGCACCTGAACATTTCAAATGTGTTCAAATTGTGATGCCTCATGATGACGTGTGGGTGTTTCTGCAACTACGGGCACTTTTAAGTCCCAGAAGTGAAATCTGATGCTTCATAAAAATAAACGTACACACCTTGACATAAAAAATAATGAATGAAGAAGGATTTAATGAAAGAATATGAAGCATTTATAGGTCCAAACTGTGGTCTCAATTCTGAGATACATAAAATTTGCTCATTCTTTCACAAGTTGACGTCGTTTCAAATGAATTAACTTCATTTAAATATTACTTTAAACAATCTTTTTTTGTTGACTGATCATTCATATGATTTTTTTCATCTAAACACACCTGTCCCACACTTTAGAGTCATCACCGCAACGCTGAAAAGAGACTCTTAATGTGACATTTGTTCAAAGCAAAACAAATCTAGTTTCTATGGAAACAGAAATTAGCATGTGAGCACATGGCTGACAGGTTGGGCCACCACCATTAGGTCACAAGAATCTCTTCTTCTAAAGTATTTACTCACCATTCAAGCAATGTGTCACATATTCTTTAAAAAAAATGAATTTATATTACTGTTGAATAAATGGTACTAAAAGTCAAAACTGATGTATCAGACCTTGCTAGCTGCCAGTTATCACCAATATTAGTGTGTCATTTCGTCTTTACCGCAGCATTTTAAGCTATATATTGTCATATTCAAACCTGAAGCACAGAGTACTGCTTTAATTTAAATTTAATGCACGTTTAATTCAGTATATTTTCAGGCGGGAGAAATCTCCGGCTTTGCTTCTGGATATCTGCCCTCTGGTGGTTGCCATTTTATTATATATTTAGATTGAATGTGTGATTGCATGAGCAGAGCAAACTTTCATTTGTCTGGGATCCCAAGACCCTGTGTGACGTGTGTTCGAGTGTGTGTTTTAATAAAGGTGTTTTTCTAATTACATGTCATATATGTCATAACACAGAATCAGTTGCTATTTTTTATTCTAAATAAATCTATTCTCATGATTTACTTTCATCTTTGATATTACAGTTATAGTACAGTTGTTATAGTAAGCTTGTAGAATAGAACTAAAACATTTCATTGTGAATATACTGCAGGTTTGATCAGTTTCATATCACCACTGTTAAATTGAATTCTGATTATTATTTCTTTTTCATATTTAAGATGTTTTGTCAACTAAATGCATCAAATTTGTGGAGAAAAAAAAAGATTGAGAATGTTTCCTAATAATATGAAAAAAATTAACATTTCACTTTAGGATTTAATAAAGTCTGATTTACCAACTGAGCAATTAAGAAATGATAGAACAATTACAGTATACAGTGTATATGTCTAACTATCCCCATAATAATAATAATAATCCTCATACTTTTGCCAATTATGTCTTCTCCATATAATACAGGTAATGAGTGGAGAACATGAGGCTTCTTAAAGAAAAACTAACAGGTCTGTATGTACATGTATTGACCATTATTGCAGAGCGCTAATCCAGCAGTGAGTGCTGTGGGGAAGCAGTGTGTTTATTAGCTTAAACTCTGTTAGATTTCTGCAACTGAACACTTTTTGTTTGACCTCAGGATCCAGAAGCACCCGCCATGGCATGCTGACGCAAAGGACGTCGTTCCACCATCTTCTCAATATCTGTTTTCTATGTTTCTCCGTCTTTCTCTCCTTCTCTTTCCATCTTGATTGTGATGTGAACACAACACGTTTCTTCAGAAAGCTCTCACACACACACAGGCTATGTACACACACGCTCACAAACGCACACAGAGCGTCTGGACATTCATTCCTGTTACGCAGTTCATTCCTGTCATTAAATGGTTTTGTTCCAAAAAATGAGGCTAAATGACTGATTTTTTCATCTGTGTTATGTTCATGATTTATCCAATTTACTTAATTACATGACTTAATAAATTATAATCTTGTAGTTTGGGTCTCCTGTAAAATAAAAAATGGCTTTGCATTTTTAAAAAAAAAAAAATACACATTGTGTGCTTATTTAGTGAATTTTTATTGACAATTATACATTATTAAAACATTTTACCAACCATTTCTTTAAGATAAACACATACAAAGGAATTAGCTGACATTTTTTTAAACATGCTTTTTAAAAGACACTTGATTTTTGGTAACAGGACTGAGAAAAATGCATCCATTCCCTACTTTAAAACCTTGTAAAAGAATAAAAAGGTGCCTGAGATTGACCAATGTACATTTTGAACAGTGAAATGTGTGTGTTGGTAGATACAGTGCTGAAAAAAGATATAAAATTAAGTTTAATGTAAATGTTAAATGTTACCAGTTGATGAATCCATGGAAGGTATTTGGAGATTTGAGTGTATCTTGTCCGGTCGTCTCCATTCGAATTCCTGCTGTTATAAGACACAATTCCTTGTGCAACATCTCCACAAACAAGTGCACCTCCAGAATCTCTCTGTGGATCATATAATTAGATTACTGGTTTGCACTAACATTACACCATAGATAAGGATTTGTAAGTAGTGTCACTTGAACTACCTCTGCTGCGCCAGATTTTCCCTCACTGCATAGAGTGTCAGGCGTCTCACAGTTTTTAGAATTTAACAGAGTAACATTGGCTTCCTTGAGGACACTTGATGGAGGCCCATGTTGGAAACCCTGAAGGCCCCAACCCATGACCATACAATCCTTTGAGATTTCTTCATTCTCAGTTTTTGGCAAGGTGATAATATTCACAGTTCTGTTCAATGTTACTGGGGTTTTAAGCTGAAAGGGAATGTGTAAAGTCCTGCATTTCTTTCAAACTTTTTCTGAATTTTGAAGAATGCATTCAGGGATTAGGTTTAGCCAAAAAATTCTGTAAACATCTACTATTTACTAAAGTGAAAGGCCTTTTTTTCGAGGCGTGATTCTAATTAAATGGTTTTATAAATGTTTTACCTTTAGAAGCATGATATCATGATCTGGGCTCCTCATACTGAATTTTGGATGTGGAATTGGATGTACCGCTACACTCTTAGGAATATGATTGGTGTCACTGACGCCCAAATACACCACAGGATGACTACAGATGACAAAAAAAATATATATTTACAATACAAAGATATCAATGCCACGTTGGATATCAAAAGTCGCCTTTTTGTTGTTGTTTTCATACAATTGTGTATTTTGAGGCAAGTTGTATACCCTATCTAAATAAAGTCCAAAATATGATAATCGGTTTCACCTACCGTCCACAGTGGGCAGCTGTCATCACAAAATCTTCTCTTACCAGAAAACCACCACAACATACTTTGGATTTAGAGTCACGAATGTAGACCATGTAGGGCCGACTGTGTGGAACGGAGACTTTACCGCCAACGATGGAGAAACCTAAGAAAGAGTTTAGAGTCTATGAAACAATTCAACAGCATATTCTGAGAAACGACCTTCTGTAGTGACTGAGGTAGATTAGATGTGATCACCTGGAGCACAGAAACGTAACAGTAGCAGACTAGCTATAAGCCAAAGGATGCTCATTGTAGACGGCTCAGGCACACTCAGTATGCCCCACAGAAATGTTGTCTCCTGCTTTTATACTGATTGAAGGGACCCATACCCGGACGTTAATGGTAGAAGCTGCACTTGCTCTGCATCCAGATCAGTTTCACTGATATAAAAGCATTAGAGACTGTTATAGGAAGAGTTGATCACAGGTCAGCGATTACCATCAGCTGTCGCTGTTTCACAACTCACACTTTGGTGATAACATCAGAAAGTGCACTAGGGACAGTATTTATAGCTGTGAGAATTTTAGTATCTGTAATTTGAGCAACTTTTGGTACCTTGTTTACCATACTTTATCAAGTATAAATTCTACAAACCCCTTTGACCCCAGAGCAGCTTTAATTAATCGAGGCTTTAAAAATGGCTTTCTGAAACACAGATTAAGTACAGATTACTAACACCTGGACTAAGCCCTTCATAAGATTAAAATTATGAATGTTAATACTCGACCCACTCCATGCAGGATTCAAAACAGGCTCTCCTGTATGATTGGCAGGTGCACTAACTAGTGCGTGAGTCTCTAGTGTCAGTCACACAGCTGACAGGTTTACACACAGCTCATACGAGCTTGCCTCTGCTACATACACACACACACACACACACACACACACACACACACACACACACAAATATATATATATATAAAATCAAGTGAGGAATACAATAAGTGATTCATCATGAAGAGGCAAATACACACAAGAGTTGCTCACAATACAAGTGTCAGACATTGTTCAGAGTAGAATAAGATTGAATATTGAGGGATTAGAGGAAGTGAAAGGATTGGGTTTTTTATGATGAGGTAAAGTATTTGATTGGGTAATCACAGAAGTGCCTAGATGGATGTTATGTTGTGATGTTGTAGAGTAGGAGTGGCAGGGAAGACTAAAAGCTCAGTCTTTGCCAGGTTGAGCTGCAGGTGGTGTTCTTCCATCCACGTCGAGATGTCCGCCAGACAGCTTGAGATCCGTACAGCTACTGTGGAATCATCTGGTTGGAAGGACAGGTAGAGTTGTGTGTCATCAGCATAGCAGTGGTAGGAGAAACCATGTGCCTGTATGATGGGACCCAGTGATGTAGTATAAATGGAGAATAGGAGGGGACCAAGAACTGAACCCTGAGGAACCCCAGTGATCAGTTCATGAGGTTTGGATACCTCCCCTCCCCAGGCAACTCTGAAAGACCTACCTGTGAGATAGGACTCTAACCACTGAAGCGCAGTACCTGAGATGCCCAGTGACGAGAGGGTGGACAGAAGAATTTGATGGTTTACGGTGTCGAAGGCAGCAGATAGATCCAGTAGAATGAGAACAGATAATTTGGAACCAGCCTTTGCAATCTGCAGGGATTCCGTGACAGACAGTAGCGCAGTCTCTGCTGAATGGCCGCTCTTGAATCCAGATTGGTTGACGTCCAGATGGTTGTTCTGTGTGAGGAAGGATGACACCTGGTTGAACACAACTCGTTCAAGTGTTTTTGATATGAATGGTAGGAGAGAGACAGGTCTGTAGTTGTCCACGAGTGATGTGTTTAGCGTGGGGTTTTTTTAGCGGTGGGGTTACTCGAGCCTGCTTGAATGTGGTAGGGAAAGTGCCTGTGTGGAGAGACGAGTTAATAATGTGTGTAAGTGCTGGTAAAAGAGTGGGAGAGATGGCTTGTAGAAGGTGTGAGGGGATGGGGTCTAGAGGGCAGGTGGTGGGATGAGTAGAGAGGAGAAGTTTTGATACTTCCGCCTCCGTGAGAAGGAAGAGAGGTTATTAAACTCGGGACTAGACTAAGTCTAGCACTATTTAAATCCATGACAGAGAAATCAGATTTCTGTTAATCTTCTTCTTCTAGGACTAGGTTTAATCTCTGTCTGGTATAGACTCTCTAGCATTAAAGCATTTATCCTTTTAATTGTTGGAATCCTTGCAGAAGTTGTACAGGTTCTATTTGGTGTGAAATTGTCAAGAGTTGTCAGTAGCTGACAATCAAATATGCAGATACACTTGTTCAGAGAGGTTTGCCCATGTAAGTTGTGACATCCACTTGTCGACAGTTGTTGTCTGGTTTCCCAGATGTACAGCTCTGGCCACTTGGATAAAGGGATGACAAACAGAAAAATACACTCAGTCGACAGACTGTCAGCTTTATTAGAACCAGGGGGTTGACTATGGGATGGTTGAGCAATTAGACATCACGATAGAAGCAGGGAACAAAACGCCAGTTGTAAAAAGTCCATCAATCACTGTGTAAATCACAGTTATTAAGAATAGAAGGAAACAACATGAGCTTCCAAATAAGAAAGTAGCATATGACACACTTCGAAATCTGGCCACTCTTAAATGAAAATGCATGTGTCACACCGTCAACATCACCCATCCGCACTGCTCCACCCACACATTCATCATCACCGGAATTCTAAACCACCTGCACCTGTCCGCAATCACCGTCACGCCATATAAAGCTCACACTCACACGCTATCAGTTGTCTGATCTCGTTTACAACGGACTACAGACTCTCCTACCTGCTTTCCCGATCTGCTTATGATACCTCTCATCGATCTTCCCTGGCATCCTTTATCAGGCGTGAACCCGGACCGCTGGACAGTGTTATCCCGACCTGAGAATCACAAAAGATACATTTCATTCAACGAGCTAAGTCACCTGTTTACCTTGAACTTTGAAACCTTACCATACCATACCGTTTTACCTGTGTCTGCTGAATCATTGACAATAAACATCTGTCATTTACCTACCATCTGTGTCTGAGTGTTACAGCATGTGAGAGGTCAGGATTTGTGTAATGTACTAAATCATCAATATCTTCTAGATTTGATTTATTTTAGTTATATATATATATAGAAAGTATTCAGACTCCCTTAAATTTTTCACTCTTTGTTATATTGCAGCCATTTGCTAAAATCATTTAAGTTCTTTTTTTTTCCTCATTAATGTACACACAGCACACCATATTGATAGAAAAACACAGCATTCTTGACATTTTTGCAGATTTATTAAAAAAGAAAAACTGAAATATCACATGGTCCTAAGTATTCAGACCCTTTGCTGTGACACTCATATATTTAACTCAGGTGCTGTCCATTTCTTCTGATCATCCTTGAGATGGTTCTACACCTTCATTTGAGTCCAGCTGTGTTTGATTATACTGATTGGACTTGATTAGGAAAGCCACACACCTGTCTATATAAGACCTTACAGCTCACAGTGCATGTCAGAGCAAATGAGAATCATGAGGTCAAAGGAACTGCCGAAAGAGCTCAGAGACAGATTTGTGGTAAGGCACAGATCTGGCCAAGGTTACAAAAAAAATTCTGCTGCACTTAAGGTTCCTAAGAGCACAGTTGCCTCCATAATCTTTAAATGGAAGACGTTTGGGACGACCACAACCCTTCCTAGAGCTGGCCGTCCGGCCAAACTGAGCTATCGGGGAGAAGAGCCTTGGTGAGAGAGGTGAAGAACCCAAAAGATCCATGTGGCTGAGCTCCAGAGATGCAGTCGGGAGATGGGAGAAAGTTGTAGAAAGTCAACCATCACTGCAGCCCTCCACCAGTCGGGTCTTTATGGCTGAGTGGCCCAACGGATGCCTCTCCTCAGTGCAAGACACATGAAAGCCCACATGGAGTTTGCTAAAAAACACCTGAAGGACTCCAAGATGGTGAGGAATAAGATTATCTGGTCTGATGAGACCAAGATAGAACTTTTTGGCCTTAAATCTAAGCGGTATGTGTGGAGAAAACCAGGCACTGCTCATCACCTGTCCAATACAGTCCCAACAGTGAAGCATGGTGGTGGCAGCATCATGCTGTGGGGTGTTTTTCAGCTGCAGGGACAGGACGACTGGTTGCAATCGAGGGAAAGATGAATGCGGCCAAGTACAGGGATGTCCTGGATGAAAACCTTCTCCAGAGTGCTCAGGACCTCAGACTGGGCCGAAGGTTTACCTTCCAACAAGACAATGACCCTAAGCACACAACTAAAATAACGAAGGAGTGGCTTCACAACAACTCCGTGACTGTTCTTGAATGGCCCAGCCAGAGCCCTGACTTAAACCCAATTGAGCATCTCTGGAGAGACCTAAAAATGGCTGTCCACCAACGATTACCATCCAACCTGACAGAACTGGAGAGGATCTGCAAGGAGGAATGGCAGAGGATTCCCAAATCCAGGTGTGAAAAACGTGTTGCATCTTTTCAAAAAGACTCATGGCTGTATTAGATCAAAAGGTGCTTCTACTAAATCCTGAGCAAAGGGTCTGAATACTTAGGAATCATGTGATATTTCAGTTTTTCTTTTTTAATAAATCTGCAAAAACATCAAGAAATCTGTGTTTTTCTGTCAATATGGTGTGCTGTGTGTACATTAATGAGGAAAAAAAATGATATTAAATGATTTTAGCAAATGGCTGCAATATAACAATGTGAAAAATTTAAGGGGGACTGAATACTTTCCTTATCCACTGTATGTATGTGTATATATATATATATATATGTGTGGTTCGTTACTCCACAAATGTTCATCTTGCTGTTTTGCATTGCTTTCAGTCCTAATCAGTTTCATCAAATTGCTTCAAGTTCTCACACAAAATGTCAAGATTATTTTGCGGATCATCAGATAAAGCCTCCATGTGCAGGGTTGCAAGCCACAGTGAAAATGTGTGAGAATGTGGTTTTGAGTAAGTCTTTTAATAAGTTTATATCTTTCCTACATTATTAAACATAAAATGGATCATCTGCGTCTGTCCTAGAAGAAACCAGAGGTGATTCATGAGTGATGAGACAGGACAGTCTTAAAACACAAAATAGCTCCATTAAAGTATACGACTTTTGCACTATATTGCTATAGCTTTCTGAAGACATAAAAGCTTTTTGTGAAGAAAAAGTGCAATTTACACCATTATTCATTGATAATTACTTGGATGTCTATGGAGACCCTAAAGATATTATCGTTCTCTTGCAAACCTTACTGTGAGCTCGGACAAACACTTCCTGTTTAATGTCCCGCTGGCTGGCAGTGTGTTTCAGTCTGCTCGAGCATTAATACACACAAATGATGTGCGGCTCATTTACAGTTTGAACTTGTTGGACTCAAATATAAAGAAATGCGGTCAGTGCTTAAGGAGTTCAGTAAAGTTTGTTAATATATTCACAGATTTGAACTTCCTGGATCAATATCTCGTGAGCTAAACGTTGTTCTAACACAAATGACAGCTATTTCCAATCATAGTAACGTAGACAACGAGCTACAATAACCTACTTTTCCCCAAACACGCTTTTTGTATATAATATGAATTGGTCTCTATGTAGAGCACTTCAAATCATTCACTGGAGAGGCTCCATCACTTCTGAGGCAGGAGGCAGCGAGGCCGCTCACTAGGTTGTGGAACAGAGGCATTACGTTTATCCGCCTGCCAGCTCAGTCATACATACTGAACCAGAAAATAAGATTATTACTTTATAAAGGTTTCTCACTGATACCTGGGATTCATTCAGAAGTTATGACCGAGATGAAGCAATATGTGGGCCGTACGATCAGCCAAAGGACACACGGACAATTTATAATGTTTTGTGCAGTTTAATGAATTTCCTCTGGATCATGACACACTCTCTCTCTCTCTGTCTCTCTCTCTCTGTCTCTCTCTCTCTCTCTCTCTCTGTCTCTCGCTCTCTCTCTCTCTCTCGCTCTCTCTAAGTCTCTCTCTCTCTCTCGCTCTCAGAGCGATAAGACAACTCTCACAAACTGCGGTTAATGGTGTAATCTTGTACAAAATCAAGTGCATTTTCATCATCTTTATCAAGGATTAAATGTGCAACTGTGCACGATCTCACGTCTTTAATAATGGTGCTGGAAACAGAACCTGCTTCATCTGTTTTTTCAAACAGGAACAAAACGAACCGTTGCAAGTGTCAAACGCACCATAAATTGGCTTTTGCTGGTTCCTTGCCAGTTTTTGGCCGTCGACTTTACGGAACTGCAACATAATGTGTGGTTTAAGTCAAACTGTAAGAATCATGTGCATCTCAATCAGCTCAACAATCAGGACAAAAATTTGATAAAAATAGCTTCATAACCATGTCAGTATAGCAAACATTATTTGTCAAGCATATCCTGATCACAGATAGAGTGAGGTGATAAGCTACAGCTGGCAGGGGTGATCAGTGACAGGTACGGGGATTCTGGGAAATGTAGTCAGTATCTGTGAGTGAGTGTAGTGCATAGTCCATGCTGAAGTGCCCTCTAGAGGATCTAACGCTCATTACAAGACTGTTTAATTCTATTGATTCTGGTGAAATATCAGCACTCTTGGAACTAAAATGACCAGCTGGAAACACTTACAATAAAGTCCCATTGGGTAATGAAGTTATTATTCTTTGTTCATAAAAATGCAACTGTTCATTATTTCGTGTCAGCTCAGGTCCATTAAATAATACTAACAGGTTTAACTTTTAATAATGCATTAGCATGTTGAAATTAACAGCAGTTAAGATGAACAAATGCTGTAGACGTATTGTTGTAAAAAACATGTAATCAAATGACCTCAGCAGTCTGAGGGTGTTTTCAGACCTGTAGATCATCTGTGTGAACAACTGTCCTCTTATTGGTCAGAGTTTCCTCTGCGTCATCCGTCAAGATGACTGACAGGTTCGCTCCGAGAGCTTATTGTGGCTTGATTTGTAATCGTCGAGAAACACTGAATGTAGCCGTCATTCCCGCTGTTCAATTACGTACTACATTTATATTAATACCGTTTCAAACTCTGGATCTCCCAGCACGGTCTAGTAGGCTGTGTCGAGACACATTACGAATGTTATAACGCAGCTAGAGCGGGAATCTCGGCATTGTTGGGAAAGCATTCTTGCACTGAGGAGCATCTTTACACAACATTTTAAGATGAAGAGCTGCTCTTTGATTTTCAACTGCAGTTCCTCATGTGCTCATCACAGAATCAGACACTTCTGTATGTTATAACGCATTTCCTCATTTCCTGTTATGAATTACAATACCGTTTGATTCATTGGTCGTTCGGATCGGTTTCACAGCTGGAGCGAACTGCCCAAAGTTCACCTGCGATCGGGTCAAGACCACCTCATTCAGGCGGTGTCGGAGTGATTGTTTTGGTGCGGATTCGAGCGCAATTGCCGTGTTCACATGTGCTTAAATGAACCGAACCGAGCGAGAAAACAGGTGTGAAACCAAATGGCTCATGTCTCACCCAAACATTTCTGGTCAGCTGGCTCAGTGGTCTCTCCTATTGCAGGACTTTGACATTATCTGTAAGCCAAGGTCAAGCAATAAAGTGCTAGACGATCTCTCTTGGAACACTGAACATGCCATTATTGGGGGCCTTGACCCAGCAACGTGCCTCCCAGATTTGTTGGTCTTTTGTAATATGTATGTAGCGCCTCCTTCAGGCTACTGGGGTACTGCGATTTACAGGACGGATTCAAAAGGAAAACGATCGTCAGCACCTCAGTGAGACTCTGAAACAGCTCGGCCCACCAAGTTGAACAGAAAGACCAAAAAGGTCGATTGAGAAGAGAGTCCGTCACCAGTCGCTGTCCAGCGGTCCTTCCTTCCTCTATCCGGGGAAAACCAAGCACTGAATCCGATGAAATCCTTGAAGTCGTCACTCCAGATCTTGGGGGATCGCCATCTTGTTCCAGGTGGTAATGAATCCAGTCCATGTCATCGTCGTGTTTGTGTGGAAAACTCAAAATAAAATGACTCAAAATCACTTGTGAGTTCAGATCAAAGTAAATCCAGTTTTTCTAGGCGTTTTGTCTAGTTTTAAATCCAAATCGCGGCTTTCTATCAACTTTCAGTCTGCCGAACATTCTCACATCTGCTCTCTCTTCTTTCGCGCGCTGCTCACGTCATCCCGTTCCCTTTCATCCGATTGGTCGGCAGTGAACGACACCTCACACTTTTTTAAAGGAGACATGACATTTAATGATACAATATATATTTCTCATTTTGACAATAAGACAAATAAAATGAGATGATAAAAATACAAAAATAAAACACTTTTAAATCTCATAAACTTCTGAACTCAGTCATTGACGTGTTCAGTGTTTTAGTGACCCCTACTGGCTCACTATTGATTTTCCCTTAATTTCCTCTTTGTACTCACTCTGGGTTACATGTATTTTAAATATGTTAAACATGTAAGCAATTGTTAAATGAAGCTGAAGCATGTCTAAAATGCTGTTAAAATGCTAAATTACTAAATGCCTAAATAATATGACTAAAATTTGTTGATTTTAAAGCATACGTATGAAATGAAGTGGAATCTTTATTTTTCAGTTTTTACAGCATGATTTATCATCAAGGTCCTCGTGACGAAGCATCGCTGGATCTGATGTGATAAACCACAATAATGACAGTAGCCACGCCCACCAGAGCAGAGAGGACCAATCGGATCACAGCTTCAGAAAACCACAACAGTGGATTTCTAAAGGAAAAAAATGAGGAAAAATTGGCTTTATTGTTTGAAAGTCTTAAACTAGTTGGAACTAGATTAAATATTTTGACTGTTGCGACTCCAAATCGGTTTAATGACCTGTAACTCTGCCTGAGTATCGGACAAGTGTTCACTGTTGTCCAGAGGAGAACTGGCCCCCCGACTATGTCATGACTTCAGTCTGAATTGATGTGTTTTATTGTCTTGGTGTCCGTGTGCCTTGTTGTCTTGTTGGTTCTGTTTTGACAGCTCTCCATGTGTCCCGCTGTCAGTGTGGCGTTTTCCCCTCCCACTCGTTATCCTCATTCTCATTTGTGTTTCTGTCACACCTGTTGCCTATCTTTCCTCGTTAGCCCTCGTCTATTTTAAATCCTCTTGTGCTCAGTCGTTTGTCAGACCGTCTTTGTATGTGTTGTCATTTCTTAGTTCTTGCCCCGCTCCTGTTAGCTGTGTCTTGCCGTGCTGTGTCCGTTAAGACTCCAAAGGATGTTTTGGTTTGTATTTGTTTTTTGGTTTTGAATGTGTCTCTCTCTCACCTGGCCTGGCTTTAGTTGTTCGGCTATCGACCACTGCCGTCTCTGAGTTGGTGGAGACTCGGATTTATCGCCCCAGCTCACCTCTGCAGGTTCAGCACACTCCTGGAGGAGTTTTGTCAGATTGTGACACTGCGTCACTGGGGTGGCTCTCATCTAGGACTTTGACACTGCGTCACAGAGGACGTTAAGGATTTTTGTTTTGAAATTTTTCTTTGTGCTCAGTGCGAGCAGAATAAACTTTTCCTGTTACCTGCAAACTGAATCCGTAGTTTTTCCTGACAGAACGGTCTGACCAAGAATGGATTCAGCAGGTGCGGACCAAGTCAGAAATGCAGTCAGCCAACAGGGAATTCTTCTGGGACAGCATTCCAGTCAGCTAACTGTCACTTCAAGGGAAGGAAGGAAGGCCCAAGTAGCAGATCTCAACCTCCAGATACAAGAACTTAAGCGGGCAGCTTTGGCCAGTAGATCAACTGCCACTTCTGGCCATCCTCCGGGCCATGCTGAGCCCGAGCCCCATGCTAATAGCCCGCCGCCCTACGATGGGGATCCCAACTCCTGCCGGGCCTTTCTGTCCCAGTGTTCTCTGGTCTTCGCACTCCTGCCTCGCCGCTATGCTACAGAGGGGGCTCAGGTAGCATTTGTTATTACCCTCCTGAAAGGAAGGGCCCGTGACTGGGCCACGCCGGTGTGGGATGCTCGATCCCCATTCTGTGCCACATTCAAGAGCTTCAGAGCGGAGATGACCAAGCTGTTCGACCGCTCTGCTCAGGGCGATGAGGCAGCTTCTCAGTTGGTGCGGTTGAGTCAGGGCAGGCATTCCGTTACAGATTATTTCATCAAGTTCCGTACGCTGGCAGCCGCCTGTGACTGGAACGATGCTGCTTTGCGTGCAAGGTTTCGGGAGGGGTTGGACGATGAGATTCAAGATGAGATCGTCACTCACAAGCTGCCTCAGACCTGCCTGATGCCCTCTCTCGTTTGTTCGAGTGTCTTGGGGAGGAGGCGACCCCCAAGGCCATCCTCTCCAGAGAGATGGTGGTGGGGTCCCTTTCCTGGGACGTCGAGCGGCGGGTGGAGGAGGCTGTGCTGGGGAGGGAGGTCCCGGTGGGGTGTCCAGGGGGTCGGTTGTTCGTGCTGGCTGCGCTGCGTCCTGAGGTCCTTCAGTGGGGGCATGAATCCAGAGTAGCCTGTCATCCGGGGGTTCGAAGGTCGCTGGCTGCCATCTGTCAGCGATTTTGGTGGCCATCCATGGCCCGAGATGTCAGGCAGTTCGTGTTGGCTTGCTCAGTGTGCACTCAAAATAAGACGTCGAACCAGTCTCCTGTTGGTCTGTTACAGCCCTTGCCCATTCCCTCTCGCCCTTGGTCACACCTGGCCCTTGATTTTGTCACTGGTCTACATTTTACAATTACATTTAGTCATTTATCAGACGCTTTTATCCAAAGTGACTTACAAGTGAGGAAAACAAACAAGTGATTCTTCATGAATTGACAAATAACACAGGAAGTGCTCACAATTCATGGAAGAGATGAGTTTTCAGCTGTCTCTTGAATATTGCCAGGGATTCTGCGTTCCTGATGAAAGTAGGGAGATCATTCCACCAGCAGGGAACAGTGAAGGAGAATGTTCTGGAGAGTGATTTTGTGCCTGTCTGTGACGGTACCACAAGCCTTCGTTCCTTTAGTGATCGCAGGCTTCTGGTGGGGACGTAGCGTTGTAGCAGTGTGTGGAGGTAGGAAGGTGCAGAGCCTGTGGTGGATCTGTAAGCAAGCATAAGCGCCTTGAACTTGATGCGAGCAGCAAGGGGTAGCCAGTGCAAAGAGATGAAGAGGGGCGTGACGTGGGCTCTCTTAGGCTCGTTGTGGGTCTACCCCCGTCGAGAGGTAACACCGTGATTCTGACGGTGGTGGACCGTTTTTCCAAGGCGGCCCATTTTATACCCTTACCCAAACTCCCGTCCGCCATGGAGACGGCTCAGGTGGTGGTGAATCACGTCTTCCGGATCCATGGTCTTCCGGTCGATGTGGTCTCCGACAGAGGACCACAATTCGTCTCTCGGTTTTGGAAAGCTGAGCGAGCCAATCAGGATCTCGAAAGAGTTCTCCGCTGCCTGGCATCACATAGTCCGAGCTCCTGGAGTCAGCAGCTATCGTGGGTTGAATATTCCCACAACTCCCTTCCGGTGGCGTCTACAGGTATGTCTCCTTTTCAATGTTCTGTGGGTTATCAACCACCTGTTTTCCCTGCACAGGAACCCGAAGCTGAGGTCCCGTCTGCCTTGGCCTTTGTCCATCGGTGTCGACGCACCTGGAGGAGGGCTGAGGAGGCCTTGGCCCGGGCTTCCAGACGGACCAAGATGGCAGCTGACCGTCACCGGACTCCGGCTCCCCAGCATGTTTGCGGTCAGAAAGTATGGCTATCCACCAAGGACCTACCTCTCTGGGTGCCTTCTTGTAAGCTGGCACCAAGGTTCATTGGGCCATATCGCATCACCAAGGTCCGGAGTCCAGTGGCAGTGCAGCTCAAGCTTCCTCCTACACTTGGTCGGGTTCACCCTGTCTTTCATGTGTCCAGGGTTAAGCCTGTGTTTAGGTCCCCTCTTAATCCAGTTGTTTCTTCCCCTTTATAGTTGTACAGAACCAGCCAGGTGTACAGAAACAGATAGAGGTTTGTTAGAGGAGGAGTAAATAGGATGCAGGTTGGTAGTGTTGCGCTGCCTTCTACGGTGATAGTGGTGCGTAGGTACTCATTGTACTCATTACATGTATTCGTTACATCAGAAGAAGAATTAGTGTCTACGCTAATTTTAGTAGCGTGGGCCTGGGGTGTCGGCGGAGACTGTGTCAACTATATCATTCCTTGTGAAGGTCTTACTGACACATCAGACAGTGGCACATATCCCCAACAAACCATCCCATACCGGCGTGATGAAAACTATCTCAAACTAGATGGAACTGAATAAAATATTTTGACTGTTGCGATCCCAAATCGGATAAATTACCTATAACTCTGCCTGAGTATCGAAAAAGTATTCACTGTTGGCCAGAGGAGAACTGGCCCCCCGACTAAGCCTGGTTTCTCCCAAGGTTTTTTTCTCCATTTTGCTGGAGTTTTGGTTCCTTGCCGCTGTTGCTTTTGGCTTGCTTAGTTGGGGCTCCTTGATCGATTGCTCCTGTCTGCCTCACTGCTGAATTGTTTGAGTCTGTTGCTCCGTATAGCTTTGTTTTGAATCTATTTATTGTCATTGTTTGCTGTCTACTTTATCTTCACTATATATCTGATATTGTCTTATATTGCCTATCACATTAATCTGACATCGCTAGTTTTTAATCTTTTAATCTAAATCACCATCACAACGCGTTAGCATTACGCTAGTTTGTGTTATCCGTGCCCACCGTCATTTCTGTCGCACTCTCCTTTTTCTACAAGTTCATCAAACAACTGGTAAGTCGGATCGGTCTACGAACACGGTAAGCTATGTCATCTTCTCCTTTCATTGTTACTTGCACTGCCTGTCACATGCATAGTTTAGCTTTTTCTGTCAGCGATGAGGCATTCACATGTCATAAATGTAGGGAAGTAGTCAGGCTGACAGAGAAAATCTCAGAATTAGAGACACGCATCCAAACTTTAATTGAGGATAGTAAGAATGCAAGGGCTTCAGATACTGTTTTGGATGCGACTAGCTTAGCGAACTCCGTACATTGTTCGGTTCCGGCTGTAGAGCCCGTGCAGCAGGGCAACTTTGTGACTGTGAGGCGGCCTAGTCGTGTGAAAAAACACCACTCTTCCGTTCCGATTAGAACATCAAACAGGTTCTCCCCACTCAGTGACGCACCCACTGAGAATCCTGTTGAAAGTGCCCTAGTTATTGGCGATTCTATTACACGGAACGTGAAAATAGAGACACCAGCCACCATAGTCACATGTTTGCCGGGAGCCAGAGCGCCTGACATCAAAGCAAATTTAAAAGTGCTGGCTAATGCTAATCGTAAATACTCTAAGATTGTTATTCACGTCGGCGCTAATGATGTTCGACTTCGCCAGTCGGAGATCACCAAAATTAACATTAAAGAGGTGTGTGAAACCGCACGTATGATGTCAGACACTGTAATTTTTTCTGGACCCCTTCCTGCTCGTAGGAGTGATGAGATAATTAGCAGACTTTCATCACTCAATGGCTGGCTGTCTAAGTGGTGTCCACAGAATAATATAGGTTTCATAGACAATTGGAAAAGTTTTTGGGGCAGACCTGACCTGTTGAAAAGAGATGGTATTCATCCCTCCTGGGGTGGTGCCGCTCTTCTCTCTAGTAATATGGCACATAGTCTTAGAGCTCAACCTTGACTAACTGGGGCCCAGGTCAGGAAGCAGACAGACTGGCTAAACCGACCGTCTGCTAGCTGTCTCACGTCACAGAATTCAGATAAATCCCAACACATAGAGACTATTTCACCTAGATATTATCACATAGAGACTGTGTCTGTACCCCGAACTAATAAATACAGAAAACTTCCAAACCCATTTACGGGTGATAATTTAATTGATGTTCAACAAGTAGTAAACAGAGATTATAAAGATAAACAGATGATAAAGCTTGGGTTGCTGAATATTCGATCCCTTTCTTCAAAAGCACTTATAGTAAATGATATTATCACAGAAAATAATCTAGATGTGCTGTGTTTGACAGAAACCTGGCTAAAACCAGACGATTACATTACTTTAAATGAGTCTAGCCCTCAAGGTTACTATTATCGACACGAACCTCGTCAGAAAGGTAAAGGGGGAGGTGTTGCTGTAATCTATAGTAATATCTTCAGTATTACTCAAAAGTCTATCAAATATATCTCGTTTGAAGTGATGGTGCTCTATGTAACGTTATATAATGTAAGTGACAAATCTCATTTGAAATTTGTGTTGGCTACTGTATACAGGCCACCAGGGCACCATACAGACTTTATCAAAGAATTTGCTGATTTTCTCTCGGAGTTAGTACTGGCTGTGGATAAAGTCCTTATTGTTGGTGATTTTAACATACATGTAGATAATGAAAAAGACGCTTTGGGATTGGCATTAACAGATATTTTAAGCTCTATTGGAGTTAGACAACACGTGTCAGGACCAACTCATTGTCGTAATCATACTCTAGATCTAATATTGTCACATGGAATCGATATTGATGCCGTTGAAATTCTGCAGCAGAGCGATGACGTCTCAGATCATTATCTAGTCTCATGCGTGCTACATTTAACCAAGGCTGCAAAACCGCCTGTCTGCCATAAATATGTTAGAACCATCACTTCCACCACTAAAAACTGCTTTATAAATAATCTTCCTGATCAGTTTCATCAACTTAGCAAACCAGACAGCTTAGAAGAACTCGATGTTGCAACAGAAACTATTGACGCTCTCTTTTCCAACACTCTAGACTCTGTTGCTCCTTTGCGCTTAAAAAAGATTAAGGATATTAGTCCAACGCCATGGTATAACGAGCACACTCGGGCCCTTAAGAGAGCAGCAAGAAAAATGGAGCGCAGCTGGAATAATTCAAAACTAGAAGTTTTTCGGATTTCATGGAGAGAGAAAATGATGGAGTACAGAAAGGCCATAAAAACCGCTAGATCTGCTTATTTTTCAAATCTTTTAGAAGATAATAAACACAACCCTAAGTATTTATTTAATACAGTGGCTAAATTAACGAGAAATACAGCCTCAACTTCTGATGTTTCCAAACAGCACAGCAGTAATGACTTTATGAACTTCTTTACTTGCAAGATTGACAACATTAGAGAGAAAATTATAGCCATGCAACTGTCTACTACAGTATCACATCAGACAGTGGATTGTAGTATCCCTGAGGAAAAATTCCATTCATTCGCTGTTATAGGAAAGGAAGAATTGTCTAAACTTATTAAATCATCAAAATCAACAACATGTATGTTAGACCCTATACCGACTAAGCTATTGAAAGAGATGCTTCCAGAGGTCATAGATCCTCTTCTTAAGATCATTAATTCATCTTTATTACTAGGTTACGTACCGAAAAATTTTAAGCAGGCTATTATCAAACCTCTTATTAAAAAACCACAACTTGATCCTGGTGAATTAGTCAATTACAGACCGATTTCCAATCTACCTTTTCTGTCAAAAATACTAGAAAAGGCAGTATCATCTCAACTTAGTTCCTACTTGGAAAGAAATGGTATCTGTGAGGATTTCCAGTCAGGATTTAGACCGTACCATAGTACTGAGACTGCTCTCATTAGAGTTACAAATGATTTGCTCTTATCATCAGATCGTGGTTGTATCTCTCTATTAGTGTTACTAGACCTCAGTGCTGCTTTTGACACTATCGACCACAATATTCTTTTGAATAGACTAGAAAATTATGCTGGAATTAGTGGAAATGCATTGGCATGGTTCAAATCATACTTATCTGACCGTTATCAGTTTGTAGTAGTAAACGAAGAGATGTCATTTCGATCACAAGTTAAACATGGAGTACCACAAGGCTCAGTTCTAGGACCGTTGCTTTTCACTCTGTACATGCTACCCTTGGGAGATGTCATTAGGAAGCATGGCATTAGCTTTCACTGTTACGCTGATGATACTCAGCTCTATATTTCCTCGCGCCCTGACGAAACCGACCAATTCTCAAAATTAACAGAATGCGTAGCTGATATAAAAAATTGGATGACTAGTAATTTCCTACTACTAAATTCAGAAAAAACAGAGATTCTAATTATTGGACCAAAAACTTCTGCACATAATAACCTAGAATACTGTCTAACACTTGATGGCTGCTCTGTTAAGTCGTCTTCGTCAGTTAGGAACCTGGGTGTGCTCTTTGATACCAATCTTTCATTTGAATGCCACATTTCTAGCATATGTAAAACCGCATTCTTCCATCTTAAAAATATATCTAAATTGCGACATATGCTCTCAATGACAAATGCGGAACAGCTAGTTCATGCGT
This sequence comes from Zacco platypus, assembly GCA_038088235.1. Taxonomy (NCBI): domain Eukaryota; kingdom Metazoa; phylum Chordata; class Actinopteri; order Cypriniformes; family Xenocyprididae; genus Zacco; species Zacco platypus. The sequence continues at coordinate 308,781 of CM076083.1, forward strand.
TTATGACCTCGAGACTAGATTACTGTAATGCTCTACTGGGTGGTTGCCCTGCTCGCGTGATAAACAAATTACAGCTGGTCCAAAACGCAGCTGCTAGAGTCCTTACTAGAACCAGGAAGTATGAACATATTAGTCCGGTTCTGTCAAAACTGCACTGGCTCCCTATTAAACATCGTATAGATTTTAAAATCTTGCTAATTACTTACAAAGCACTAAATGGCTTAGCTCCCCAGTACCTGAGTGAGCTTTTAATGTATTATAGTCCTTCGCGTCTATTACGATCTCAGAATTCTGGCCAGTTGTTAATACCTAGAATATCAAAATCAACCGCGGGCGGTAGATCCTTTTCCTATTTGGCACCTAAACTCTGGAACAATCTTCCTTGCATTGTTCGGGAAGCAGACACACTTTGTCAGTTTAAATCTAGACTAAAAACGCATCTATTTAACCTGGCATACACATGACGCACTATAAACTCTTGTCCTCATATCCGTTAAAGGATTGTTAGGCTGCATAGACCAGGTCAGCCGGAACCGGGAACACTTCCTATAACACCAGATGTACTCGTTACATCGGAAGAAGAATGGCGTCTACGCTAATTTTTTGTCTCTCTGCTTATCCCGAGGTTTACCAATTAACATGATTGGCTGGATCCGGGCTGTGTCCGGGTCGGACGGGGAACCAGTGCCTGTGTGCGGCAGCAGTGTGGCCCTGTGGTGTCGGCGGAGACCGTGTGAACGAGCTCATCCTTTGTGAAGACCTTACCGACTCATCAGCCAGCGGCACATATCCCAACAAGCCGTCCCATATCGGCGTGATCAAAAAGATCTTAAATTAGATGGAACTAGATTAAATATTTTGACTGTTGCGATTCCAAATCAGTTTAATGACCTGTAACTCTGCCTGAGTATCGGACAAGTGTTCACTGTTGGCCAGAGGAGAACTGGCCCCCCAACTAAGCCTGGTTTCTCCCAAGGTTTTTTTCTCCATTTGTTGGAGTTTTGGTTCCTTGCCGCTGTTGCCTTTGGCTTGCTTAAGTTGGGGACACTTGCTTGATATTCAGCAGTGTTTTTGATATGCCTGCATTGGCGCCGTTGTATGCGAACTGATCTGAGCCGGACGATTACGTCACTGTTTTCTCCAGTGCTGCTATACCTAAATTACCTAGACTAATAACTATTGATCTTTGCAACGGAATGAATCAATAATATATAGAATAAGCTGCACAATGACACCATTTTCTTATTAATGTAAAGCTGCTTTGCCACAATTTGCATTGTAAAAAGCGCTATATAAATAAAGATGACTTGACTTGACTTGACACTTGCTTGATATTCAGCAGTGTTTTTAGTATGCCTGCATTGGCACCATTGTATGCAAACTGAGCTGAGCCGGACGATTACATCACTGTTTTCTCCAGTGCTAATATACATAAATTAACTAGACTAATAACTATTGATCTTTGCAACAGAATGAATCAATAATATGTAGAATAAGTTGGACAATGACACCATTTTCTTTGGGAGCTGCTGTGCAGCCAAAAATTATTTGCCAATTATTACTGTAACGTTTCTTTGACACAATTTGGATTGTAAAAAGCACTATATAAGTAAAGGTGACTTGATAGTCAGCACCATACTTCTGTGAGTAGCTCTTAGAGATGAGCCTGCACTTGTATTTCTCCACTCGTCCATCACTCTGAAGCTGGACGTTGAACACCTATCTGGATTCTATAGCCTTCCGATCCCTTGATAGTTCCACTAAATCCCACATCTTATTTTCCAGCAGCGATTCATATTCTAGGTCAGCTGCCTCATGCCATTCCTTTGTGTTAGAACTTCAAACTGACATTAGCATAATGATCAACAGTCTCCAGATCGGCAAACTCATCGTATCCATATCTCCTGAGTGGTTTTCTGATTCTGCTGCTTTCTCTTTCAGTTTCACTGACAGTAGTGTCGACTGCTGTTCTCTCGTCAGTTTTCATGACAACTTCGTTCTCTATACAAGGAATGTTCACTTCTATTTGCCCGCCATAGTCTGACTCATTGAAGATCACACTCCGATGCATTAGAATTCTTTTTTCTTTTTCCTCGAACAAGCGGTACCCCTTGGCATTTTTGGCATATCCCACAGAAAGAAGCTTCACAGCCTTCTTGTGTAGTTTATGTCTTTCTGTGTCTGTGACGGTCACAGTTCTTCCAGGTTCAAACAACCAATCACAACACACACCCTCACCACCACCCTCAGTACTGATTGCACACCCACCTCCACCGCGTCAACCAACTAGTCACCAGCTATATAAGCACACACCTTATAGAACCAGTACAAGAACCCATGCAAGTGGAACATAATTGACTGTCTTTTTCTGAGCGGCAGAGGCGGCTGACCCAGGGCTAGTGTTTATACTGCCGAGAAAAGGGGCATATCATCAATAATTGCCCCATTCGACGACCTTGTCCATTGGTGAGTATTATTGATCATCCTGTTATCAGTATGCATCCACTCACCACTGTAGTCATTCTTACTGCTTCAAATGTTTCAATTTCAGTACACGCGCTCCTGGACTCCAGGTCAGCCGGGAACTTTATCTCTGGGAACCTCTGCCGCCAACTCCATCTCTCGACCATGCCCACCGGATCCATCTACGAAATTCAATCGATCACGGGAAAACCATTAAGCCAACGTCAAGTTCGATGCAATGCAGATCCTCTCCAGCTTCGTGTGGGACAACTACACGAGGAAACTTTAAATTTACTGGTTCTGGAGGAATCAACTGCTGATGTGATTTTGGGAAGACTGTGGTTGGTGCAGCATAACCCCATCATTTCTTGGTCTTCTTGAGAAATCCTAAAGTGGGGAGACAGTTGTTTCCTTAAATGCTTTCCTCAAGAGCTGTGTCTAGTTCCTCGCTCTGTGAAAACCATTCCTGTCCATTCAATATCCATAGAAAGTCCAGTCGAGAAACAATCTGTCAATATTCCATCCTGCTACTCCCACTTAAGTGATGTATTCTGTCCCAAGAAAGCTGCCCAACTACCTCCACATCGGCCATGGGACTGTGCAATAGAACTACTTCTGGGTGAGCCAGTGCCCCGCGAGAAGATTTACCCTTCCCGAACAGAAGGCCATGGTGGAGTATATTGAAGAAGTGTTACAACAGAGATACATCCGTCCTTCCATGTCCCCTGCTGCTTCTAGCTTCTTTTTTGTGGCGAAAAAAGCAGCACTGGAACAACTGTGTGGTGCATCTATCTTCACCAAGTTGGACCTCCGCAGTGCTTACAACCTCATACGAATACGCGAGGAGGACGAGTGGAAGACAGCTTTTGTGACCCCGACTGGACACTACAAATATCTTGTTATGCCGTATGGCTTGGTCAACGTATTCCAAGTAAGTATTGTATTCCAAGATTTCATGCGTGAGGTGCTCCGGGAGTTCCTTCATCGTTTTGTCCTTGTCTACATCGACAACATCCTTATCTACTCCCGGAGCTTGGCCGAACATCGCCAGCACGTAGCGCAGGTCCTAAAACGACTTGGTGAGTTCCAGTTATTTCTCAAGGCAGAAAAATGTTCTTTCCATCAACCTTCAGTTCAATTCCTAGGCTCCAACATCAGCAAGGAAGGTATTCTGATGGACGAGGGGAAGTTGGAAACTATCCGCAACTGGCCGACTCCCACAACCATCAAGGAACTTCAACGATTCCTGGGCTTTGCAAACATGTACCGTTGCTTCATTCAAAACTACAGTTCCATCTCCAGTGCCCTCACAAACCTACTAATAAATAAACCCAAAACTCTATCATCAGCAGAAGAAGCCTTCCAACAATTATGTCACGCCTTCACCAGTGCTCCTCTTCTCCTACATCTGGATCCAGAGAAACCATTCATCGTGGAAGTTGATGCATCTACTACTGAAGTTGGAGCTGTCTTATCTCTGCAGCAGGGGACACCAACTAAACTCCATCCATGTGCCTTCTATTCCAGAAAACTCAGCCCGGCAGAATGAATTATGACATCGGTAATCGAGAACTCCTCGCTATTAAACTAGTCCTTGAAGACTGGAGACATTGGTTGGAGGGTGCAAAACATCGCTTTCTGGTGCTTACGGATCATAAAAACCTTCAATATTTACATGATGTTAAAAGACTCAATCCTCGTCAGGCTCGTTGGGCCTTGATTTTTACCAGATTCAATTTCACAATTTCCTATTGACCTGGTCATAAAAATGTCAAGGCTGACGCTCTCTCCCATCTCCATGCATCCGAAGAATCCACTGAAGAACCTGCAACTACTCTTCCTCAAGAACTCATTGTCAGCCCCATCCAATGGTCTCCCAGCTCGATACCTACAACCAACGCCTCCAAACCTTCTCCTCCGGGCTGTCCCCCAGGCTTGCAGTATGTTCCAAGGAATCAACGGACACCACTCATACACTCCACTCATGCATCCTTGGGCACTGGCCACCCAGGGACCAATGCTACCTTCTCGCTATTGAAAGATCATTTCTGGTGGCCAAATATGGCCAGGGATGTAAAAAGGTGTGAATGTGCCTTGTCCAAAACTCCTCGCCATCTTCCAGCAGGCAAACTTATTCGTCTGCCCGTTCCCAATCGCCCATGGTCACATCTAGGAGTTGATTTCATTACTGATCTCCCTGCTTCAGATGGTAACATCTGTAATTTGTGGTTGTTGACAGATTCTGCAAGTCCTGTCATCTGATACCACTCCCGGGATTACCTACAGCCATGAAAACAGCCCAACTTCTGTTCAATCACGTTTTCAGATACTTCGGAGTACCAGAAGATTGTGTCTGATCGGGGCTCCCAGTTTACTTCAAGAGCATGGAATGTCCTAGGTGTGACCATTAGCCTCTCCTCTGGCTATCATCCTCAGACGAACGGAAAGACGGAAAGGAAGATTCAAGAAGTTGGATCTTTCCTGCGGATCTTCTGCCATGGCCACCAGGACTCTTGGAACCAGTTCCTGGGTTGGGCCGAGTACGCCCAAAACTCCCTTCGTCAAGCTACCACTGGACTCACCCCCTTACAGTGCGTACTCTGTTACCAACCCCCACTATTCCCCTGGTCAGGGGAACCCTCTGATGTTCCTGCAGTGGACTAGTGGTTCTGAGAGAGCGAGAGGATCTGGGACGATGCTCACCACCATCTTATGAATGTAGTGCGCAGACACAAGATGACAGCCGACCTTCACAGAGCCGAAATTCCCAACTATCAACCTGGTCAGAAGGTCTGGCTGTCTACTCGTGACATCAAGATGCGTCTGCCCTGCAAAAAGCTAAGTCCCAGCCCCATTGATCCCTTCACTAAACAAATTCTAAACAAATAAATATCAACTACAACTCCCTCCACAATACAGAATTCACCCCACATTTCATATATCATTACTGAAACCATTTTTTCCACCTGTTGTTCCATCAGAGCCTGGTCCAGACAAAGAACCTCCCCCTCCTTTAATCCTGGAAGACGGCGCCATCTATGAGGTCAAAGAGATTCTAGATTCCCGACGCCGTGGTGGATGCAAGGAATACCTCATCGACTGGGAAGGCTAAGGACCTGAAGAAAGATCATGGGTTCCCAGAGAAGACATCCTCGATCCCACTTTAACGGAAGAATTCCACTCCTCTCATCCTGACCGCCCAGCACCACGTGGAAGAGGAAGACCACCACATTGGAGTCCACGGCCCTCAGGAGCAGGCCGTGGGTGGGGGGTGAGGGGGGTAATGTCACAGTTCTGCCAGGTTCAAACAACCAATCACAACACACACCCTCACCAGAGTACTGATTGCACACCCACCTGCACCGCATCAACCAATTAATCACCAGCCATATAAGCACACACCTCACCTCACCTCACCTGATCTCGTTCCTACGAAGAGGACGTACACTCTCTCCTGCGTATTGGATTACCTGAACTCGTTCTTCTCCTGATGTTTCCTATCGTCTTCCCCTGTGTTGTTGGATTTATATTCTGTGGATTTAACTTACCGGATCTGCTGAGGTGTGTGCTATCGTTCCATGTGTTCATCCATTTTCATCAATTGTGAAACAAGAGACTTTGTTAGACATTTCATCTGCTTCAATGATACTATCAATTAACATTCATTCATATGAATAGAATATGAATAGACATTTGCACCAGTAATGTAAATATGGCTACAACCATATTTGTTACCGGAGAGGGAGAGGACGCTGGCGTGGCTTGTTCGCCGCTTCTCCATTTCTCCGTTATATAATATATTGTTTCTGTACGGATTTCACCGACTTAAGCGGCTGCACGCTTACCAGTTTGTTGTCGCCTGTGGATTCCTGTGTTTGTTCGTTGCTGTCTGTTACCGTGGGGCTTTCGCCTAGGGCCGCTGCCGATGATCGCGAGGTGTTCACCCATGGTCATGGTTGTTTCCTTGCTGTGTCTGCTGGCTTTTTTCTGTGCATCACGAGCGTGGCTTACGGCTGGACTACTCTCCACAACTGGCATTATGCTGAATTATTCAGTCAGTCAGCTTAAGAACTTCAACAACTATACCACTCCATCGTGTTTATTAGTCATTAAACAACTTGGACTCCTTCGCCGCCCCCGTTATATTCACAGAAGTTGCCGCCGAAAGTTTGTTTTCTCCAGGTCTGATCACAACATCCCATCCATCTGGTCTAGCATGCGCACTGTCGCATTTCGTATACGTCATCAGAGCGCCGTCACTCCTAGGACTAGTAGTGCTGAAGTTCCCATGACAACGCCACGCACTGAATTGGATGGAAACCGGAGAAAATGTGGAGTGGATCTCAGTCTACTTCGGCCAATACAGAGACACACTGCTGTGACGAATATCAAGATTGAACTTTTTAATCCATCACAAACAAATCTTGCCTCATACATGATCACATTCAAGAAAAGTGTTTAGATATGATGTGCCTTACAGAAACCTGGCATCAACCAGATGTTTTTTCTGTTTTAAATGAGACCTGTCCCCCTGGCTACTGCTATCTACAGAAAGCCCGCAGTACAGGGCGTGGTGGTGGTCTGGCTGTCATTTATCGAAGTGATCTGATCTTGTCCCCTATAACTCTGCCTGAGCTGTCTTCGTTTGAATGCCTTGCATTTAAATGTAAGCACCCTTTTTCCACTACGATACTTCTCATTTATCGGCCACCCAAACCAAACCCATCATTCATCCAGGAGATGTCCAGTCTACTTTCAACTTTCTGTACAATGTCTGCAAATATCATTATACTTGGGGATATGAATATTCATGTCAACTCTTCAACCTGTCGTTTTGCAGCAGAATTTCACCAATTACTCGACTGTTTTAATCTGACACAACTTGTCGATGCCCCCACTCATACCAGGGGCCACACTCTTGACCTAGTTATTACAAACTCAGTTTATCTCAGCAATCTTCTGGTGTATGATCTGGGAGTTTCTGATCATAAGGCCATCTCTATGAAGATGTCTTCACTGTCCAGTTTCATCAAGCCCAAACACCAAATCTGCTTCAGAAATCTGAAAAATATCAATCAAGTGACTATGGCATCCGATCTCCAGCATCTCCTTTCTGTAAACTGTCTATCAACCATGGACTCAGTGGACTATTGTAATAACACCCTCAGAAGCATTCTGGATCTTCATGCCCCGGTCAAAACCCGAACAGTCACTTTCACCCGATCAGCACCCTGGTACATCAGTGAACTGCGAAAAATGAAGGCAGCTGGGCGTGCACTTGAGAGAAGATCTAAAACCACAGGTCTCACTGTGCACAAGCTCGCTTATCGGGAACACCGAAAGGACTTTTCAAAATCACTTATGGAAGCACGGTCAAATTTCTATTCAAATGTCATCAGAAATAGTCCCGGAAACCCCAAACAGCTTTTCTCCACCATAAATCATCTACTGAAACCACAAACCTCCTCACTTATAGAAACTACAGATGAGCACTGTAATAATTTTCTGGACTTCTTCAAAACAAAAATAGACTCAATTCACTCAACCTTTTCTGGATCTTTACCACTATCCATCCAGAATTTCCTCTCACAGTCTGCAATTTCGGAGCCCTTACATTGTTTTCCAGAAGTTTCACAGCCAGAGGTTGAGACTATAATTAAAAGGATGAAACCTAGCACCTGTGCCCTAGACCCTTTGCCTACAGCCCTACTGAAAGTAAACACTTCTGTTCTAAGTCCTCTGATTACCACTATAATAAACCACTCTCTTCAGTCTGGCGACGTTCCATCCGCCCTAAAAACTGCCATAATCAGACCACTTCTCAAAAAACCCACCCTTGACTCAGAAGTGCTTGCAAATTACAGGCCCATTTCTAATCCCCCATTCCTCTCCAAAGTATTGGAAAAAGTTGTAGCTTCCCACCTCCAGGATCATCTAAAACACAATAATCTTTTTGAAAAATTTCAGTCTGGTTTCCGCACTGCACATAGTACGGAAACAGCCTTGGTCAGAGTCACCAACGACATACGGATGACAGTTGATGCAGGTTCACCATCCCTCCTCATACTCCTTGATCTATCTGCTGCATTTGATACAGTGGATCATGGCATACTTCTTAACCGGCTGCATCAAACCATTGGACTCACTGTCACTGCTCTTAACTGGTTTAAATCATATCTCACTAACAGAACAGAATATATTTCACTTGGAAGCGCAAGGTCCCGGCAACACACAGTCACTCGCAGGGTCCCTCAGGGGTCAGTCCTTGGCCCCCTTCTCTTCATCATCTATATCCTCCCTCTTGGTCATGTCATTAGCCGCTATGGAGTCTCATTTCACTGCTATGCTGATGACACACAACTGTACATGAAATCTGAAACACACACCTCTGCAATTCCACCAGCATCATCTTCATCTTCAACACTCACTGCCTGTCTGGAGGAGATAAGGCATAACTTCCTCCAGCTAAACAGCTCTAAAACTGAGGCAATTCTCGTTGGCACACCACATCAGATCAAGTCTTCCTCCATAACTGGTATAACTATCTCTGATCATAACATTCCCCTCTCCACAACTGTCACCAATCTTGGTGTAAGATTTGATCCACAACTCAGCTTTGAAGCCCATATCAAAAACCTCTGCAAGGCACCTTTCTACCATCTCAGAAATATTGCAAAGCTTCGACGAATGTTAACCTTAGCAGAAAAACTGGTCCACGCCTTTGTCTCCTCCAGACTGGATTACTGTAACGCTCTTCTCATCGGGATTCCTAACAAAAGCTTGCAGAGACTGCAGCATGTTCAGAATAGTGCTGCTAAGATCCTGATGAGAGTTCGAAAATTTGATCACATCACACCCATTCTCCACTCACTTCACTGGCTTCCTGTTTCTGCCAGGATTGAATATAAGGTCTCCCTTCTAACTTACCAGTGCATCTATGGAAATGCCCCCCCGTATCTGAAAGAACTACTCACAACTTCAATTACAACTCGATCACTCCGTTCATCAAACTTAAACCGCCTCATTATCCCCAAGACAAAGCTCAGCACTATGGGTGACCGGGCGTTCTGTTCTGCCACTCCTCGGATCTGGAATACCCTCCCCGATCATCTGAGAGCACCTCAAACTATTGAGAACTTTAAAAAAGGGCTGAAAACATTTCTTTTTAGGAGAACTTATGACTTTTAACTATTAAATACAGTTGTATTTTATTCTTTTTAATGATCTTAATTGTAGCACTTTGAGATTTGTTTCGAATGTAAAGTGCAGTACAAATAAAATGTATTATTATTATTATTATTATTATTCACCACTGTCTACATCATTGCTGATAATAAACACTCTACTGTTTTATATACTTCACGTAACAGTGGCGTGTGTTGTGGGGAATTTCAATACAATGTAGGACTTGTAACTTGTAACTATAGACCTGCAGCCTTAACAACTGTGGTCATGAAGTCATTTGAGAGACTGGTGTTGGCCAACCTGAAGGACATTACTGGACCCTTGCTGGATCACCTGCAGTTTTCTTATCGAGCAAACAGGTCTGTGGATGATGCAGTCAACATGGGACTGCACTACATTCTGCTCTCCATCTGTCAGTGGATCAGCAGCTTCCTGACAGACAGGCAGCAGCTGGTGAGACACGACTAGGGAAAAATCCCATCCAACTCCCACACCATCAGCACTGGCTCCCCCCAAGGGTGCGTCTCTGCCCACCCTCTACACCAACAACTGCCCCACAAAAGATTCCTCCCTCAAGCTCCTGAAGTTTGTGGATGACACCACACTCATCGGCCTCATCCAGGACGGTGACAAGTCTGCTTACAGACAGGAGGTTAAAGAGCTGGCCGTCTGGTGCAGTTATAACCTGGAGCTGAACACGCTCAAACCAGTGGAGATGATGGAGCACTTCAGGAGAAACACCCCAGCATTATTCTCACTCCACATCATGGACAGCACTGTGGCAACAGAGTCATTCAGGTTCCTGGACACCACCATCTCTCAGGACCTGAAGAGTTCCACACACTTCTCTGTATCTGACATTGAGAGCATGTGTCGTAATGTAGAGTCATTTTTAAGATGGAAAAAGTGGTTTTACAAGTGCCAGACATGTGGTTTTTCAAAAGAAAGATTGCCATCAAAAGTCTCTTCTACACTTCTCAGTTTCTCCAGATGAAAAGACCAAGATAAACTCACATGTGTTTCAACTAGAGTTTTAAAAGAGTTATTTTACTCAGATGCGCCAAAATACCAAAGTCTGCAATAAAACCAAAACATCTTATTATGAACTCATTTCTCATCACATTTCCCAAGTCCAAAACTTTCTGGTAACCAAAAGATATTTCTCTAAATGAACGATTACATTTACAGGTTACTGTATGTTTGCATTAATGTTCAGGCAAACATTATACATGTGATTTACTGGCGTTTGAGTCGAATGAACCCTGCGATGGTTTTTCTCTTTTATTTTATCTGTTCAATCATCAGTGTGTCTGGTTTGATCTGGATAAACAGCTTCTGCTGGATGTTTGTGGTTGATTCTCGTGTCAGCAGTTTGTGGCTGAAGTGTTTCTTCATTTTCTCTCCTGCTAATCAGAAGCTCACAATCTTCCACTCCACACGAAACATCTTTACACTGAAATAACGTGAATCCATCAACATTCAAATAACTCAATTCAAATCAAATGTATTTGTATAGCGCTTTTCACAATACATGTCGTTTCAAAGCAGCTTTACAGAGAATGGATGTCAACATTACATTTTAAAGAATGCAGTTTGCAAATAATATAATTTAGGCAATTAATTTACAATCAGAGTTAGCAGTTTAACTGAAGGTAGAAGCAAAGAGCTCCTGGAAAATGAATTACATTAACAATAATTAGGATATGGAAATCGGGCAATGTGCATGTTGATCCAGATGAGTGCGTCTTCTGAAGTCCTCGCAGGAAAATAAGAGTCACAGGTCAGAGGTCAAATATGATTGACAGCTCACAGCACTAAATAACACACCAGTAGATACAGATATCTAATCCAATATTTCACTCTTCTGCAGTTAGTTTTCATTCAGGCCCAGATCGATCAATCCGTCCAGTGTAGTGGGCAGTTCCATCGTATAAATCTCGCGTTGAATGTGATCGGAGAGTCCGTGCAGAAACATGTCCCACTGTGCTTGCATATTACACTTGCACTCCGCGGCCAAAGTGCGAAACTCGATAGAATAATCCGCTGCTGTCCGGCTTCCTTGACGTAACTCCGCCAAAACCTGATCAAAAACTTTCATTAGTTCCTTCGTGAAAGACTGAAAGGAAGAACAACAGGGATCCTTCTGTTCCCATACTGCAGTTCCCCAAAGAGCTGCTCGATCTGATAACAGAGTAACCACAAAAGCAACCTTGGATTCTTCCGTAGGAAAAGATGAAGGCTGGAGAGCGAGATACAGAGAACACTTGGTTACAAAAGATCGACATAACTGGGGCTCACCAGAATACGCGGTGAGAGTTGGCAGACGGGGTTCAACGTGACGGTCAGCAGATGGAAAAGCAGGTGGATTAGCAGGTGGATTGGGCGCAATGGGTTGGTTTGCCGATTTGTTTTTGAATTCCTGGAGCTGGGTGGTTAGTTCAGAAACCTGAGCCCCTAACGCCTGAACCGCATGACCAGTAGCCATAAGCTGTTCGTCTTGTCACTTCATCCGTGCATTGCAGCTTGTCAAAATGTCTCGTAAATCCGAAGCACTCACTGGATCCATATCAGATCGTTCTGTCAAGGATCAAATAAGACTCAAGGTCCAAATGCGAGTGCAAAAGTTTAGGCTATTGATAATAAATTTTTAAATTATTTTGAACATTCAATTTTTAATGGTAATTTGATGGTAAATTATTGAAGTTCATTTTGATTTCTCATGACTTCAGAATTTCTCTCTTATCTCAGTTTCCGTGATTATCTCCGTTTCCTTCCAGAATCAGAAGAAGAAACACCTTCTATGAACCGAATAGACGAGGATGGAGACGATGAGCAGTAGAAGAAGACATAAGACACGCCCACCTGTGTCAATCACTGTGACATCATCAGCATTTCAGCTCTCTTTTATAAGCTTCTAGAAACCATGCAGTGAAAGTGAGGAATGAGTCCGTGTCGTTTGAGCTGTTCAAAGCTTCTTTGGGTTTAGATGAACAGGGAAATGTGTTGCTGGAAACCTGCCATATATAATTTTATTAATGTTTCACTACATACCTCACCTTTAAAGTGTTACTCTTAACACAACACTAACTTGACTCCTACAGCTTTGATTTTCATCATGGACAATGATTGTTAGAAATATCACGTACATTTTTAAAGATTACCACAGCAGGACCCCATTCACTTATTATTTCCTATTATGAAAGCCAATGTGTCTCCTAATAATTGTGTAAATTATTTCATATTTGTACGCACAGAAGAACTTCTCGTGAAAAATCTCAGCTGTGCGTTATTCAGAGAAACCTTAAACTATAACGCAGCTCTTCTTACTCTTTAACTGTAAATGATGGAATGTATTTGTCAGGGTGTGTGCAGATCCAAGGACGATTGAGACGAAGATAATAATAACAAAGATTTAATATAACTAGTTCACAGGAATACAGGCAGGCAAACAGGCTGGTGACACACACGTAACATAGACGATAACCGACAGAGACTGAACAAACACAAGGAGAATATATAGGGGAGATAATGAGGGAAACGTAATCAGAAACAGGTGCAGGGAATTAACTAATCAGGTACACACACAGAGGGCAAATGAACAGGGAATGACATCACTAGACTAAACACAACAGTCCATGGGTGTGACAGTACACCCCCCCCCGGAAGGCGCGTCCTCGCGCCATAGATGGACCAACTGCGGAGGGAGGGAGGGGCCTCAGGTGGAGGACGAGGAGACGAAGGGCGGACAGGACAACAGGCAGACAATGTGGTAGACGATAGGAGGAACCAGGGAGGAGTAGATGGTGGGAGGAGCCAGGGAGGAGACAGACGGGACCTGGAGCAGGAGGATGGCTGGACCCAAGCCACAGTCACGCCCACCGCCCATGGTGGAGCCGCAGGAGGAAGCAGCCATGGTGGAGGAAGGGCAGGCGACACCAGGGTGGCGACAGACTGTGGCAGAGCAGGTGGCAGAGGAGACCAGGGTGAAGCCGGAACGCCGACGAGCCAGGGCGACCCTGAGGATCCGGCGGGACGCGGCGACGCTGGCGGCTCTAGCGACCGAGGCGCAGGCGGGGATCCTGAAGGCCGCGGTGGAGCTGGAGCGACAGAGGACCAAGGCGACGTCGGAGGGAGTGAGGACGCCAACGGAGCCAGAGGGACGAAGGGACGAGGCGCAGCCAGAGGAGTGTAGTCCCGCGGCGAGGGCAGGTCGACGAACGACCAAGGCGGAGCCGGAGGGATGAGGGAGCCCGGCGTAGCTGGTGGACTGAAGGGCCACGGTGGAGACGAGGGAGGTTGGAGCCAACAAGGAGCTGGTGGAACGACGGGCCGAGGAGGAGTCCAGGTCGAGGAGGTGGAAGGCGGAGACTTGGGATCCACTGCCCCCAGTGGTGCTGTAGACTGGCAGGCCCACTGCACGCTCACGTCGCAGATGGTGGGTAGAGGGTGAGCAGAGGGGCTGGCAGGATGCAGCGTAGATGGTGGTAGATGGATGAGTGGAGGTGGGAGAGGGAGGCTGGGTGGGATTTCTGAAAAGACAGACACTTCATGACAGGCAGATGATTCGGACGATTCAGAACGGGCAGATGATTCAGACGATTCACAACAGGTAGATGATTCATAACAGGCAGATGACTCAAAACAGGCAGATGACTCAAAACATAACGAAAAAAAAATAGTCCTCTGAGCTCAGTCCATGCTCACCCTCAGCGGCGGTGCAGTGGGCGGGGCCTTCCTCCTGGCCCTCGTTCTCCACCGCAGGCTCCCTCACGAGCGCTGTAGCCGGCTCACGCGCTTGGTCACACTCACTTCCTTGGTCTGACTCCGTGGCGGGCCTTGGCTCTGTCGCTCCACTTGGCGATGGCTCGTGCGGGCGTTCCGTGCTGCGAGATGGTGGCTGGTCTCGCTCTGGGTCCGGTCCGAGGAGTTCTGGAAGCTCCTCGTCCTCTTCCGGGGATCGCTCTGGGTGCGGAGTGGGGCTGGCGAGATCTTCTCCCAGGCAGACGGTGAATGACGAGTTGCAGCTCGCCAGCACCCACTCCACAAAGGCAGCAAAATCCACACGCGGACCCTCTCCGGACAACTGCGCTCTGCATGTGGCATTCAAGCTCACTTCGTCCGGGAAGTGTGTAAAATGAGCAAGCTCAAGGAAGGTCCGCGTGTGGTCCTCCAACGTTTTGTCCTCCTGCTCCAACAGAAGAAGATGAACACCGGGGAGATGACGGCAGGGGAAAACACAACAAACAAAAACGAAACTAACAAAACGGGAAAACAAAACGGAGAACACGCTGCTAAACACTATCACAATTTTGTGGGTCGGTTATTCTGTCAGGGTGTGTGCAGATCCAAGGACGATCGAGACGAAGATAACAATAACAAAGATTTAATATAATTAGTTCACAGGAATACAGGCAGGCAAACAGGCTGGTGACACACACGTAACATAGACTAGAACCGACAGAGACTGAACAAACACAAGGAGAATTTATAGGGGAGATAATGAGGGAAACGTAATCAGAAACAGGTGCAGGGAATTAACTAATCAGGTACACACACAGAGGGCAAATGAACAGGGAATGACATCACTAGACTAAACACAACAGTCCATGGGTGTGACAGTATTTACTAGGAAATTAAATTGTATTATTTCATAATTTTATTATATAATTTTATATTGGCTATGAGGCTAAATGATATAATTAATTAATGCAACATACTCCATTTACAGTTATAGTCGTGTTGTGCTAATATAACTCCTTTACACGATTATAAGGCCGTAAAATGTGTTTTTTTGCGTAGAAAACATTTACATGAACATTTTAAAAGACATTTTTAAATATATTTTTGGGCATTTTTATGTTTTTTGAAATGTATAAAAAATATACGATGTATATTTTAAATATACATATTTAAAATATTTAAAAATGTATATGTAGTGATGTATATTTATACGATGTATATTTTTGGCTTTTGTATTACAAAATGAAAAACAAGAAATTTGTAAGTCAGAATTTCCATGTATGAGCTTTACGTTTTTTCCAAACCCTCCGATGTCTAAAGGAGGTCAAACTGATCTGACTGTTATTTTTTCTCGGAATATTTTTTCGATAAAATAATTCAGTTCCCCATTACTCCATGTATTCTTTTTCAGCCTGTAGGTGCTCATACAGCAATGCCATTTTCATATTTATTGTTCATTATTATTGGGGGTCGAAATGAAATTGTGCCAACAACCACATACTGTATAAAAATGTAATACGCATGTGCGACCTGCGCGTACGCTTCTGATGAATGAGCGCTGACTGGTGCCAGTTCCAGGGCTACCCTGGAGAATATGAGGTGTGATTTTTGACTTTGCTAACTAAGCAATCAGGTGTGTCGATCGTTGCGTACCTTGCCGTGAGCAGAAGAGACCAATGATGTGTGAAAAGAAGCCAGTGACGTCTACGCCTTAAATTGAATGGCTCGAGAGCAGCGGGACTTTTATTATGACACAGTCGCCGCTTCCGCTTTTCCGGTCATGAGTGTGAGGAAACGCAGCTCTGTTCATCATATTAGACACATTTGAGAGTGTTGATGGTGTTCTAATGTTACTCTGAGCGTTCGCTCCGGCTGCTGTGAGACACTGCAGTAACAGAGATCCATATTACAATATCATATTAAATGATGGATGTCTTGTGTTGAGAAATGGCATGCAATTCATTTTAAAACGTATTATATGATGGAGAAACACGGATATGAAGCCATTGACAAGCGACTCCCTCACACGTCCCGGATCCTTGGTTAAAATAGCGATTTTCTCACGATTTACAAGTAGTTGGAAACATTTGGGATATTGTAAGTCAACTGAACAAAATATGTAACACTGGCCTAGCGGCTTTTGGATATTTTGCTGTAAAAATCGTACATATTGCAGCTTTAATGACACACAGTTGCGACTTCATATCATGCAATTCTCAGGGGGAAAAAGTCAGAACTGTGAGAAATAAATTCACTATTCCCTTCTTTATTCAATGGCGGAAACAATTGCTTCCATAGCGCCTCAGGCTCAGATTAAGAGATCGATCATCTCTTCCTCTTTACTACTAGTTACAGCACCACATAATCATGAATGAACATCAGAAGGAATGTTGAAAGATACAGAACAACTTACTGAAATGAATCATGTCTCATCGCTTGTTGGCATTAGTTCACGTAAGTACAATGGTAATTCAAGTGCTTTATATAGAAAAGGACTAAATCATAAAATAATCACAACATATGCATAAGAAACAAAAAAATATCATGCCTGACTATCTGAATCACTGAATTCGGGGCTCATCATCACTTAACTAATCTAAAATTGGACTAAATCTACTAAATTAATCACTTAATTATACAATTATTATATATATAATGAAAACAGATTCCTTATTCCGGGTTATTATTATTATTATTATTATTATAATCAATATTTATTTGAAGAGGGACCATGGACAGTTTTTAACATAACCTTTCATGCATTGCACCAGATTTAGCGAAAGGCTAATTTTCACTCTCAGTCTCCCGGCAGGTCATCACTAACACAAGTGATAGAATAATCCAAAGTGTCAAAGTACAATAAAACATACATATACACACATCCTGTCAGGGCTATATCAATGCTTACACGGTTGAGTCGATTTTTAAAAGATTTTTGCTCAATTTAAAAAAGATCAATAGATATACACTTGTAAAGGATTCCAAAGGTTTGGAGCGTTCACTGAGAAAGACGATAATCCAAAAGCAGAAAAATGAAGGGGAACAACACAATCTCTTATGGATGATGATTTGATAATCTCACAGAGTCTTTAGAGTGAAAATGAACAAATATCATAGAATTTAGAAGGAGCCAGATTTGTAAAAAAAAAATGAATGTATGCTTCTCTACAATCCTATTGTCACACCCATAGACTGTTGAATTTACATTTAGATCTATCATGTCTTGTTCTGTTCTTTTGCCCTCCTTGAGTGTATCTTGTTTAGTTAATCATCCTCTCCTGTTTCTGTTCACCTTCATTACGTTCTCTCTTATTAACGCCCCTATATTTTCTCCTGTTATGATCAGTGTTTGTCGGTTCTCATCTTTGTATGCTGTGTGTTTCCTGCCTACTGGATGTTTGCATTGCCTGTTGGATTAAACCACATTTTATATTATCTTCTTGTCATCGTATTCCTGTCATTATACATTAAAGCATGACACCTATGATAATGATTGTTTGAATTATCATCTAAAATTCTGTTTAAGTAAGTCTGTTTATATGGAGATTTTGAGGGCATACATTTACACTTGAATCCCTTTACACTGTTAATATACAGGCTAAATAATAAGGGACATAGCACTGATCCTTGCGGTACACCCATTGTATAATGTAAGTTACAAGACTGAACATCTTTAATTTTTGCACATTGTCCTCTGTTTGATAAATATGAGGATATCAGTGCTAAAGCTCTAGATGTAGGCTGCATCTTAGACAGTTTAGAAAGAAGAACATTGTGATTAACTGTGTCAAAGGCTTTAAACAGATCTATGAATATAGCACCAACTAATCCTCTTTTATCAAGTCTAGATTTTATTTGCTCTATTAAGTGTAAAATAGCTGTTTCATTGAAATTTACATACATATTTAATCCAGGATTTCAGCGGTTCAAAAACAATCTTCTCCTCAATAGCTTGAGGTTGTGAATTTTTGTGTAGTCTACTGGTAGTGTACATAGGAATTTACATCAAATCTACTTAACTCTTTCCTCGCCTTTGTCAGAATCCATGTAATCCATGTTTTCACTGTTATACGGTAGGGGGCGCTACAACACCTCTTCTGAAGAGTATTGAATCTCCTGATCAAAACACAGGAGAAGAAGAAGCTTCCAGTTGAAACAGCTGAAACATTCATTTTAGTCTATAGGACTGGCTTGTTCCTTGTCTGTGAAAAAAGTATTTTTGTTTCATTCAATTATTTCATTTCATTATCCTGAAAAAAATGAATACTAAAATGGCCTCTAATCGGTCTGATTGTCTGAAGTGTAATATAAATTAAAACTTCTTGTTTATTGATCTGTTGTATTAAACCTCTTTTTGGTAGATGCTGCAAAAGCTTAAAAGGATACCATTGGATTCTTTGGACGCCTGCAGAAACTATTCAGATTTTTTTCAGGATTCACTCAGAGATGGTCTGTTTTGAAAAAATATGTGGACCTCACTCTTAAATCATGGAGTGACACAAGGTGGGAGAGCAGATTACAAAGTGTTCAGGTTGTCCAAATCAGGGAAGCACTTGTCGAAGTAGAGCAGAGAAAGAAACTGGAAAGGATCTCTGTGAAGAAATGAACATAGAGGCAGTTCTCAAACAGAAGAGACTGTGGAACACCAGGAAGCAGTTCTCTTTTGAGGCTGCTGATGAGCCTCTGACAGAAGCACTGCAAAACCTGGAAGTAACATTTTTTTAACTCAGTTGTGGATGTAGTACTTCATTCTCATGAGGAGAGATTTCAGACCATGGAAAATGTTAGGGACACTTTCGGTATCCTTTTGAATTTTAATTATGTGGCAACCATATCAAGAGGCACAGTGAAGAAACCCTGTGAAGACATCGAGAAGGCTCTCAGCATGGAAGGACATGCAGATATCTGTGGAATGGAAATGGCAGAGGAGATCCTTAAACGTCCACCGTTACCATCAAAAAACATAGCCATGGAGCTTCTGAAATTTCTTCACCAGAAGCAACTGCAGGAGATATGTCCAAACCTCTGGATTGCTCTGAGAATTGCAGTTACCCTGTCAGTAACCACAGTAGCTGCTGAGAGAAGTTTCTCAAAACTGAAGCTTGTAAAGGCCTCCAACATAAATTTTGCAAAAGGCCTCCAAGTGTCTAGAACCGGCTCTGCATAGATGTTATATGAATATGGTCCCTGGAGCACAAGTTTTATCAGCTGGCATTGTCAATGCACAATTAAGAGTGCAAGTTGAACTATTATTAACAATGGAAAGATGAGGCTTATCAGTAAGTCACAATATCACCTTGTTTGGACTTTTTCTGTTTTGTATCATTTCCAGCCAGTCTGTCATCATAGTTATGATAATAATAATAATAATAATAATAACTTACATTTATATAGCGCTTTTCCGGGTACTCAAAGCGCTTTACTCATGGAGGGGGAATCTCCTCAACCATCACCAATGTGCAGCATCCACCTGGATGATGCGACGGCAGCCGTATTGCACCTGAATGTCCATCACACACCAGCTGATTGGAGAGGAGACAGAGTGATGAAGCCAATCAGTGTATGGGGATGATTAGGAGGCCATGATGGACAGAGGCCTACTACATTTACATTTATTCATTTGGCAGACGCTTTTATCCAAAGCGACTTACAAGGGGAGCAATTAGGGGTTAGGTGCCTTGCTCAAGGTCCGGGCCGTATACTGGTCAGATGGAGAACCTGCACCTATACATGACCACAACACAGCCCTGAAGTGTCAGCAGAGACTGTGTGAACTAGCTCATCCCTTGTGAAGGCCTTACTGATACATCAGCGAGTAGCACAGATCCCCAACAAACCGTCCCATACCAGCGTGATAGAAAAGATCTTAAACTAGATGGATTAAATATTTTGACTGTTATGATCCCAAATCGGACTTATGACCTGTAACTCTGCCTGAGTATCGGACAAGTGTTCACTGTTGGCCAGAGGAGAACTGGCCCCCCGACTAAGCCTGGTTTCTCTCAAGGTTTTTTTCTCCATTTTGTTGGAGTTTTGGTTCTTGCTGCTGTTGTCTTTGGCTTGCTTAAGTTGGGGACACTTGCTTGATATTCAGCAGTGTTTTTGATATGCCTGCATTGGTGTCGTTGTATGTGAACTGAGCTGAGCCGGACGATTACATCACTGTTTTCTCCAGTGCTGATATACATAAATTAACTAGACTAATAACTACTGATCTTTGCAACGGAATGAATCAATAATATATAGAATAAACTGGACAATGACACCATTTTCTTTGGGAGCTACTGTACAGCCAAAATTATTTGCCAAACAAAACCTGTTTGCTGTTTCATGACCCTGCCTGTCTTGACCATTCTGTTAATTAATAAAAGCCTGCATTTGGATCTCATCCGTTGACTCGCCCTTCATTACAGAAGACCTAGCCACAAACAAAGATCTTTTCCCAACAGTTACGGTGTCAGCATGGATTATTTCAACCAACTATTAATGCTTCGACAGGGAGAGTCGTCGACCGAGGGATACAGTGATGAAAATAAGTATTTGAACACCCTGCTATTTTGCAAGTTCTCCCACTTAGAAATCATGGAGGGGTCTGAAATTGTCATCGTAGGTGCATGTCCACTGTGAGAGACATAATCTAAAAAAAAAATCCAGAAATGACAATGTATGATTTTTTAACTATTTATTTGTATGATACAGCTGCAAATAAGTATTTGAACACCTGTCTATCAGCTAGAATTCTGACCCTCAAAGACCTATTAGTCTGCCTTTAAAATGTCCACCTCCACTCCATTTTTTATCCTAAATTAGATGCACCTGTTTTAGGTCGTTAGCTGCATAAAGACACCTGTCCACCCCATTCAATCAGTAAGAATCCAACTACTAACATGGCCAAGACCAAAGAGCTGTCCAAAGACACTAGAGACAAAATTGTACACCTCCACAAGGCTGGAAAGGGCTACGGGGAAATTGCCAAGCAGCTTGGTGAAACAAGGTCCACTGTTGGAGCAATCATTAGAAAATGGAAGAAGCTAAACATGACTGTCAATCTCCCTCGGACTGGGTCTCCATGCAAGATCTCACCTCGTGAGGTCACAATGATCTTAAGAAAGGTGAGAAATCAGCCCAGAACTACACAGGAGGAGCTGGTCAATGACCTGAAAAGAGCTGGGACCACCGTTTCCAAGGTTACTGTTGGTAATACACTAAGACGTCATGGTTTGAAATAGTGCATGGCACGGAAGGTTCCCCTCCTTAAACCAGCACATGTCCAGGCCCGTCTTAAGTTTGCCAATGACCATTTGGATGATCCAGAGGAGTCATGGGAGAAAGTCATGTGGTCAGATGAGACCAAAATAGAACTTTTTGGTCATAATTCCACTAAATGTGTTTGGAGGAAGAAGAATGATGAGTACCATCCCAAGAACACCATCCCTACTGTGAAGCATGGGGGTGGTAGCATCATGCTTTGGCGGTGTTTTTCTGCACATGGGACAGGGCGACTGCACTGTATTAAGGAGAGGATGACCGGGGCCATGTATTGCGAGATTTTGGGGAACATCCACCTTCCCTCAGTTAGAGCATTGAAGATGGGTCGAGGCTGGGTCTTCCAACATGACAATGACCCAAAGCACACAGCCAGGATAACCAAGGAGTGGCTCTGTAAGAAGCATATCAAGGTTCTGGCGTGGCCTAGCCAGTCTCCAGACCTAAACCCAATAGAGAATCTTTGGAGGGAGCTCAAACTCCGTGTTTCTCAGCGACAGGCCAGAAACCTGACTGATCTAGAGAAGATCTGTGTGGAGGAGTGGGCCAAAATCCCTCCTGCAGTGTGTGCAAACCTGGTGAAAAACTACAGGAAACGTTTGACCTCTGTAATTGCAAACAAAGGCTACTGTACCAAATATTAACATTGATTTTCTCAGGTGTTCAAATACTTATTTGCAGCTGTATCATACAAATAAATAGTTAAAAAATCATACATTGTGATTTCTGGATTTTTTTTTTTGATTATGTCTTTCACAGTGGACATGCACCTACGATGACAATTTCAGACCCCTCCATGATTTCTAAGTGGGAGAACTTGCAAAACAGCAGGGTGTTCAAACACTTATTTTCCTCACTGTATGTTCATCAGCTCTGTGAATTGTCATCCTACTTTCCATTTGATGATGAAGTCGCACTAAAAGAATGGAGATCATACAAGATGGCGGATGGTCGGTCGGGTGCAGTAGCTGCTCTGTTAATCTACATCCAGAAAATACCATTGCATTTAAACAGTCTTATAGGGGTTCATTTGGACTCCTCTCTAGGTTTTAAAACGCACATTAAACAGGTATGCAAAAAGGTCAAATTTAACTTTATTCTTTATTCTGATAAATTCTTTATCAATTGAGGCTGCAAAGATATATTTACATTCTATGATTCTCTCTCATGTTACTTATTGTCTGACGAGCTGGTCTAATACACATTCCATAATTTTAAAACCATTGGAATCATTGTATAAACAAGCACTTAAAATTTTAGATAAAAAACAATTGAGTTTCCATCACTGTCATATTTTAAATAAGTATAACTTGTTTAGCTGGGAAAACCTTATTAAGTTTAAAAATGTTTGTTTGGTTCATAAGATTATGTATGGTTTAGCTCCTCCTCCTCTGGCAGATTTTATTTCATTTAAATCTATTGGAAACAGAGTAACAAGAGGTGCAGCTAGAGGTGATTGCATAATTCCACTTAGGAAAACTTCTTTTGGTCAAGCTGTTTTTTCATTCAGAGCATCACATCAGTGGAATTCTGTACCACAGTCAGTTAGAGAATTAATATCGTTTAACTCATTTAAGTATAATTTTAAGAAATGGCTTCTTCACAATCAACGATGTGAACATTAATGTTCATTTACCCACATTTACTTATTATTATTATTATTATTGTTTTTTTTTTTATTGTTTTTTTGTTTTTGGTTTTTTTTTATGTATTGTTATTTGAATAATGTGTTGTTAAATTGTATTTTAGAGTTAAATTGTATTTTAGAATTTTCATTTGTATTATGATGTTATTGTTTTTTCTATTTTTCTCTTGTCTCTAGTTTTTATGCCTAATAACATCTGGCAAAGGGACTACCAATGAAAACTAGTCTTTGGGCTAATTTGGGTACATTTACATTCATGAATGTCGATTAATGTACACTGTCCCTTTTTGAAATAAATAAATAACCAAACCAAAAAGACATTTTTCGTTTTGATGTCAACGAACCCATTAAGTCACGATTGCCAGAAGGAACCTTCAATTGCAGCTTAAAGGACTTTATGGATTATCCGCTCATGTTAAGTGGTTCTTCTTTCACGGTAGGAGAAGCTGATTGTCCAGAGCCACAGCACGCCGCAGCTGATCGTCCAGAACCAAGCCAAGTCATCGTTGATCATCGTGAACCAAGCCAAGTCACCGCTGCTCGTCCAGTTCCTCAGCCACGACGTAAGCGCAAACTGCGCCGAAAGAAGGCCTTGGCAGCCAAGCCTCACATCAGCACGGTTGCTGTCTGCATTATGATGGCCAACCAAAAGAGACCTGCAGAGCTTGTGACTTTGCCAGAGTACCCTGAGTCCGCTCCAGCGCTCCACGAGCACGCTCCAGCACTCCACGAGCTCGCTACAGCACTCCATGAAACTGTCTCTGCAGATCTCCCAGAGCCATGTCACGTCTGTGCAGACCTCCCAGAGCCTCATCACATCTACGCAAATCTACCTGCCCAGCCACCGGTGACTCACGCCATGCCTGCCATACAGCCAGCTATGGCTCACGTCATGCTTGCCATACAGCAAACAACGGGACACACCATACCTGCCCCGCCATGGATGCTTCATGTCACGTCTGGCCAGCAGACAACGGCTCACGTCACACCTGCTCAGCCTCAAACTCTTCATGTCATGCCTTCTAGTCCTGGGCTATCAGAAAATGCAGCCATCGTTATGATAGCCACGGCCATTTTGTGTGTGTGTGTCTGCACACACAATGGCACCAGCTCCTGAGCCTCCAGAAGAGGGTGCCTCTGAGTCAGTTTCTGAACCCGTTACTGCAGCTCAAGAGGGCGCCTCTGAGTCAGTTTCTGAGCATACTGGTACAAATCAAAAGGGCGCTACCGAGCCACTCCCTGAACCCGTCAGTGCAGCCATGGAGGACTTTCCAGTAAGCCCCAAATTAAGCCTTGTGCCAGTCCTTGAAATCCTGCAGGATGTATCTAAACTCGTATCTGAGCCTGTTCCCCAAAGAATCATCCTTCCTGCCAATGAAGTCAGGGTTCCTGCAAGTTCTGTCTGCTTCGATACGACCGCAGAGGTCGCACCAGAGTTTCCTGTCAGTTCTGAAATGACCACAGAGATCGTACCAGAATTCCCTGTCTGTCTTGATGCGACCACGAAGGTCACCCATGAACTTCCTGCCTGTTCAGATATAACAACGGAGGCCATCCATGAAATTCCTGATGGCCCTGAGACAACCACGGTTGACACTTATGAACTTTCTGTCTGCTCTGATATGGTCATCAATAAACCAGCTGTCTGTCCTGACATACCCTGAGTTCTGTCCTGAAACGACTACAGAAGGCATCTCTGAGTTCCCAATCTGCCCTGAAGCAATCACGGAGATCGCCCCTGAACTCACTGTCTGTCCTGATATAATCATGAAGGTCATTCGTGAATCTTCAATGAATTCTCTGCCTGTTCTGTCACAGCCAGAAGAGCTGCCCCTGAGTCTCCCCTCTGCCCTGATACAACCACTGAAGTGGTTCCCGGGACTGCCTGCCTGAAGCCACACGGCCAAGTCAGGAGCCCTAACCTCAAGGGGCTTTCCTGAACTCGGCGCCTGTCCTGTTATTGCCCTAGCTGTCTTTACTAACCTCTCTGGGCTCTTTGTTTCACATTCTCCCGGTCAGCCGTGGGGGTCCTCGAACCTGATGGCGCTACGGTGGTTGTCTGCTCCGCTCTGGGGTTTGTTAAGTCCACCCTGGTCGTCTGCACAACCTGTTCCGCCCTGGCCTTCTGCACAGCCTGTTCCGCCCTGGCCGTCTGATCGCCCTGCTCCCCCCTGGAGACCTGTGCACATACACTCACTATATTCACCTCCACTCCACGGACCTGGCCCTCCATCCCACCCCTCAGCCCGCCTCCCTCCTGAACTCCCAGATGTTGTTTTTAGTGTCTGGAATCCACTCCTTAGGAGGGGGGCGATGTCACGATTGTCAGCAGAAGTGCCAGTGTAAACCATGGAAAAAGGGCACGCCACTTCAGACTACATTTCCCAAAAGTCCTGTTCCCAGTCACCGATCACCACTATCAGCTGAAGCACATTATTCAATCACCTCGTCACACACACAATATTTAAACACTACTTTCACACTACACCCACTCTGGATCCACAGGTCTTGATCAACCCTGGTTGTTTGCTGCCTACCCCGTTTGACCCTCTGTTTTTAATAATAGGACTACTGCTCTCTTGCTGCCTGCCTTCGACCTTCCTGCCTGGACACGATTACGACTCTGCCTTTTCTCTGACAAACCTGTTTGCTGTTTCATGACCCTGCCTGTCTTGACCATTCTGTTAATTAATAAAAGCCTGCATTTGGATCTCATCCGTTGACTCGCCCTTCATTACACTTCCATTCCTTTGCGTTAGGACTCATCATTGCTTCTTTCAGTGTGCTTGTTCTGCAACACAACCGACATTAGCATAAGGATCAACAGTCTCCAGATCGGCAAACTCATCGTATCCATATCTCCTGGGTGGTTTTCTGATTCTGCTGCTTTCTCTTTCAGTTTCACTGACAATAGTATCGACTGCTGTTCTCTCATCAGTTTTCATGATAACTTCGTTCTCTGTACAAGGAATGTTCACTTCTTTTTTCCAGCCAAAGTCTGACTCGTTGAAGATCACACTCCGACGAATTATAAACCTTTTTTTTCTTCGTCGAACAAGCGGTACCCCTTGGCACTGTTGGCATATCCCACGAAACGAAGCTTCACAGCCTTCTTGTTTAGTTTTCGTCCTTCTGTGTCTGGGACATGTGTGTAGAGGGGAATTTCACTACAATGTAGGGCTTGTAACAACTATAAACCTGCTGCATTAACATTAACAAGTCATTTGAGAGACTGGTGTTGGCCTACCTGAAGGACATTACTGGACCCTTGCTGGATCACCTGCAATTTTCTTATCGAGCAAAAAGGTCTGTGGATGATGCAGTCAACATGGGACTGCACTACATTCTGCTCTCCATCTGTCAGTGGATCAGCAGCTTCCTGACAGACAGGCAGCAGCTAGTGAGACACGACTAGGGAAAAATCCCATCCAACTCCCACACCATCAGCACGGGCTCCCCCCAAGGGTGCGTTCTCTGCCCACCCTCTACACCAACAACTGCCCCATAAAAGATTCCTCCCTCAAGCTCCTGAAGTTTGTGGATGACACCACACTCATCGGCCTCATCCAGGACGGTGACAAGTCTGCTTACAGACAGGAGGTTAAAGAGCTGGCCGTCTGGTGCAGTTATAACCTGGAGCTGAACACGCTCAAACCAGTGGAGATGATGGAGCACTTCAGGAGAAACACCCCAGCATTATTCTCACTCCACATCATGGACAGCACTGTGGCAACAGAGTCATTCAGGTTCCTGGACACCACCATCTCTCAGGACCTGAAGAGTTCCACACACTTCTCTGTATCTGACATTGAGAGCATGTGTCGTAATGTAGAGTCATTTTTAAGATGGAAAAAGTGGTTTTACAAGTGCCAGACATGTGGTTTTCAAATGAAAGATTGCCATCAAAGGTCTCTTCTACACTTCTCAGTTTCTCCAGATGAAAAGACCAAGATAAACTCACATGTGTTTCAACTAGAATTTTAAAAGAGTTATTTTGCTCAGATTCGCCAAATTATCAAAGTCTGCAATAAAAGCAAAACATCTTATTATGAACTCATTTCTCATCACATTTTTCCAAGTTCAAAACTTTCTGGTAACCAAAAGATATTTCTCTAAATGAACGATTACATTTACAGGTTACTGTATGTTTGCATTAATGTTCAGGCAAACATTATACATGTGATTTACTGGCGTTTGAGTCGAATGAACCCTGCGATGGTTTTTCTCTTTTATTTTATCTGTTCAATCATCAGTGTGTCTGGTTTGATCTGGATAAACAGCTTCTGCTGGATGTTTGTGGTTGATTCTCGTGTCAGCAGTTTGTGGCTGAAGTGTTTCTTCATTTTCTCTCCTGCTAATCAGAAGCTCACAATCTTCCACTCCACACGAAACATCTTTACACTGAAATAACGTGAATCCATCAACAGTCAAATAACTCAATTCAGTTCAAATGTATTTGTATAGCGCTTTTCACAATACATGTCGTTTCAAAGCAGCTTTGCAGAGAATGGATGTCAACATTACAATTTAAAGAATGCAGTTTGCAAATAGTATAATTTAGGCAATTAATTTACAATCAGAGTTAGCACTTTAACTGAAGGTAGAAGCAAAGAGCTCCTGGAAAATGAATTACATTAACAATAATTAGGATATAGAAATCGGGCAATGTGCATGTTGATCCAGATGAGTGCGTCTTCTGAAGTCCTCGCAGGAAAATAAGAGTCACAGGTCAGAGGTCAAATATGATTGACAGCTCACAGCACTAAATAACACACCAGTAAATACAGATATCTAATCCAATATTTCACTCTTCTGCTGTTAGTTTTCATTCAGGCCCAGATCGATCAATCCGTCCAGTGTAGTGGGCAGTTCCATCGTATAAATCTCGCGTTGAATGTGATCGGAGAGTCCGTGCAGAAACATGTCCCACTGTGCTTGCATATTACACTTGCACTCCGCGGCCAAAGTGCGAAACTCGATAGAATAATCCGCTGCTGTCCGGCTTCCTTGACGTAACTCCGCCAAAACCTGATCAAAAACTTTCATTAGTTCCTTCGTGAAAGACTGAAAGGAAGAACAACAGGGATCCTTCTGTTCCCATACTGCAGTTCCCCAAAGAGCTGCTCGATCTGATAACAGAGTAACCACAAAAGCAACCTTGGATTCTTCCGTAGGAAAAGATGAAGGCTGGAGAGCGAGATACAGAGAACACTTGGTTACAAAAGATCGACATAACTGGGGACCAGAATACGTGGTGAGAGTTGGCAGACGGGGTTCAACGTGACGGTCAGCAGATGGAAAAGCAGGTGGATTAGCAGGTGGATTGGGCGCAATGGGTTGGTTTGCCGATTTGTTTTTGAATTCCTGGAGCTGGGTGGTTAGTTCAGAAACCTGAGCCCCTAACGCCTGAACTGCATGACCAGTAGCCATAAGCTGTTCGTCTTGTCGCTTCATCCGTGCATTGCAGCTTGTCAAAATGTCTCATAAATCCGAAGCACTCACTGGATCCATATCAGATCGTTCTGTCAAGGATCAAATAAGACTCAAGGTCCAAATGCGAGTGCAAAAGTTTATTTAAATGACAGAGAGCAAACAAGCAATCAAGAGCAGCAAGTTCGTGACTGATGCTGGATACACAAACTCCGTGAAGGAAGATCATCCACATAGAAGAGAGGTCCAGGTAGCTGAACATAGACCAGTCGTCCGTAAGAAGCAAGCAGATTCCAATGTCAGGTAAATCCAGACACAAGTGAGGCAGGAGAAAAACTGGAGAGACAACTGGAGACAGTGACAATGAGCAACAACGATCTGACAACAAGCACACAACAAACAGTGGTAGATATAGGAGCGCTAATGACCCACAGGTGCAACCACTCAAATTAGCTCGTAGCCCCAGACGTAACTAGGCAACGCTAACGAGCACCTAACCCAGAACAACAGCAGACAGACAGGCAGACACAAACACATAGACCCATGAACTGTGACAAATCCTTTATCCTTGAGCATAGGTTACCATTTTCTGCTCAAACCTACACTGGCTTTGATGTATTGGTCCAAGGCATTCTGATGCATTGTGTTAATGTGCCTTTGCATTGGGTTCAGTTGAAGTCAAATCTTGTCAGTGGAGCTGTTAAGCTAGGTGTTTGAAAACAGTTACCTGTGGAAGGTGTAGACTTGGTAATAGGAAACGATTTAGCAGGTGGCGAAGTTTTCCCTATTCCGAGTGTGATGTACACCCCAATTCAAAATGAAGAGTCTGATCTTTCTGCTTTGTATCCTTCCACATTTCCTGTGTTTGCAGTGACTCGTGCCCAAGCACAGAAGTTCACAGAGATGAGTGATCTTTCTGATACATTCCTAGTTCCTGACTCTACTCCATTGAAGTGCACATTGGCTGTAGAGCCTGAACTAACTGTGTCTGATCCTACCTTTGAGTCAAAACTCACAATAAACGGGAGCCGAGATCATTTAGTAAAGGCGCAAAGAGAAGACCCGACACTAACTAGTTGTGTTAAAGCTGCAGATCTTGGGGAAATGCATGATTCAGGAGTAACTTATTTCTGGGATGATGGACTGCTGAGACGCAGATGGAAACCTGATGTTGACGATGCAAATTGTCCGGAGGTACAGCAGATAGTCTTGCCTGTGAGTTATCGCACGTCTGTGTTAAAGTTGGCT
The DNA here is from genome assembly GCA_038088235.1 of Zacco platypus. Taxonomy (NCBI): domain Eukaryota; kingdom Metazoa; phylum Chordata; class Actinopteri; order Cypriniformes; family Xenocyprididae; genus Zacco; species Zacco platypus. The sequence goes on from CM076083.1 coordinate 338,758, forward strand.
CACGAACATATAATTTCTGGTCATTTAGGAGTGACAAAAACATTCTATCGAGTTTCCAGATACTTCTACTGGCCTGGTATAAAGTCTACTGTGTCTGCCTTTTGCAAAGCTTGCAACACCTGTCAACTTGCAGGAAAACCGAACAAGAGAGTTCCAGCTGCTCCGCCTAACGCCATTCCAGTCATGAGTGAACCATTTGAAAAACTGGTCATTGACTGTGTTGGTCCGTTGCCTAAGGTCAAGTTAGTACACCAGTATTTAGTGACTATTATGTGTGCTGCAACGTGCTTCCCTGAAGCTATTCCTTTACGCAACCTAAAATCCAAAGCAGTTGTGAAAGAGCTGGTTAAATTCTCTTCTACTTTTGGCTTACCAAAGATAATCCAGACGGACCGTGGCACAAACTTCACGTCGAAAATGTTTGAACAGATTTTAAAAGGGCTTGGTATAAATCACCAGTTATCCAGTGCTTACCACCCAGAGTCACGGGGTGTGATTGAGAGGTTTCACCAGACTCTGAAAGCGATGCTGTGCAGTTATTGTGACTTCCCTTTCTTCTGTTTGCTGTACGAGAGACAGTGCAGCAGAGATTTCTCCACGTTTATTAATTTTTTTTTTTAGTTATTATTTGTCTTGTTACTCCCTCCTCAAACCCCTAGACCGGGGAGCAACATAACACTTGTCTTGGATGACAAGGATCCCAAGATATAGGACAGTTCTTCATCTTGAAGTGCTTTTTAAGAGCGAGTTTCAGCTCTTTCTACTACGCCCTTAGAGACGAGTCTGCACTTGTATTTCTCCACTCGTCCATCACTCTGAAGCTGGACTTTGAACACCCATCTGGATCCCATAGTCTTCCGATCCCTTGATAGTTCCACTAAATCCCACGTCTTATTTTCCAGGTCAGCCGCCCCCTACTGGGAAACTCATCGTATCCTCATCTCCGGGGTGGTTTTCTGATTCTGCTGCTTTGTCTTTCAGTTTCACTGACAATAGTATCGACTGCTGTTCTCTCGTCAGTTTTCATGATAACTTTGTTCTCTGTACAAGAAATGTTCACTTCTTTTTTCCAGCCAAAGTCTGACTCGTTGAAGATGACACTTCGACAAATTGGAATCTTTTTTTTTTCTTCGTCCAACAAGCAAGCGGTACCCCTTGGCATTGTTGGCAATATCCCACGAATAGAAACTTCACAGCCTTCTTGTGTAGTTTTCGTCCTTCTGTGTCTGGGACATGTGTGTAGAGGGGAATTTCACTACAATGTAGGGCTTGTAACGACTATAAACCTGCTGCATTAACATCTGTGGTCATGAAGTCATTTGAGAGACTGGTGTTGGCCTACCTGAAGGACATTACTGGACCCTTGCTGGATCACCTGCAGTTTTCTTATCGAGCAAACAGGTCTGTGGATGATGCCGTCAACATGGGACTGCCCTACATTCTGCTCTCCATCTGTCAGTGGATCAGCAGCTTCCTGACAGACAGGCAGCAGCTAGTGAGACACGACTAGGGAAAAATCCCATCCAACTCCCACACCATCAGCACGGGCTCCCCCCAAGGGTGCGTCTCTGCCCACCCTCTACACCAACAATTGCCCCACAAAAGATTCCTCCCTCAAGCTCCTGAAGTTTGTGGATGACACCACACTCATCGGCCTCATCCAGGACGGTGACAAGTCTGCTTACAGACAGGAGGTTAAAGAGCTGGCCGTCTGGTGCAGTTATAACCTGGAGCTGAACACGCTCAAACCAGTGGAGATGATGGAGCACTTCAGGAGAAACACCCCAGCATTATTCTCACTCCACATCATGGACAGCACTGTGGCAACAGAGTCATTCAGGTTCCTGGACACCACCATCTCTCAGGACCTGAAGAGTTCCACACACTTCTCTGTATCTGACATTGAGAGCATGTGTCGTAATGTAGAGACATTTTTAAGATGGAAAGGATGGTGGTTTTACAAGTGCCAGACATGTGGTTTTCAAATGAAAGATTGCCATCAAAGGTCTCTTCTACACTTCTCAGTTTCTCCAGATGAAAAGACCAAGATAAACTCACATGTGTTTCAACTAGAGTTTTAAAAGAGTTATTTTACTCAGATTCACCAAATTATCAAAGTCTGCAATAAAAGCAAAACATCTTATTATGAACTCATTTCTCATCACATTTTCTCAAGTCCAAAACTTTCTGGTAACCAAAAGATATTTCTCTAAATGAACGATTACATTTACAGGTTACTGTATGTTTGCATTAATGTTCAGGCAAACATTATACATGTGATTTACTGGCGTTTGAGTCGAATGAACCCTGCGATGGTTTTTCTCTTTTATTTTATCTGTTCAATCATCAGTGTGTCTGGTTTGATCTGGATAAACAGCTTCTGCTGGATGTTTGTGGTTGATTCTCGTGTCAGCAGTTTGTGGCTGAAGTGTTTCTTCATTTTCTCTCCTGCTAATCAGAAGCTCACAATCTTCCACTCCACACGAAACATCTTTACACTGAAATAACGTGAATCCATCAACAGTCAAATAACTCAATTCAGTTCAAATGTATTTGTATAGCGCTTTTCACAATACATGTCGTTTCAAAGCAGCTTTACAGAGAATGGATGTCAACATTACAATTTAAAGAATGCAGTTTGCAAATAATATAATTTAGGCAATTAATTTACAATCAGAGTTAGCAGTTTAACTGAAGGTAGAAGCAAAGAGCTCCTGGAAAATGAATTACATTAACAATAATTAGGATATAGAAATCGGGCGATGTGCATGTTGATCCAGATGAGTGCGTCTTCTGAAGTCCTCGCAGGAAAATAAGAGTCACAGGTCAGAGGTCAAATATGATTGACAGCTCACAGCACTACCCAGATAGCACACGTACGTCGCGGAGACGTCTGTGAAAGATCGTAGCATCTGATAAACATCGCATTCCATTTTAATACCGGCCGTTTTTATTTTTTAAACGAGCCGTCTTCCTTACCTCTAGACGACATCTATACGATGAATCGTCAACATTCAAAATCCCAGGTTTGAACGTGCAGCCATCCCCCGGTGGCAGGATGAACCCGCAGAGAACTCGTTTTTAATGTAATTAAAAAATGAAATAAATATCTAATGCACGGATCATTTGTTCGTTTGAGAGTCATGTCTTTTTTACGAGCATTGAATAAAAAACATGTTGTGTTGAAATTTCAAATTTTTCATGTATACCATGAGTAAAAAAACAAACAAAAAAACAGTATCATCATGCACGTAGAGAATTTGCATCAATTAGTTTCATATGTACATTATTCTTACTTTATTAATATTTACCAGGGGCACCTTCACATTTAATACTAAATTGCGTTTTTTCCCTTTTTTAAATATATGCATCAAAAAAGCACTCGGGATAAATTGTGTACATGGATTTTTTAATAATGTTCTCTAGTACGATATTTTTGTTCTTCACAAAACAAATGGTTTATGGATGTAGTGAACTTTGGAGCTATTGTAACGACTCCGACTCCCCTGCCGGAAGACCGGGGTTCGAGGCCGGCTCGGAGCGGCTTGAGTAGGACCCGGGTGGAGGGGTTACACTATGAAGAATCCAGTGCTTCCGTCGCCAACCGAAGCAGAGGCAGAAAAGTACATTAAGGATTTTCTCCGCTTGGCCCCCGGGAGGATGTAGCCTGTTCTTTTTTTTTTAACCCTTTTGTTTGTTCGTTTCAGTATTTAAAATTGTTGTTTTTTCATTTACTGCTAATAAAATTATTCATATCAGTCTATGTTTGTGTTCTTTCATTCACGGGAATAGTTGTCATATATGTAAACGCTTGCATACTTAGTGTTAGCTGTAGTTGTTTTCAATAGAAGTAAATGTGAAGGAACGTCTAAAATGTCTAATCAAAAACGACGTCTATGCTACATAAATCAGATGTCGCACAGATATAAGATCCTAATCGTTAACGTCTTTAGTACGTCCACTAGATGTCATTTGAACGTCTGAAACGGACGTCTATACGACGTATTCCAGATGAGCAAACGCCCTAAAAAATACGTCTCCCAGATGAAAACGCGCACATCATACAGACGTCTCTGCGACGTATTTGTGCTATCTGGGTAAATAACAGACCAGTAGATCCAGATATCTAATCCAGTATTTCACTCTTCTGCTGTTAGTTTTCATTCAGGCCCAGAATTCATTTGAAAATGTAAAATCAGCAAAAGCTTGTTGATGTTCGTGATGTTGAAGGAGACGGATGTGTGAGCGGAAACTAACTGAGGGTGGGGAGGATTCACACACGAGCAGATAAATATCACAGTTCAGTGTTTCACATCAATCTGAGGCTTTCACACATTTTGAGAGTCACTATCGTGGGCTTTTCAGTGAAGCGATGAAGAAAATGTTTCTCGAGTTATTTTTGCTCTGTTTGTGGCGTCTGGTTGGTGAGTTTTAAATGTGTTTTCATGACTTCAGTTGTTTCTGTTCTGGTACCATGTGATCAATTACTGCTTAAATTAGTTCGAGAGATTAACATTCACTGTTAGTGTCAGCGACGGTGTCTGTAGTGAAGCGCACGACTCAGGAAATAACTCAAAGAACCGTCTTTAATCTCATAATCCACACAATACACAGGAGAATCATGAGGAGAAACACAAGCACGTCATGTAGACGATACCGGACGATGAACTGAACAGAACTCAGGGTTTAAATAACAGGGAGATCATTGGAAGAACAGAAACAGGTCTGGGATTAATGAACTAATGATAGAGAACACAGAGAGAAAACTAAACCTGAACAGAACAAACACGTTACAGTTAGTCTTGTGTAGAAATAACTGTGATTTTAGCTCGAAACTCAGTTATTATGGATTGATTGAACAAAATCATATAAATATGAAGCTCAGATACTCAACAGCTTTAGTTTTAGTGTGACTTTAAACATTAAAGTGTCTTTTTTAGTTATTGTTCCACATATAAACCTGTTTCTCTTTTCATTCATCATCTTTTGTCTTTGTGCTGCTGCAGAATATTATTAATGTCACATTTAAATGATTAAAAGTATTTCAGTGAAGCTTCATCAAACCAACATCAAGTGATTTTAGAGCTTTAATCTGTGAAAAACTCTGTTCTTCAGGAGTGTTTGGTGTTTCAGTGTTTGTGAAGGAGGGAGATTCAGTCACTCTAGACTCTGATCTTACTGAGATGAAGGATGATGATGTGATTCAGTGGAGGTTTAGAGACACTTTAATAGCTGAAATCAATGTAACGGCCGACAGAATCGCTGTATATGATGATGTTCTTGATGGGAGATTCAGAGACAGACTGAAACTGGACAATCAAACTGGATCTCTGACCATCACAAACATCACAATGAAACATACTGGAGATTATGAACTAAAGATCAACAATAAGAGGCTTTATTTCCGTCTCGCTGTCATTGGTGAGTTCAAAAGTGTTTTCACCTGTTTTTTAATGACAAAGTTGAAATGAATTCATTCACCATTTAGTTTGTTTTTGCTGTTAATGATATTGTTTATTTCAAAGAAAATGTTAAACTATTTAATTTAATAAATCATTATAATCTGTTTATCTGTGACAAACTGTTTCAGCGTCAGTGAAGGAGGGAGATTCAGTCACTCTAAACTCTGATCTTACTGAGATGAAGGATGATGATGTGATTCAGTGGTGGTTTAGAGATGAAGACACTTTAATAGCTGAAATCAATAAACAGGTCGACAGAATCGCTGTATATGATGATGATCTTGATGGGAGATTCAGAGACAGACTGAAACTGGACAATCAAACTGGATCTCTGACCATCACAAACATCACAATGAAACGTACTGGAGATTATGAACTATGGATCAACAATAAGAGGCTTTATTTCCGTCTCGCTGTCATTGGTGAGTTCAAAAGTGTTTTCACCTGTTTTTTAATGACAAAGTTGAAATGAATTCATTCACCATTTAGTTTGTTTTTGCTGTTAATGATATTGTTTATTTCAAATTTAAATGTTGAACTATTGAATAAATCATTGTAAGCTGTGTAACCCTTCTCTTTGACACTACGTTATGTCAGTTGGCGCACAGGAACCTGGTTTCCCAGCCTCTAGTTGGAGAAATACACTGAATTTTCCAGTGTGGTTAATATTAGTGCTGTAAACCTGCAAACCTATATGAATAATTAAAGCGGTGCCTCCCTTATTAAAACCAGTACTAAAAGTAAAAATAATCTCAATAACTCTATATCTGATTAACAACAATTATTTATTTCCAGAACCAAACTGAGAGGAAAAGAAAATCAGATACCACAAAATAACAGAAACCCTTTGTTTTGTAATTGTATATGAAAATAGAAAAGAAAGATTTGCCCAAATAAATTTACCGTCTGGATTTGTTATTAACACAAATCAAATAACCCACAAATCTGGAAATTAAACAGTTCATTTCCTACTTTCATCCAATAACAGATAAACGACCCAGTAAATATTCAGTTCTTCTGAATAATTCAGAGTACAATTGAACTCAGATGAAATGAACTGAATCAGCAGTTCAGTAATAAAAAAACAACAACAACCAACAGTTCAGTCAGAGTCAGGATATTAAAATATTCTGGTGTTTAACATTCGTTGGGGCCCATTATCGGTGCTGCACTTTAAGTTCAACTTTCCAGCAACGAAACATGGATTCACAGCGATCAATGATTCAAAACAGTTCACTGAAATCAGCGACGATTTAACCGTCCTAAATAATGTTAATCTGTTTATTGTTTCTCTGCGTCATCAGTCTTCATGTACCTAACGCGATCCCCGCGCCTCTCCTTCTTTTCTTCTCGAACTTTCTTTTCTTTCCAAACCCCCCCCCCCCCCCCCCCCCACCTCAACCAGTCCGAGTCCTGATTGGACAATCACAGTCTGTCACTCAACAATGGAGAAAGTCCTCATTGGCTTAACTATTCAGATATGTCTTCACAATGTACGAATCAAAATACAAAACCCAAAATAATTATTTACATTACATATCCTGGAAAAAAAATAAATACAAACATAAACAGTGAAACATCTGAATGTTTTTTTTGTTTTTCTTCCCTCTAAAAATATTGAGTATGTTACACCTGTTTATCTGTGACAAACTGTTTCAGTGTCAGTGACGGAGGGAGATTCAGTCACTATAAACTCTGATCCTACTGAGATGAAGGATGATGATCTGATTCTGTGGAGCTTTGAAGACACTTTTATAGCTGGAATCAATAAACAGGACGACAGAATCGCTGTATATGATGATGTTCTTGATGGGAGATTCAGAGACAGACTGAAACTGGACAATCAAACTGGATCTCTGACCATCACAAACTTCACAATGAAACATGCTGGAGATTATGATCTATGGATCAACACTTTCAGCAGGAGTTTTTATTTTCATCTCATTGTCTACGGTGAGTTAAATATCAGTTTCTCGTGTTTTATTTATTACAGCTGGATCTAAAGAAGAATCTTATCAGGACTAATTAGTTCAAATGACTAATTCTCTTACTTTTACATGAACAGCAGGTTTATATTGAACTTTCTATGAAATTGATTCACTTTTGATCATCTTGGTTCCTCTGGATGTTTCCTGAAGATCTTCATTCATCCTCATTTGTCTTTATTCTCTCATGTTTTCCAGCTCGTCTGCCTGTTCCTGTCATCAGCAGTAACTCTTCACAATGTTCTTCATCATCATCATCATGTTCGCTGGTGTGTTCAGCTGTGAATGTGAGTCATGTGACTCTCTCCTGGTACAAAGGAAGCAGTTTATTGTCCAGCATCAGTGTGTCTGATCTCAGCATCAGTCTCTCTCTACCTCTGGAGGTGGAATATCAGGATAAAAACACCTACAGCTGTGTGCTGAACAATCCCATCAGCCACCAGACTCAACATCTGGACATCACTCAACTCTGTCACACATGTTCAGGTACGGCAGCGCTGATGATATCAGTGTTTATTGACTGAGCTGATCTCAGTTTGATGTTTTTACTCCTCAGACTCTGTCCACTGTTGTGGTCCTACTGAAGCTGTGATCCGATTGGTCCTCTCTGCTCTGGTGGGCGTGGCTACTGTCCTTATTGTGGTTTATGAGATCAGATCCGGAAGAGCTGAACGAGATCAAGCACAGATTCACACACCAGGTCCATGATTGATGATGTCATTTCTCACACATATATTAATATTGGTGAGATTTATTCATTTATGGCTTTACATGTTCATCTTTTTCAGGAAGGGCTTAAATCTAAAGCAGAACGCTGAACTTTAAAGATTCTTCAAGTGTGTTTTTGTCATAATAAATGCTGATGATTATTTGAGCTTCTGCTCTCTCAGTGTCAGATTGTAAAAATCTTATTTGTGAGGCTTTATTGTTTATATTTCTCTCAGAGACACACAGATCTCACTTTACTTCTACTGCTGTATATTTGTCATGTGTATTTGACACTGTTGTTGGATGGATCAAATTAAAATATCATGCTTGCAATATGGCGGATCGAGTGTGTCGTGGCTCAGCTGCTCCTGGAATTAAACCTGCGATCTTTGAGACTGTGGATGGGAAAATAATGGAGGATGAGTTCCTTAACTTCCTCTGGGTTAAAATAAAAACGATGAGTCAAGATCAAATAGCCTCAAGTGCGTTTGACTCCGAGTGGATAGAGTCGTGGAAAAGCTGTTGTTTGAGCTTTTGTCCGGACGCTAAACAACGGTGTGTGACATGTGAAGGTGGCCAGAAGGAGCCAATAACATACAAAGTTGCTTAAAGTCGCTGAACGAGTGTGGAGAAAATCTTAATATATTCAAAAATATTGCTATAACTGTCTTTTAAAAATGTTGTATTGCATGTATTTGTTTCTAATGGACCTTGAGTCTGAAAATAAAGTTGAAATTGAAATGAATGTGTCTGAAGTGAATAAATGTACATTTTCAGAAAAACCTGTTTCCTTTCATGCTTCATTATCTGAGACTTAATATATCAGTTTATAATAATGTGTTATTAAATAATAAAAAATAACATCTAAAACTTGTTTTGTCTCTTATCTCGAGAATCAGTGAGATTTAGTTTGTTAGAATTTCAGGTGCGTTTTTATTTACGTCAAAACAAAAAACGACAAGGAAGCAGAAAAAGAACTGCAGTATCACAGTAAAATGGCGACACCTATTGGCAAAATTACTACATGACAACAATTCCATTTAATTTTACAATATCATTAAGCCAGTTTAGTAAATTATAATAATACAAAATAGTAAGGTCTTTTCCTTAGTGTTTTTTCTCAGTGGTATTTGTCCATTCTGGACACATTCACGAATGTAATGATAATGAATGTCTATGTGTTTAGTTCTTGAATGATCAGCGGCTCCTTGGTTGTCTTCCAGAATCATCACAGGCGTAGCATCCACTCCAAGATCACTCAGTAGTCGTCTAAGCCAGGCACATTCCTGAGCTGCTTGACTAAGATCAACATACTCAGCTTCTGCTGTTGAAAGAGCAACAGTTGACTGCTTCTCACTGAGAAACTCACTGCTCCTCCAGCCAGTAAGAACATGTTAGCGGTTGTGGAGCGCCATCGTCCTGATCTCCAGCCCAGTCAGCATCTGAGTGTCCCATCAAAGTAAATTAACTAGACTAATAACTACTGATCTTTGTAACGAAATGAATCAATAATATATAGAATAAGTTGGACAATGACACCATTTTCTTTGGGAGCTGCTGTGCAGCCAAAATTATTTGCCAATTATTAATGTAAAGCTGCTTTGCCACAATTTGCATTGTATAAAACGCCATATAAATAAAGATGACTTGACTTGACATCTTTTTTAGCTAAAAAACCACAAACACTGCAAACTTTTGAAAACAGGTTTCAAAGTACAAGCTGTGCTGTTTTCACTGCTGAGAAACATGGAAACATGTGAGAACTCAGTTAGTTTGACCACACAGTTATTAAAGAAACACACTTGAAGAAAGAACAGGAACTGAGATCTTCTGAGATCATCTCTGAACCAGTTTGGACTGAATTCTCACACATTTCGGGGGCGTTTTTAGCTAAAAAACCACAAACACTGCAAACTTTTGAAAACAGGTTTCAAAGTGCAAGTTTTTGAGGACGATGCTGTTATTGTTGCAGTGTAAGCTAGAAAAACATACATGTTCAGATAGTGGCAACTATTGTCCTGGCAGCATGATACGGCGTATCGGCATCAGAGATATATTTACAAATATAATGGTTGTGAATGAATGTCCAAATTTTGAAGACAAAAAAATGCATTCATACATAATTCATTAACCTACAAACCCGTAACAGTTTTAGACTAATTGGTGATGGTGTTCTGTTTTCTCTCTCCTTGAGTTGCCAGTCGTTGGCTCTCTGTGAGCCTCCTTGCCTAATGTGAGCGTCGTCAGGCCTCCTCGTGTTTTAGAGAGTTGCCTTATTGAGGTCTCCACTCGCTAAAGCTCCGCTAGGATAACAGTTTTGAGTTGAAGGCTCTCTGTGAGTCTCCTCACATGATATCCTGAGTGTGGAGCATTGGTAGGCCTCCTCTCGATAGTTATTATGCTGAGACTCCCAGAGCTTGACTATTATTTGCTAAGTCATCGGACTCTCTGTGAGCCCTAGGGGACGCAGCGTGTCGTTCCCTATTCTCAGGGAACCATGATTACACGCGTAACCTGAGACGTTTTCCTTCTCGCCTCCAGTTTTCCTGTTTCTTCTTGGCAGACTTCAAGCTCTGACTCTTACAAACTGCCCACGGCCATTGATTTTATGCTATGGATAAATAATAAATAATTGAATTAGGCTGATAAAACGTTTAGGCTGCTCTACCGCTGCGGTCTAACAGCGCTCGCCAATGTCAAAATGATGGAGATGGCCAATCAAATCAAAGAAGGCGGGTCTTACTGTTTAATATTATTCTAAATTCGTGGAAGACTGAATTGATGCAGGACTTTTAAGCCTAAAGATTCTTAATATGCTGGAATATTGACAGTAAACGCATTAATGGATGTTCTCGCTTCGGTAATTCAAAAGTATAATCGTATGTGACGATATTGCTCTAGCTAATTATTACAGTGAAAGCTAAAGTAAGCCCAAGTGGTTTATAATGCTGTCGAGAACGCTGCTCTACCATTAGCAGAATCACCGGACTTGCGTCCTCCCTCAGACCACAGACCACAGGGTGAGCGCCCCCTGCTGGCCTCACTAACACCTCTTCCAGCAGAAACCTGGTTCTCCCAGGAGGAATCCCATCCAGGCACTAACCAGGCTCCGCCCTGGTCTTGGGCTACAGGGTGACATGGCTGCTCTAATATAATATAAAATATAACATATAATATTAATAACTCAAGTTTTTGATAATTGAAATATTTTTCTGACCCTTCAGATTCCTTACCAGTGAATACTACTAGTACCCACTGATATTTTAGTAAAAATATGTAGACGGAATCCACTTGAATTTGGTTCAAGCTATTATTTTCTGTGGATTTAGCCCATTCAAATGTCCTCCATTATGGTTTTTTTATTTAACAAATCATGTTTCAAGATTGTATAAATTGATCTGGTTCCCTTTTTCTTCATTTGTTCCACTGTCCCTTAAAATATGTGGGAACAGCATTTGTTGGCACAACATTTTCACAGCAATTAACTAGACTAATAACTACTGATATTTGCAACGGAATGAATCAATAATATATAGAATAAGCTGCACAATGACACCATTTTCTTATTAATTTAAAGCTGCTTTGCCACAATTTGCATTGTAAAAAGCGCTATATAAATAAAGATGACTTGACTTGAGTTGACAGCATGCACAGGATTATGTGCTCTGCCCCGGAGTGCGTGTGGACAACAGACTCTTACAGAATGCTTCTAGAACGGAGGGAAATCCACTGCAGAACTCTGACCACTAGAGGGCAACATAGACAGTGTCCTCGATGAGAGGATCTCATTTTCTACAAGAGGTTTTGTTGTTTTTGTGAGAGATGTGATAGTGACTGTGTATACCTCTACCCATCCAAGTGTCCTGGATGTAGGTCATATGCTGTATGGTGCTTTTGTAATGGTCACTTAGAGCATTTACGGTAATACTTGTGCGCTTTTCCTCATTCACTCTCCATGGATGCAGACGAGTGCTCGAGTCATTTTATTAAACCCGGGAAAATACGCCCGCTCTCGTCTCTCGAGTGTCTTTTCCTCTGGCACCAAACAATCTGAGCACCTGAACATTTCAAATGTGTTCAAATTGTGATGCCTCATGATGACGTGTGGGTGTTTCTGCAACTACGGGCACTTTTAAGTCCCAGAAGTGAAATCTGATGCTTCATAAAAATAAACGTACACACCTTGACATAAAAAATAATGAATGAATAAGGATTTAATGAAAGAATATGAAGCATTTATAGGTCCAAACTGTGGTCTCAATTCTGAGATACATAAAATTTGCTCATTCTTTCACAAGTTGACGTCGTTTCAAATGAATTAACTTCATTTAAATATTACTTTAAACAATCTTTTTTTGTTGACTGATCATTCATATGATTTTTTTCATCTAAACACACCTGTCCCACACTTTAGAGTCATCACCGCAACGCTGAAAAGAGACTCTTAATGTGACATTTGTTCAAAGCAAAACAAATCTAGTTTCTATGGAAACAGAAATTAGCATGTGAGCACATGGCTGACAGGTTGGGCCACCACCATTAGGTCACAAGTATCTCTTCTTCTAAAGTATTTACTCACCATTCAAGCAATGTGTCACATATTGTTTAAAAAAAATGAATTTATATTACTGTTGAATAAATGGTACTAAAAGTCAAAACTGATGTATCAGACCTTGCTAGCTGCCAGTTATCACCAATATTAGTGTGTCATTTCATCTTTACCGCAGCATTTTAAGCTATATATTGTCATATTCAAACCTGAAGCACAGAGTACTGCTTTAATTTAAATTTAATGCACGTTTAATTCAGTATATTTTCAGGCGGGAGAAATCTCCGGCTTTGCTTCTGGATATCTGCCCTCTGGTGGTTGCCATTTTATTATATATTTAGATTGAATGTGTGATTGCATGAGCAGAGCAAACTTTCATTTGTCTGGGATCCCAAGACCCTGTGTGACGTGTGTTCGAGTGTGTGTTTTAATAAAGGTGTTTTTCTAATTACATGTCATATATGTCATAACACAGAATCAGTTGCTATTTTTTATTCTAAATAAATCTATTCTCATGATTTACTTTCATCTCTGATATTACAGTTATAGTACAGTTGTTATAGTAAGCTTGTAGAATAGAACTAAAACATTTCATTGTGAATATACTGCAGGTTTGATCAGTTTCATATCACCACTGTTAAATTGAATTCTGATTATTATTTCTTTTTCATATTTAAGATGTTTTGTCAACTAAATGCATCAAATTTTTCGAGAAAAAAAAAGATTGAGAATGTTTCCTAATAATATGAAAAAAATTAACATTTCACTTTAGGATTTAATAAAGTCTCTTTGAAATGATTTACCAACTGAGCAAGCACTTCAGAAATGACAGAACAATTACAGTAGACAGTGTATATGTCTAACTATCCCCATAATAATAATAATAATCCTCATACTTTTGCCAATTATGTCTTCTCCATATAATACAGGTAATGAGTGGAGAACATGAGGCTTCTTAAAGAAAAACTAACAGGTCTGTGAGAGCCGCAAGTCTTACTGGTTGGTGATCAAATATTTAAGTCATGCAATAAAATGCAAATTAATTACTTAAAATTCATACAATGTGATTTTCTGGATTTTTGTTTCAGATTCCGTCACTCACAGTTGAAGAGCACCTATGATAAAAATTACAGACTTCTACATGCTTTGCAAAATCGGCAGTGTATCAAATACTTGTTCTCCTCACTGTATGTACATGTATTGACCATTATTGCAGAGCGCTAATCCAGCAGTGAGTGCTGTGGGGAAGCAGTGTGTTTATTAGCTTAAACTCTGTTAGATTTCTGCAACTGAACACTTTTTGTTTGACCTCAGGATCCAGAAGCACCCGCCATGGCATGCTGACGCAAAGGACGTCGTTCCACCATCTTCTCAATATCTGTTTTCTATGTTTCTCCGTCTTTCTCTCCTTCTCTTTCCATCTTGATTGTGATGTGAACACAACACGTTTCTTCAGAAAGCTCTCACACACACACAGGCTATGTACACACACGCTCACAAACGCACACAGAGCGTCTGGACATTCATTCCTGTTACGCAGTTCATTCCTGTCATTAAATGGTTTTGTTCCAAAAAAATGAGGTTAAATGACTGATTTTTTCATCTGTGTTATGTTCATGATTTATCCAATAGTTTACTTAATTACATGACTTAATAAATTATAATCTTGTAGTTTGGGTCTCCTGTAAAATAAAAAATGGCTTTGCATTTTTTTAAAAAAAAAATACACATTGTGTGCTTATTTAGTGAATTTTTATTGACAATTATACATTATTAAAACATTTTACCAACCATTTCTTTAAGATAAACACATACAAAGGAATTAGCTGACATTTTTTTAAACATGCTTTTTAAAAGACACTTGATTTTTGGTAACAGGACTGAGAAAAATGCATCCATTCCCTACTTTAAAACCTTGTAAAAGAATAAAAAGGTGCCTGAGATTGACCAATGTACATTTTGAACAGTGAAATGTGTGTGTTGGTAGATACAGTGCTGAAAAAAGATATAAAATTAAGTTTAATGTAAATGTTAAATGTTACCAGTTGATGAATCCATGGAAGGTATTTGGAGATTTGAGTGTATCTTGTCCGGTCGTCTCCATTCGAATTCCTGCTGTTATAAGACACAATTCCTTGTGCAACATCTCCACAAACAAGTGCACCTCCAGAATCTCCCTGTGGATCATATAATTAGATTACTGGTTTGCACTAACATTACACCATAGATAAGGATTTGTAAGTAGTGTCACTTGAACTACCGTTGCTGCGCCAGATTTTCCCTCACTGCATAGAGTGTCAGGCGTCTCACAGTTTTTAGAATTTAACAGAGTAACATTGGCTTCCTTGAGGACACTTGATGGAGGCCCATGTTGGAAACCCTGAAGGCCCCAACCCATGACCATACAATCCTTTGAGATTTCTTCATTCTCAGTTTTTGGCAAGGTGATAATATTCACAGTTTTGTTCAATGTTACTGGGGTTTTAAGCTGAAAGGGAATGTGTAAAGTCCTGCATTTCTTTCAAACTTTTTCTGAATTTTGAAGAATGCATTCAGGGATTAGGTTTAGCCAAAAAATTCTGTAAACATCTACTATTTACTAAAGTGAAAGGCCTTTTTTTCGAGGCGTGATTCTAATTAAATGGTTTTATAAATGTTTTACCTTTAGAAGCATGATATCATGATCTGGGCTCCTCATACTGAATTTTGGATGTGGAATTGGATGTACCGCTACACTCTTAGGAATATGATTGGTGTCACTGACGCCCAAATACACCACAGGATGACTACAGCTGACAAAAAATATATATATTTACAATACAAAGATATCAATGCCACGTTGGATATCAAAAGTCGCCTTTTTGTTGTTGTTTTCATACAATTGTGTATTTTGAGGCAAGTTGTATACCCTATCTAAATAAAGTCCAAAATATGATAATCGGTTTCACCTACCGTCCACAGTGGGCAGCTGTCATCACAAAATCTTCTCTTACCAGAAAACCACCACATGCGTCTTTGGATTTAGAGTCACGAATGTAGACCATGTAGGGCCGACTGTGTGGAACGGAGACTTTACCGCCAACGATGGAGAAACCTAAGAAAGAGTTTAGAGTCTATGAAACAATTCAACAGCATATTCTGAGAAACGACCTTCTGTAGTGACTGAGGTAGATTAGATGTGATCACCTGGAGCACAGAAACGTAACAGTAGCAGACTAGCTATAAGCCAAAGGATGCTCATTGTAGACGGCTCAGGCACACTCAGTATGCCCCACAGAAATGTTGTCTCCTGCTTTTATACTGATTCAAGCGACCCATACCCGGACGTTAATGGTAGAAGCTGCACTTGCTCTGCATCCAGATCAGTTTCACTGATATAAAAGCATTAGAGACTGTTATAGGAAGAGTTGATCACAGGTCAGCGATTACCATCAGCTGTCGCTGTTTCACAACTCACACTTTGGTGATAACATCAGAAAGTGCACTAGGGACAGTATTTATAGCTGTGAGAATTTTAGTATCTGTAATTTGAGCAACTTTTGGTACCTTGTTTACCATACTTTATCAAGTATAAATTCTACAAACCCCTTTGACCCCAGAGCAGCTTTAATTAATCGAGGCTTTAAAAATGGCTTTCTGAAACACAGATTAAGTACAGATTACTAACACCTGGACTAAGCCCTTCATAAGATTAAAATTATGAATGTTAATACTCGACCCACTCCATGCAGGATTCAAAACAGGCTCTCCTGTATGATTGGCAGGTGCACTAACTAGTGCGTGAGTCTCTAGTGTCAGTCACACAGCTGACAGGTTTACACACAGCTCATACGAGCTTGCCTCTGCTACACACACACACACACACACACACACACACACACACAAATATATATATATATAAAATCAAGTGAGGAATACAATAAGTGATTCATCATGAAGAGGCAAATACACACAAGAGTTGCTCACAATACAAGTGTCAGACATTGTTCAGAGTAGAATAAGATTGAATATTGAGGGATTAGAGGAAGTGAAAGGATTGGGTTTTTTATGATGAGGTAAAGTATTTGATTGGGTAATCACAGAAGTGCCTAGATGGATGTTATGTTGTGATGTTGTAGAGTAGGAGTGGCAGGGAAGACTAAAAGCTCAGTCTTTGCCAGGTTGAGCTGCAGGTGGTGTTCTTCCATCCACGTCGAGATGTCCGCCAGACAGCTTGAGATCCGTGCAGCTACTGTGGAATCATCTGGTTGGAAGGACAGGTAGAGTTGTGTGTCATCAGCATAGCAGTGGTAGGAGAAACCATGTGCCTGTATGATGGGACCCAGTGATGTAGTATAAATGGAGAATAGGAGGGGACCAAGAACTGAACCCTGAGGAACCCCAGTGATCAGTTCATGAGGTTTGGATACCTCCCCTCCCCAGGCAACTCTGAAAGACCTACCTGTGAGATAGGACTCTAACCACTGAAGCGCAGTACCTGAGATGCCCAGTGACGAGAGGGTGGACAGAAGAATTTGATGGTTTACGGTGTCGAAGGCAGCAGATATATCCAGTAGGATGAGAACAGATGATTTGGAACCAGCCTTTGCAATCTGCAGGGATTCCGTGACTGACAGTAGCGCAGTCTCTGTGGAATGGCCGCTCTTGAATCCAGATTGGTTGACGTCCAGATGGTTGTTCTGTGTGAGGAAGGATGACACCTGGTTGAACACAACTCGTTCAAGTGTTTTTGATATGAATGGTAGGAGAGAGACAGGTCTGTAGTTGTCCACGAGTGATGTGTTTAGCGTGGGGTTTTTTTAGCGGTGGGGTTACTCGAGCCTGCTTGAATGTGGTAGGGAAAGTGCCTGTGTGGAGAGACGAGTTAATAATGTGTGTAAGTGCTGGTAAAAGAGTGGGAGAGATGTCTTGTAGAAGGTGTGAGGGGATGGGGTCAAGAGGGCAGGTGGTGGGATGAGTAGAGAGGAGAAGTTTTGATACTTCCGCCTCCGTGAGAAGGAAGAGAGGTTATTAAACTCGGGACTAGACTAAGTCTAGCACTATTTAAATCCATGACAGAGAAATCAGATTTCTGTTAATCTTCTTCTTCTAGGACTAGGTTTAATCTCTGTCTGGTATAGACTCTCTAGCATTAAAGCATTTATCCTTTTAATTGTTGGAATCCTTGCAGAAGTTGTACAGGTTCTATTTGGTGTGGAATTGTCAAGAGTTGTCAGTAGCTGACAATCAAATATGCAGATACACTTGTTCAGAGAGGTTTGCCCATGTAAGTTGTGACATCCACTTGTCGACAGTTGTTGTCTGGTTTCCCAGATGTACAGCTCTGGCCACTTGGATAAAGGGTTGACAAACAGAAAAATACACTCAGTCGACAGACTGTCAGCTTTATTAGAACCAGGGGGTTGACTATGGGATGGTTGAGCAATTAGACATCACGATAGAAGCAGGGAACAAAACGCCAGTTGTAAAAAGTCCATCAATCACTGTGTAAATCACAGTTATTAAGAATAGAAGGAAACAACATGAGCTTCCAAATAAGAAAGTAGCATATGACACACTTCGAAATCTGGCCACTCTTAAATGAAAATGCATGTGTCACACCGTCAACATCACCCATCCGCACTGCTCCACCCACACATTCATCATCACCGGAATTCTAAACCACCTGCACCTGTCCGCAATCACCGTCACGCCATATAAAGCTCACACTCACACGCTATCAGTTGTCTGATCTCGTTTACAACGGACTACAGACTCTCCTACCTGCTTTCCCGATCTGCTTATGATACCTCTCATCGATCTTCCCTGGCATCCTTTATCAGGCGTGAACCCGGACCGCTGGACAGTGTTATCCCGACCTGAGAATCACAAAAGATACATTTCATTCAACGAGCTAAGTCACCTGTTTACCTTGAACTTTGAAACCTTACCATACCATACCGTTTTACCTGTGTCTGCTGAATCATTGACAATAAACATCTGTCATTTACCTACCATCTGTGTCTGAGTGTTACAGCATGTGAGAGGTCAGGATTTGTGTAATGTACTAAATCATCAATATCTTCTAGATTTGATTTATTTTAGTTATATATATATATAGAAAGTATTCAGACTCCCTTAAATTTTTCACTCTTTGTTATATTGCAGCCATTTGCTAAAATCATTTAAGTTCTTTTTTTTTCCTCATTAATGTACACACAGCACACCATATTGATAGAAAAACACAGCATTCTTGACATTTTTGCAGATTTATTAAAAAAGAAAAACTGAAATATCACATGGTCCTAAGTATTCAGACCCTTTGCTGTGACACTCATATATTTAACTCAGGTGCTGTCCATTTCTTCTGATCATCCTTGAGATGGTTCTACACCTTCATTTGAGTCCAGCTGTGTTTGATTATACTGATTGGACTTGATTAGGAAAGCCACACACCTGTCTATATAAGACCTTACAGCTCACAGTGCATGTCAGAGCAAATGAGAATCATGAGGTCAAAGGAACTGCCGAAAGAGCTCAGAGACAGATTTGTGGTAAGGCACAGATCTGGCCAAGGTTACAAAAAAAATTCTGCTGCACTTAAGGTTCCTAAGAGCACAGTTGCCTCCATAATCTTTAAATGGAAGACGTTTGGGACGACCACAACCCTTCCTAGAGCTGGCCGTCCGGCCAAACTGAGCTATCGGGGAGAAGAGCCTTGGTGAGAGAGGTGAAGAACCCAAAAGATCCATGTGGCTGAGCTCCAGAGATGCAGTCGGGAGATGGGAGAAAGTTGTAGAAAGTCAACCATCACTGCAGCCCTCCACCAGTCGGGTCTTTATGGCTGAGTGGCCCAACGGATGCCTCTCCTCAGTGCAAGACACATGAAAGCCCACATGGAGTTTGCTAAAAAACACCTGAAGGACTCCAAGATGGTGAGGAATAAGATTATCTGGTCTGATGAGACCAAGATAGAACTTTTTGGCCTTAAATCTAAGCGGTATGTGTGGAGAAAACCAGGCACTGCTCATCACCTGTCCAATACAGTCCCAACAGTGAAGCATGGTGGTGGCAGCATCATGCTGTGGGGTGTTTTTCAGCTGCAGGGACAGGACGACTGGTTGCAATCGAGGGAAAGATGAATGCGGCCAAGTACAGGGATGTCCTGGATGAAAACCTTCTCCAGAGTGCTCAGGACCTCAGACTGGGCCGAAGGTTTACCTTCCAACAAGACAATGACCCTAAGCACACAACTAAAATAACGAAGGAGTGGCTTCACAACAACTCCGTGACTGTTCTTGAATGGCCCTGACTTAAACCCAATTGAGCATCTCTGGAGAGACCTAAAAATGGCTGTCCACCAACGATTACCATCCAACCTGACAGAACTGGAGAGGATCTGCAAGGAGGAATGGCAGAGGATTCCCAAATCCAGGTGTGAAAAACGTGTTGCATCTTTTCAAAAAGACTCATGGCTGTATTAGATCAAAAGGTGCTTCTACTAAATCCTGAGCAAAGGGTCTGAATACTTAGGAATCATGTGATATTTCAGTTTTTCTTTTTTAATAAATCTGCAAAAACATCAAGAAATCTGTGTTTTTCTGTCAATATGGTGTGCTGTGTGTACATTAATGAGGAAAAAAAATGATATTAAATGATTTTAGTAAATGGCTGCAATATAACAATGTGAAAAATTTAAGGGGGACTGAATACTTTCCTTATCCACTGTATGTATGTGTATATATATATATATATATATGTGTGGTTCGTTACTCCACAAATGTTCATCTTGCTGTTTTGCATTGCTTTCAGTCCTAATCAGTTTCATCAAATTGCTTCAAGTTCTCACACAAAATGTCAAGATTATTTTGCGGATCATCAGATAAAGCCTCCATGTGCAGGGTTGCAAGCCACAGTGAAAATGTGTGAGAATGTGGTTTTGAGTAAGTCTTTTAATAAGTTTATATCTTTCCTACATTATTAAACATAAAATGGATCATCTGCGTCTGTCCTAGAAGAAACCAGAGGTGATTCATGAGTGATGAGACAGGGCAGTCTTAAAACACAAAATAGCTCCATTAAAGTATACGACTTTTGCACTATATTGCTATAGCTTTCTGAAGAGATAAAAGCTTTTTGTGAAGAAAAAGTGCAATTTACACCATTATTCATTGATAATTACTTGGATGTCTATGGAGACCCTAAAGGGACGTGGTGGTGGAAATAATAGTGATGGGAGTTTGGGATCGTTCCTCGCTAAGATATTATCGTTCTCTTGCAAACCTTACTGTGAGCTCGGACAAACACTTCCTGTTTAATGTCCCGCTGGCTGGCAGTGTGTTTCAGTCTGCTCGAGCATTAATACACACAAATGATGTGCGGCTCATTTACAGTTTGAACTTGTTGGACTCAAATATAAAGAAATGCGGTCAGTGCTTAAGGAGTTCAGTAAAGTTTGTTAATATATTCACAGATTTGAACTTCCTGGATCAATATCTCGTGAGCTAAACGTTGTTCTAACACAAATGACAGCTATTTCCAATCATAGTAACGTAGACAACGAGCTACAATAACCTACTTTTCCCCAAACACGCTTTTTGTATATAATATGAATTGGTCTCTATGTAGAGCACTTCAAATCATTCACTGGAGAGGCTCCATCACTTCTGAGGCAGGAGGCAGCGAGGCCGCTCACTAGGTTGTGGAACAGAGGCATTACGTTTATCCGCCTGCCAGCTCAGTCATACATACTGAACCAGAAAATAAGATTATTACTTTATAAAGGTTTCTCACTGATACCTGGGATTCATTCAGAAGTTATGACCGAGATGAAGCAATATGTGGGCCGTACGATCAGCCAAAGGACACACGGACAATTTATAATGTTTCGTGCAGTTTAATGAATTTCCTCTGGATCATGACACACTCTCTCTCTCTCTGTCTCTCTCTCTCTCTCTCTGTCTCTCTCTCTCTGTCTCTCTCTCTCTCTGTCTCTCGCTCTCTCTCTCTCTCTCTCTCTCGCTCTCTCTAAGTCTCTCTCTCTCTCTCGCTCTCAGAGCGATAAGACAACTCTCACAAACTGCGGTTAATGGTGTAATCTTGTACAAAATCAAGTGCATTTTCATCATCTTTATCAAGGATTAAATGTGCAACTGTGCACGATCTCACGTCTTTAATAATGGTGCTGGAAACAGAACCTGCTTCATCTGTTTTTTCAAACAGGAACAAAACGAACCGATGCAAGTGTCAAACGCACCATAAATTGGCTTTTGCAGGTTCCTTGCCAGTTTTTGGCCGTCGACTTTAAGGAACTGCAACATAATGTGTGGTTTAAGTCAAACTGTAAGAATCATGTGCGTCTCAATCAGCTCAACAATCAGGACAAAAATTTGATAAAAATAGCTTCATAACCATGTCAGTATAGCAAACATTATTTGTCAAGCATATCCTGATCACAGATAGAGTGAGGTGATAAGCTACAGCTGGCAGGGGTGATCAGTGACAGGTACGGGGATTCTGGGAAATGTAGTCAGTATCTGTGAGTGAGTGTAGTGCATAGTCCATGCTGAAGTGCCCTCTAGAGGATCTAACGCTCATTACAAGACTGTTTAATTCTATTGATTCTGGTGAAATATCAGCACTCTTGGAACTAAAATGACCAGCTGGAAACACTTACAATAAAGTCCCATTGGGTAATGAAGTTATTATTCTTTGTTCATAAAAATTAAACTGTTCATTATTTCGTGTCAGCTCAGGTCCATTAAATAATACTAACAGGTTTAACTTTTAATAATGCATTAGCATGTTGAAATTAACAGCAGTTAAGATGAACAAATGCTGTAGACGTATTGTTGTAAAAAACATGTAATCAAATGACCTCAGCAGTCTGAGGGTGTTTTCAGACCTGTAGATCATCTGTGTGAACAACTGTCCTCTTATTGGTCAGAGTTTCCTCTGCGTCATCCGTCAAGATGTCTGACAGGTTCGCTCCGAGAGCTTATTGTGGCTTGATTTGTAATCGTCGAGAAACACTGAATGTAGCCGTCATTCCCGCTGTTCAATTACGTACTACATTTATATTAATACCGTTTCAAACTCTGGATCTCCCAGCACGGTCTAGTAGGCTGTGTCGAGACACATTACGAATGTTATAACGCAGCAAGAGCGGGAATCTCGGCATTGTTGGGAAAGCATTCTTGCACTGAGGAGCATCTTTACACAACATTTTAAGATGAAGAGCTGCTCTTTGATTTTCAACTGCAGTTCCTCATGTGCTCATCACAGAATCAGACACTTCTGTATGTTATAGCGCATTTCCTCATTTCCTGTTATGAATTACAATACCGTTTGATTCATTGGTCGTTCGGATCGGTTTCACAGCTGGAGCGAACTACCCAAAGTTCACCTGCGATCGGGTCAAGACCACCTCATTCAGGCGGTGTCGGAGTGATTGTTTTGGTGCGGATTCGAGCGCAATTGCCGTGTTCACATGTGCTTAAATGAACCGAACCGAGCGAGAAAACAGGTGTGAAACCAAATGGCTCATGTCTCACCCAAACATTTCTGGTCAGCTGGCTCAGTGGTCTCTCCTATTGCAGGACTTTGACATTATCTGTAAGCCAAGGTCAAGCAATAAAGTGCTAGACGATCTCTCTTGGAACACTGAACATGCCATTATTGGGGGCCTTGACCCAGCAACGTGCCTCCCAGATTTGTTGGTCTTTTGTAATATGTATGTAGCGCCTCCTTCAGGCTACCGGGGTACTGCGATTTACAGGACGGATTCAAAAGGAAAACGATCGTCAGCACCTCAGTGAGACTCTGAAACAGCTCGGCCCACCAAGTTGAACAGAAAGACCAAAAAGGTCGATTGAGAAGAGAGTCCGTCACCAGTCGCTGTCCAGCGGTCCTTCCTTCCTCTATCCGGGGAAAACCAAGCACTGAATCCGATGAAATCCTTGAAGTCGTCACTCCAGATCTTGGGGGATCGCCATCTTGTTCCAGGTGGTAATGAATCCAGTCCATGTCATCGTCGTGTTTGTGTGGAAAACTCAAAATAAAATGACTCAAAATCACTTGTGAGTTCAGATCAAAGTAAATCCAGTTTTTCTAGGCGTTTTGTCTAGTTTTAAATCCAAATCGCGGCTTTCTATCAACTTTCAGTCTGCCGAACATTCTCACATCTGCTCTCTCTTCTTTCGCGCGCTGCTCACGTCATCCCATTCCCTTTCATCCGATTGGTCGGCAGTGAACGACACCTCACACTTTTTTAAAGGAGACATGACATTTAATGATACAATATATATTTCTCATTTTGACAATAAGACAAATAAAATGAGATGATAAAAATACAAAAATAAAACACTTTTAAATCTCATAAACTTCTGAACTCAGTCATTGACGTGTTCAGTGTTTTAGTGACCCCTACTGGCTCACTATTGATTTTCCCTTAATTTCCTCTTTGTACTCACTCTGGGTTACATGTATTTTAAATATGTTAAACATGTAAGCAATTGTTAAATGAAGCTGAAGCATGTCTAAAATGCTGTTAAAATGCTAAATTACTAAATGCCTAAATAATATGACTAAAATTTGTTGATTTTAAAGCATACGTATGAAATGAAGTGGAATCTTTATTTTTCAGTTTTTACAGCATGATTTATCATCAAGGTCCTCGTGACGAAGCATCGCTGGATCTGATGTGATAAACCACAATAATGACAGTAGCCACGCCCACCAGAGCAGAGAGGACCAATCGGATCACAGCTTCAGAAAAACCACAACAGTGGATTTCTAAAGGAAAAAAATGAGGAAAAATTGGCTTTATTGTTTGAAAGTCTTAAACTAGTTGGAACTAGATTAAATATTTTGACTGTTGCGACTCCAAATCGGTTTAATGACCTGTAACTCTGCCTGAGTATCGGACAAGTGTTCACTGTTGTCCAGAGGAGAACTGGCCCCCCGACTATGTCATGACTTCAGTCTGAATTGATGTGTTTTATTGTCTTGGTGTCCGTGTGCCTTGTTGTCTTGTTGGTTCTGTTTTGACAGCTCTCCATGTGTCCCGCTGTCAGTGTGGCGTTTTCCCCTCCCACTCGTTATCCTCATTCTCATTTGTGTTTCTGTTACACCTGTTGCCTATCTTTCCTCGTTAGCCCTCGTCTATTTTAAATCCTCTTGTGCTCAGTCGTTTGTCAGACCGTCTTTATATGTGTTGTCATTTCTTAGTTCTTGCCCCGCTCCTGTTAGCTGTGTCTTGCCGTGCTGTGTCCGTTAAGACTCCAAAGGATGTTTTGGTTTGTTTTTGTTTTTTGGTTTTGAATGTGTCTCTCTCTCACCTGGCCTGGCTTTAGTTGTTCGGCTATCGACCACTGCCGTCTCTGAGTTGGTGGAGACTCGGATTTATCGCCCCAGCTCACCTCTGCAGGTTCAGCACACTCCTGGAGGAGTTTTGTCAGATTGTGACACTGCGTCACTGGGGTGGCTCTCATCTAGGACTTTGACACTGCGTCACAGAGGACGTTAAGGATTTTTGTTTTGAAATTTTTCTTTGTGCTCAGTGCGAGCAGAATAAACTTTTCCTGTTACCTGCAAACTGAATCCGTAGTTTTTCCTGACAGAACGTTCTGACCAAGAATGGATTCAGCAGGTGCGGACCAAGTCAGAAATGCAGTCAGCCAACAGGGAATTCTTCTGGGACAGCATTCCAGTCAGCTAACTGTCACTTCAAGGGAAGGAAGGAAGGCCCAAGTAGCAGATCTCAACCTCCAGATACAAGAACTTAAGCGGGCAGCTTTGGCCAGTAGATCAACTGCCACTTCTGGCCATCCTCCGGGCCATGCTGAGCCCGAGCCCCATGCTAATAGCCCGCCGCCCTACGATGGGGATCCCAACTCCTGCCGGGCCTTTCTGTCCCAGTGTTCTCTGGTCTTCGCACTCCTGCCTCGCCGCTATGCTACAGAGGGGGCTCAGGTAGCATTTGTTATTACCCTCCTGAAAGGAAGGGCCCGTGACTGGGCCACGCCGGTGTGGGATGCTCGATCCCCATTCTGTGCCACATTCAAGAGCTTCAGAGCGGAGATGACCAAGCTGTTCGACCGCTCTGCTCAGGGCGATGAGGCAGCTTCTCAGTTGGTGCGGTTGAGTCAGGGCAGGCATTCCGTTACAGATTATTTCATCAAGTTCCGTACGCTGGCAGCCGCCTGTGACTGGAACGATGCTGCTTTGCGTGCAAGGTTTCGGGAGGGGTTGGACGATGAGATTCAAGATGAGATCGTCACTCACGAGCTGCCTCAGACCTGCCTGATGCCCTCTCTCGTTTGTTCGAGTGTCTTGGGGAGGAGGCGACCCCCAAGGCCATCCTCTCCAGAGAGATGGTGGTGGGGTCCCTTTCCTGGGACATCGAGCGGCGGGTGGAGGAGGCTGTGCTGGGGAGGGAGGTCCCGGTGGGGTGTCCAGGGGGTCGGTTGTTCGTGCTGGCTGCGCTGCGTCCTGAGGTCCTTCAGTGGGGGCATGAATCCAGAGTAGCCTGTCATCCGGGGGTTCGAAGGTCGCTGGCTGCCATCTGTCAGCGATTTTGGTGGCCATCCATGGCCCGAGATGTCAGGCAGTTCGTGTTGGCTTGCTCAGTGTGCGCTCAAAATAAGACGTCGAACCAGTCTCCTGTTGGTCTGTTACAGCCCTTGCCCATTCCCTCTCGCCCTTGGTCACACCTGGCCCTTGATTTTGTCACTGGTCTACATTTTACAATTACATTTAGTCATTTATCAGACGCTTTTATCCAAAGTGACTTACAAGTGAGGAAAACAAACAAGTGATTCTTCATGAATTGACAAATAACACAGGAAGTGCTCACAATTCATGGAAGAGATGAGTTTTCAGCTGTCTCTTGAATATTGCCAGGGATTCTGCGTTCCTGATGAAAGTAGGGAGATCATTCCACCAGCAGGGAACAGTGAAGGAGAATGTTCTGGAGAGTGATTTTGTGCCTGTCTGTGACGGTACCACAAGCCTTCGTTCCTTTAGTGATCGCAGGCTTCTGGTGGGGACGTAGCGTTGTAGCAGTGTGTGGAGGTAGGAAGGTGCAGAGCCTGTGGTGGATCTGTAAGCAAGCATAAGCGCCTTGAACTTGATGCGAGCAGCAAGGGGTAGCCAGTGCAAAGAGATGAAGAGGGGCGTGACGTGGGCTCTCTTAGGCTCGTTGTGGGTCTACCCCCGTCGAGAGGTAACACCGTGATTCTGACGGTGGTGGACCGTTTTTCCAAGGCGGCCCATTTTATACCCTTACCCAAACTCCCGTCCGCCATGGAGACGGCTCAGGTGGTGGTGAATCACGTCTTCCGGATCCATGGTCTTCCGGTCGATGTGGTCTCCGACAGAGGACCACAATTCGTCTCTCGGTTTTGGAAAGCCGAGCGAGCCAATCAGGATCTCGAAAGAGTTCTCCGCTGCCTGGCATCACATAGTCCGAGCTCCTGGAGTCAGCAGCTATCGTGGGTTGAATATTCCCACAACTCCCTTCCGGTGGCGTCTACAGGTATGTCTCCTTTTCAATGTTCTGTGGGTTATCAACCACCTGTTTTCCCTGCACAGGAACCCGAAGCTGAGGTCCCGTCTGCCTTGGCCTTTGTCCATCGGTGTCGACGCACCTGGAGGAGGGCTGAGGAGGCCTTGGCCCGGGCTTCCAGACGGACCAAGATGGCAGCTGACCGTCACCGGACTCCGGCTCCCCAGCATGTTTGCGGTCAGAAAGTATGGCTATCCACCAAGGACCTACCTCTCTGGGTGCCTTCTTGTAAGCTGGCACCAAGGTTCATTGGGCCATATCGCATCACCAAGGTCCGGAGTCCAGTGGCAGTGCAGCTCAAGCTTCCTCCTACACTTGGTCGGGTTCACCCTGTCTTTCATGTGTCCAGGGTTAAGCCTGTGTTTAGGTCCCCTCTTAATCCAGTTGTTTCTTCCCCTTTACAGTTGTACAGAACCAGCCAGGTGTACAGAAACAGATAGAGGTTTGTTAGAGGAGGAGTAAATAGGATGCAGGTTGGTAGTGTTGCGCTGCCTTCTACGGTGATAGTGGTGCGTAGGTACTCATTGTACTCATTACATGTATTCGTTACATCAGAAGAAGAATTAGCGTCTACGCTAATTTTAGTAGCGTGGGCCTGGGGTGTCGGCGGAGACTGTGTCAACTATATCATTCCTTGTGAAGGTCTTACTGACACATCAGACAGTGGCACATATCCCCAACAAACCATCCCATACCGGCGTGATGAAAACTATCTCAAACTAGATGGAACTGAATTAAATATTTTGACTGTTGCGATCCCAAATCGGATAAATTACCTATAACTCTGCCTGAGTATCGAAAAAGTATTCACTGTTGGCCAGAGGAGAACTGGCCCCCCGACTAAGCCTGGTTTCTCCCAAGGTTTTTTTCTCCATTTTGCTGGAGTTTTGGTTCCTTGCCGCTGTTGCTTTTGGCTTGCTTAGTTGGGGACACTTGCTTGATATTCAGCAGTGTTTTTAGTATGCCTGCATTGGCACCATTGTATGCAAACTGAGCTGAGCCGGACGATTACATCACTGTTTTCTCCAGTGCTAATATACATAAATTAACTAGACTAATAACTATTGATCTTTGCAACAGAATGAATCAATAATATGTAGAATAAGTTGGACAATGACACCATTTTCTTTGGGAGCTGTTGGGAGCTGAACTGATCATCCTGTTATCAGTATGCATCCACTCACCACTGTAGTCATTCTTACTGCTTCAAATGTTTCAATTTCAGTACACGCCCTCCTGGACTCCAGGTCAGCCGGGAACTTTATCTCTGGGAACCTCTGCCGCCAACTCCATCTCTCGACCATGCCCACCGGATCCATCTACGAAATTCAATCGATCACGGGAAAACCATTAAGCCAACGTCAAGTTCGATGCAATGCAGATCCTCTCCAGCTTCGTGTGGGACAACTACACGAGGAAACTTTAAATTTACTGGTTCTGGAGGAATCAACTGCTGATGTGATTTTGGGAAGACTGTGGTTGGTGCAGCATAACCCCATCATTTCTTGGTCTTCTTGAGAAATCCTAAAGTGGGGAGACAGTTGTTTCCTTAAATGCTTTCCTCAAGAGCTGTGTCTAGTTCCTCGCTCTGTGAAAACCATTCCTGTCCATTCAATATCCATAGAAAGTCCAGTCGAGAAACAATCTGTCAATATTCCATCCTGCTACTCCCACTTAAGTGATGTATTCTGTCCCAAGAAAGCTGCCCAACTACCTCCACATCGGCCATGGGACTGTGCAATAGAACTACTTCTGGATGAGCCAGTGCCCCGCGAGAAGATTTACCCTTCCCGAACAGAAGGCCATGGTGGAGTATATTGAAGAAGTGTTACAACAGAGATACATCCGTCCTTCCATGTCCCCTGCTGCTTCTAGCTTCTTTTTTGTGGCGAAAAAAGCAGCACTGGAACAACTGTGTGGTGCATCTATCTTCACCAAGTTGGACCTCCGCAGTGCTTACAACCTCATACGAATACGCGAGGAGGACGAGTGGAAGACAGCTTTTGTGACCCCGACTGGACACTACAAATATCTTGTTATGCCGTATGGCTTGGTCAACGTATTCCAAGTAAGTATTGTATTCCAAGATTTCATGCGTGAGGTGCTCCGGGAGTTCCTTCATCGTTTTGTCCTTGTCTACATCGACAACAT
Source organism: Zacco platypus (assembly GCA_038088235.1). Classification (NCBI taxonomy): domain Eukaryota; kingdom Metazoa; phylum Chordata; class Actinopteri; order Cypriniformes; family Xenocyprididae; genus Zacco; species Zacco platypus. The sequence goes on from CM076083.1 coordinate 368,158, forward strand.
CCTTATCTACTCCCGGAGCTTGGCCGAACATCGCCAGCACGTAGCGCAGGTCCTAAAACGACTTGGTGAGTTCCAGTTATTTCTCAAGGCAGAAAAATGTTCTTTCCATCAACCTTCAGTTCAATTCCTAGGCTCCAACATCAGCAAGGAAGGTATTCTGATGGACGAGGGGAAGTTGGAAACTATCCGCAACTGGCCGACTCCCACAACCATCAAGGAACGATTCCTGGGCTTTGCAAACATGTACCGTTACTTCATTCAAAACTACAGTTCCATCTCCAGTGCCCTCACAAACCTACTAATAAATAAACCCAAAACTCTATCATCAGCAGAAGAAGCCTTCCAACAATTATGTCACGCCTTCACCAGTGCTCCTCTTCTCCTACATCTGGATCCAGAGAAACCATTCATCGTGGAAGTTGATGCATCTACTACTGAAGTTGGAGCTGTCTTATCTCTGCAGCAGGGGACACCAACTAAACTCCATCCATGTGCCTTCTATTCCAGAAAACTCAGCCCGGCAGAATGAATTATGACATCGGTAATCGAGAACTCCTCGCTATTAAACTAGTCCTTGAAGACTGGAGACATTGGTTGGAGGGTGCAAAACATCGCTTTCTGGTGCTTACGGATCATAAAAACCTTCAATATTTACATGATGTTAAAAGACTCAATCCTCGTCAGGCTCGTTGGGCCTTGATTTTTACCAGATTCAATTTCACAATTTCCTATTGACCTGGTCATAAAAATGTCAAGGCTGACGCTCTCTCCCATCTCCATGCATCCGAAGAATCCACTGAAGAACCTGCAACTACTCTTCCTCAAGAACTCATTGTCAGCCCCATCCAATGGTCTCCCAGCTCGATACCTACAACCAACGCCTCCAAACCTTCTCCTCCGGGCTGTCCCCCAGGCTTGCAGTATGTTCCAAGGAATCAACGGACACCACTCATACACTCCACTCATGCATCCTTGGGCACTGGCCACCCAGGGACCAATGCTACCCTCTCGCTATTGAAAGATCATTTCTGGTGGCCAAATATGGCCAGGGATGTAAAAAGGTGTGAATGTGCCTTGTCCAAAACTCCTCGCCATCTTCCAGCAGGCAAACTTATTCGTCTGCCCGTTCCCAATCGCCCATGGTCACATCTAGGAGTTGATTTCATTACTGATCTCCCTGCTTCAGATGGTAACATCTGTAATTTGTGGTTGTTGACAGATTCTGCAAGTCCTGTCATCTGATACCACTCCCGGGATTACCTACAGCCATGAAAACAGCCGAACTTCTGTTCAATCACGTTTTCAGATACTTCGGAGTACCAGAAAATTGTGTCTGATCGGGGCTCCCAGTTTACTTCAAGAGCATGGAATGTCCTAGGTGTGACCATTAGCCTCTCCTCTGGCTATCATCCTCAGACGAACGGAAAGACGGAAAGGAAGATTCAAGAAGTTGGATCTTTCCTGCGGATCTTCTGCCATGGCCACCAGGACTCTTGGAACCAGTTCCTGGGTTGGGCCGAGTACGCCCAAAACTCCCTTCGTCAAGCTACCACTGGACTCACCCCCTTACAGTGCGTACTCTGTTACCAACCCCCACTATTCCCCTGGTCAGGGGAACCCTCTGATGTTCCTGCAGTGGACTAGTGGTTCTGAGAGAGCGAGAGGGTCTGGGACGATGCTCACCACCATCTTATGAATGTAGTGCGCAGACACAAGATGACAGCCGACCTTCACAGAGCCGAAATTCCCAACTATCAACCTGGTCAGAAGGTCTGGCTGTCTACTCGTGACATCAAGATGCGTCTGCCCTGCAAAAAGCTAAGTCCCAGCCCCATTGATCCCTTCACTAAACAAATTCTAAACAAATAAATATCAACTACAACTCCCTCCACAATACAGAATTCACCCCACATTTCATATATCATTACTGAAACCATTTTTTCCACCTGTTGTTCCATCAGAGCCTGGTCCAGACAAAGAACCTCCCCCTCCTTTAATCCTGGAAGACGACGCCATCTATGAGGTCAAAGAGATTCTAGATTCCCGACGCCGTGAATTGGATGGAAACCGGAGAAAATGTGGAGTGGATCTCAGTCTACTTCGGCCAATACAGAGACACACTGCTGTGACGAATATCAAGATTGAACTTTTTAATGCACAATCCATCACAAACAAATCTTGCCTCATACATGATCACATTCAAGAAAAGTGTTTAGATATGATGTGCCTTACAGAAACCTGGCATCAACCAGATGTTTTTTCTGTTTTAAATGAGACCTGTCCCCCTGGCTACTGCTATCTACAGAAAGCCCGCAGTACAGGGCGTGGTGGTGGTCTGGCTGTCATTTATCGAAGTGATCTGATCTTGTCCCCTATAACTCTGCCTGAGCTGTCTTCGTTTGAATGCCTTGCATTTAAATGTAAGCACCCTTTTTCCACTACGATACTTCTCATTTATCGGCCACCCAAACCAAACCCATCATTCATCCAGGAGATGTCCAGTCTACTTTCAACTTTCTGTACAATGTCTGCAAATATCATTATACTTATCCCAAGCAAGTGCTGCGTGATAAACTTGAGGAGTTGGGGATTTTGCCAGAATCCTCTGCCAGGGAGGAGATTTCACCTGATGTAGCAGAGGAAGCTGTGTCGGATGGTCCTCCTAGTGTCCCTGAGGTAGAGCCTTCTGGTGACCCATTTTTAGAGTTTAAAATGAAGGAACTTGATTACATGATTAAGAAACAGGAGCATCAGACGATGCTAGTTAAATTGCGCGTTATAGAGGCAGAAACTGATCGCGATATTCGATTGCGCCAGATGGAACGTAAGGTGCCCGGACTGGAAAGTAAACCTGTACCTTTACCTCGTTCGCAAAGAATTTCTGCTAGCTCTCCTTCGCATTCCCATCCTGCGACACCTCAAGATTCGCATGGGGCTGAAGCCAATGCAAATTTTGATGTTAGCAGGTATTTGAAACTTGTTCCACCCTTTAGGGAAAGCGAAGTGGATGCTTACTTTGTTACGTTTGAGCGCATTGCTTTGAAGTTGCATTGGCCTAAAGATGTGTGGGCATTGCTTTTGCAGTGCAGTCTTTCTGGGAAAGCCCAGGAAGTTTCTTCTGCCTTGCCATTAGAACAATCACTTGACTATGACATTGTGAAGGCTGCGGTTCTCAGAGCGTATGAATTAGTACCGGAGGCGTATAGACAGAAGTTTCGCTCTCATGCCAAAACTGCCAAACAGACATACGTGGAGTTCGCCCGAGAAAAGCGCACACTGTTTGAGAAGTGGTGTCTTTCTAATCGGATCACTACTTTTGAACAACTTCAAGAGCTGATTTTGCTTGAGGAGTTTAAAAGTAGCGTACCTGAGAATGTGGTAATTCACTTAAATGAACGGAAAGTGAATTCTATTGTTGACGCAGCGGTTTTAGCGGATGAATTCACGTTAACGCACCGAAACGTCTTTGTTACACCGCGACGCAATGCAATGTTTCCGACTAGCATTAATAGGGACCAAGAGGTAAGATCTGTCTTGTCCCACACTAAACCTAGCACGCAACCAAATTCGCCCCGTAAGAACGTCAAGCGAGCTTGCTTTTTCTGCCTGGACCCAAATCACCTAATTTCTGAGTGTCGGGCTTGGAAACAGAAAACTGCTGCTTCGCACCCTAAAAGTGCAGCTTTGGTGCACACTATCAGTAATATTAAGCGTAGTACGGAGACTGTTACAAGTGCGTACCAGCCGTTTTTACTGGATGGTACAGTGTCTCATTCACCTGACGCGGTGGGTAGGTCAGTGAAGATTCTAAGAGACACTGGGTCAGTCCAGTCACTTATTTGTGAAAAATCGTTACCAGCTTCAAGTGTATACTCTGGCTCCAATATCTTAGTGCGGGGGATTGGCATGGGCTGTCTTAGTTTGCCATTACATGACTTGTATCTCACGACAGAGTTGGTCACAGGCCCTGTTACTCTTGGAGTTTGCGTACATCTACCAGTTGATGGGGTAGATGTTATCCTAGGGAATGATCTTGCGGGCGGAGATGTTTTTCCTAGACCACTAGTAATTAATGAACCGACTCAAAATGAGAGTTCGGCGCTTGCGCAAATTTTTCCTGCTGCTTTTCCTTCATGTGTAGTCACACGGGCTCAAAGTAGAAAGTTGGGAGCTGTAATTGATCTTTCCGAGAGTTTCTTAGCTGACTCACATGATCATGAGGTAACACCAGAGAAGGCTATCGTTACAGAAACCTGCGAGGTGGATTCTGTACCGGAACTAAAGCCTGTTTTAGAAATGGGCAGAGAACAATTGGCTATTGCTCAGAGGACAGACCCTTCTTTAGCAACCCTTATTGAGTCTATAACAAATTTCAAAAGGAAACCTCATGATAAAGTAAGGTATTTTTGGGAAGGGGAAGTTTTAATGCGGAGGTGGAGACCTATTGCTCGTTCTTCCCTTAATGAAATTCAGCAAATCGTCCTGCCTCAACAGTATAGAGACCCTGTACTGAAGATAGCTCATGATCATGTACTCTCAGGACACCTGGGAGTTACCAAGACGTTCAAACGAGTGTCCCGCTACTTTTTCTGGCCAGGGCTAAAGTCAGCTGTGTCTAAGTTCTGCCGTTTGTGTGCTGCTTGTCAAATAGCTGGCAAACCGAACCAAAAACGTCCTGTTGCTCCGTTGCGGCCTATCCCTGTTATGCGCGAACCCTTTGGGCGCCTGTTGCTGGACTGCGTAGGCCCTTTGCCTAAGTCAAAATCTGGTCATGAGTACATTTTGTCTATAATGTGTACTTCGACACGTTTCCCCGAAGCGATTCCTCTGCGCTCTATAAAAGCCCACATCATTGTGCGTGAACTGATCAAGTTTTGTACTGTTTTTGGATTGCCAAAGGTCGTACAAACTGATCAGGGTACCAATTTCACTGCAAAATTGTTCACACAGAGTCTAGCTCAGTTCGGAATTAGGCATGAACTGTCGAGTGCATACCATCCGCAATCGCAGGGTGCTGTGGAAAGGTTCCACCAAACACTCAAGATGATGTTACGTATTTACTGTCTTTCTACTGGTACGGATTGGGCAGAGAGTTTACCATTCTTGATGTTTGCTATTAGAGAAGCCGAGCAAGAATCCCTTGGATTCAGTCCCGCGGATCTTGTTTTTGGTCACACGGTGCGGGGGCCGCTTAAAGTGTTGAGCGAGCAATTGCTAGCTAAAGATGCAGTGCCTGTAACCGTTATTGATTACGTAAGTTCATTTCGTGAGCGGTTGCACAGAGCTCGTGAGTTGGCTAGAGAACATTTGGTCACAACCCAGTCTAAAATGAAAAAACACTATGACAAAAAAAGTGTTTTTCGTAGTTTTCAACCAAATGACGAAGTTCTTGTACTTCTACCTGAGCCTGGTTCAGCCCTGCATGCTAAGTTTACAGGTCCCTACTCTGTGAAGGAGAAACTCAGCGAAACGGACTATGTTATTAGTACTCCAGATAGGCGACATAAAACTAGGGTGTGCCACATTAACATGCTTAAGAGGTTTATGCGTGACTCCCAGTCTGAACCCCCATGTAACCCTGTGACAGGACCCTTACCAGTTGCTGTGGCCTTACAAGTTACTGAGCAAGATGGTAAGAGACTTCAGAACTCTGCTGTGTTGAAAGATCTACCTTCATTTCTCTCTCATCTAGAACCTGATGAGTCCGTACAGGTCATCCAGTTAATGCATCAATACTCACCGCTGTTTTCTGATGTGCCAGGGAGAACCACTGTTCTTGAACATGACATCAATGTAGGCTCAGCTAAACCGATCAAGCAGCACTCCTACAGGGTTAACCCAAGTAAGCGTCACATAATGAGAACTGAAGTTGAGTATATGTTACAGCATGGTCTGGCTCAGCATAGTCAGAGCCCGTGGAGCTCACCATGTTTACTAGTTCCAAAAGCAGATGGCACATACCGATTTTGTACTGACTTCCGCAAAGTGAACGCAGTGACAAAGGCTGATTCCTTTCCGCTCCCCCGTATGGAGGATTGCGTAGATCGTGTAGGATCAGCAAAATTTGTTACAAAACTTGACTTATTAAAGGGTTATTGGCAGGTGCCACTCACTGCCCGTGCTGCTGAAATCTCTGCTTTCGTTACGCCAGACTATTTCCTGGAATATTCTGTCCTCGCCTTTGGAATGAGAAATGCACCAGCTACCTTTCAGAGGTTGATGCATATTGTGTTGGGTGGTGTACCTAATTGTGATGCATACCTTGACGATATCGTAGTCTATACTGAGTCATGGGAAGAGCACCTTGAAACCTTGGAGAGGGTCTTTGAAAGATTAAAACGTGCCTCGCTAACCTTAAACCTGTCTAAGTGTGAGATCGGTAAGGCTACAGTAACCTACCTAGGAAAAAAAGTAGGTCATGGCTGGGTAAAACCTGTAGAAGCTAAAGTGGAAGCTATTCTTAAATTCCCTAAACCTAACAACAAGCGTGAGCTTCGCCGATTTCTGGGAATGTCAGGTTACTACAGAGGGTTTTGCAGAAACTTCTCTTCTGTAGTTTCTCCTCTCACAGACCTCCTTAGCACAACGAGAGTGTTTAGCTGGAGTAATGACTGTGATCAAGCCTTTGAAGCTGCTAAAGACCTGCTGAGCAATGCCCCTGTGTTGGCTGCACCTAACTTCAATTTGTCATTCAAGCTACAGGTGGATGCAAGCCACTTCGGTGCGGGAGCTGTACTAATCCAAGAAGACGTTCAAGGCATTGAACACCCTGTGTCGTATTTCTCCCGCAAATTCTCAAGGGGCCAGCTATCATATAGTACAATTGAGAAGGAAGCATTGGCTTTATTGTGGGCCGTACAACATTTTGAGGTGTACCTGGGGAGTAGTGCGCTCCCCGTAATTGTGTATACAGACCATAACCCTCTAACTTTTCTGTCCAACATGTCTTCCTCTAACCAGCGTTTGCTGCGCTGGGCTCTCAAGCTTCAAGACTTCAATCTCCAGATCCAGCACATCAAAGGCAAAGATAACATTGTGATGCTCTGTCCAGATCTGTTGAGATGACTGCTTAGGTGCTGGACATGTTGGATTGCTGAGACAGAAACCTTGTCGAACCATGGTCTGTAGTCTTAGTGGTGGGGGTGTTACGTCCCGAAGTGTTTCAATGTCACCTCTGTCAGATCCCTGTGCCCGGTGTTGTGCTCTGTTTCTCTCCCTCACTCTCTTACTCAGGTTGATTACTATCAGCTGCAACTCGTTGTGAGCATGCCTGGGTCTGAACTGGGAAGAGTACATAAGGTGCAGCCAGAAGATCCTATGGGGAGGAACACTTCTCCCCAGCCTTAGACTGAAAAGTTGACTTGTCTGTTGTGTTTGTTTTCTGTGTGAGAACAAGCTTCTAAGCCGTTTGCTGTGTGTTAGCAACTTTATATAGCCTATGGGCTTATCCATGTGTGGGTAACTAAAAGGTATTGTATTACTTCATCCCTAATCAGTCTTTAGTAGGGAGAGAGTGCCTTTTCTTTTTTTGTACAACTGTTTTCTCATGTTTATTGGTTAGAGAGGGAGCTCAGGGAAGTTGCTGTTGTTGTTTTTCATCTTTGTTTTTTTTTTGAGCAGGGTAAGTAGACTTGTTAAACCTTAGTTAGCTCCTGTTTTGTTTATTATTTTAAGGCCATACTCTCTCCTGAAGATTTACTCCCTCCTTTCAGTTGTTAAGCTCTTTGTTTAAGCAAGAAATAAACCTTTGTACTTTCATTTAGAGTGGTGTGTTGTTTCTCTCTAAGTCTGAGGCTGAAGTGTGTCCTCCACACTTTGTTTTTTTTTCCCATCTTGACGATACTTTCTTTTTATTAACCTCTTATTTTCTTTTGTTACCTTCCCTCCTGCCTCCTAGACTAGGATGGGAACGTAACACAGGAGGTTAAAGAGCTGGCCGTCTGGTGCAGTTATAACCTGGAGCTGAACACGCTCAAACCAGTGGAGATGATGGAGCACTTCAGGAGGAACACCCCAGTATTATTCTCACTCCACATCATGGACAGCACTGTGGCAACAGAGTCATTCAGGTTCCTGGACACCACCATCTCTCAGGACCTGAAGAGTTCCACACACTTCTCTGTATCTGACATTGAGAGCATGTGTCGTAATGTAGAGTCATTTTTAAGATGGAAAAAGTGGTTTTACAAGTGCCAGACATGTGGTTTTTCAAAAGAAAGATTGCCATCAAAAGTCTCTTCTACACTTCTCAGTTTCTCCAGATGAAAAGACCAAGATAAACTCACATGTGTTTCAACTAGAGTTTTAAAAGAGTTATTTTACTCAGATTCGCCAAAATACCAAAGTCTGCAATAAAACCAAAACATCTTATTATGAACTCATTTCTCATCACATTTTTCCAAGTCCAAAACTTTCTGGTAACCAAAAGATATTTCTCTAAATGAACGATTACATTTACAGGTTACTGTATGTTTGCATTAATGTTCAGGCAAACATTATACATGTGATTTACTGGCGTTTGAGTCGAATGAACCCTGCGATGGTTTTTCTCTTTTATTTTATCTGTTCAATCATCAGTGTGTCTGGTTTGATCTGGATAAACAGCTTCTGCTGGATGTTTGTGGTTGATTCTCGTGTCAGCAGTTTGTGGCTGAAGTGTTTCTTCATTTTCTCTCCTGCTAATCAGAAGCTCACAATCTTCCACTCCACACGAAACATCTTTACACTGAAATAACGTGAATCCATCAACAGTCAAATAACTCAATTCAGTTCAAATGTATTTGTATAGCGCTTTTCACAATACATGTCGTTTCAAAGCAGCTTTGCAGAGAATGGATGTCAACATTACATTTTAAAGAATGCAGTTTGCAAATAGTATAATTTAGGCAATTAATTTACAATCAGAGTTAGCAGTTTAACTAAAGGTAGAAGCAAAGAGCTCCTGGAAAATGAATTACATTAACAATAATTAGGATATAGAAATCGGGCAATGTGCATGTTGATCCAGATGAGTGCGTCTTCTGAAGTCCTCGCAGGAAAATAAGAGTCACAGGTCAGAGGTCAAATATGATTGACAGCTCACAGCACTAAATAACACACCAGTAGATACAGATATCTAATCCAATATTTCACTCTTCTGCTGTTAGTTTTCATTCAGGCCCAGATCGATCAATCCGTCCAGTGTAGTGGGCAGTTCCATCGTATAAATCTCGCGTTGAATGTGATCGGAGAGTCCGTGCAGAAACATGTCCCACTGTGCTTGCATATTACACTTGCACTCCGCGGCCAAAGTGCGAAACTCGATAGAATAATCCGCTGCTGTCCGGCTTCCTTGACGTAACTCCGCCAAAACCTGATCAAAAACTTTCATTAGTTCCTTCGTGAAAGACTGAAAGGAAGAACAACAGGGATCCTTCTGTTCCCATACTGCAGTTCCCCAAAGAGCTGCTCGATCTGATAACAGAGTAACCACAAAAGCAACCTTGGATTCTTCCGTAGGAAAAGATGAAGGCTGGAGAGCGAGATACAGAGAACACTTGGTTACAAAAGATCGACATAACTGGGGCTCACCAGAATACGCGGTGAGAGTTGGCAGACGGGGTTCAACGTGACGGTCAGCAGATGGAAAAGCAGGTGGATTAGCAGGTGGATTGGGCGCAATGGGTTGGTTTGCCGATTTGTTTTTGAATTCCTGGAGCTGGGTGGTTAGTTCAGAAACCTGAGCCCCTAACGCCTGAACCGCATGACCAGTAGCCATAAGCTGTTCGTCTTGTCGCTTCATCCGTGCATTGCAGCTTGTCAAAATGTCTCGTAAATCCGAAGCACTCACTGGATCCATATCAGATCGTTCTGTCAAGGATCAAATAAGACTCAAGGTCCAAATGCGAGTGCAAAAGTTTAGGCTATTGATAATAAATTTTTAAATTATTTTGAACATTCAATTTTTAATGGTAATTTGATGGTAAATTATTGAAGTTCATTTTGATTTCTCATGACTTCAGAATTTCTCTCTTATCTCAGTTTCCGTGATTATCTCCGTTTCCTTCCAGAATCAGAAGAAGAAACACCTTCTATGAACCGAATAGACGAGGATGGAGACGATGAGCAGTAGAAGAAAACATAAGACACGCCCACCTGTGTCAATCACTGTGACATCATCAGCATTTCAGCTCTCTTTTATAAGCTTCTAGAAACCATGCAGTGAAAGTGAGGAATGAGTCCGTGTCGTTTGAGCTGTTCAAAGCTTCTTTGGGTTTAGATGAACAGGGAAATGTGTTGCTGGAAACCTGCCATATATAATTTTATTAAAGTTTCACTACATACCTCACCTTTAAAGTGTTACTCTTAACACAACACTAACTTGACTCCTACAGCTTTGATTTTCATCATGGACAATGATTGTTAGAAATATCACGTACATTTTTAAAGATTACCACAGCAGGACCCCATTCACTTATTATTTCCTATTATGAAAGCCAATGTGTCTCCTAATAATTGTGTAAATTATTTCATATTTGTACGCACAGAAGAACTTCTCGTGAAAAATCTCAGCTGTGCGTTATTCAGAGAAACCTTAAACTATAACGCAGCTCTTCTTACTCTTTAACTGTAAATGATGGAATGTATTTGTCAGGGTGTGTGCAGATCCAAGGACGATTGAGACGAAGATAACAATAACAAAGATTTAATATAACTAGTTCACAGGAATACAGGCAGGCAAACAGGCTGGTGACACACACGTAACATAGACGATAACCGACAGAGACTGAACAAACACAAGGAGAATATATAGGGGAGATAATGAGGGAAACGTAATCAGAAACAGGTGCAGGGAATTAACTAATCAGGTACACACACAGAGGGCAAATGAACAGGGAATGACATCACTAGACTAAACACAACAGTCCATGGGTGTGACAGTACACCCCCCCCCCGGAAGGCGCGTCCTCGCGCCATAGATGGACCAACTGCGGAGGGAGGGAGGGGCCTCAGGTGGAGGACGAGGAGACGAAGGGCGGACAGGACAACAGGCAGACAATGTGGTAGACGATAGGAGGAACCAGGGAGGAGTAGATGGTGGGAGGAGCCAGGGAGGAGACAGACGGGACCTGGAGCAGGAGGATGGCTGGACCCAAGCCACAGTCACGCCCACCGCCCATGGTGGAGCCGCAGGAGGAAGCAGCCATGGTGGAGGAAGGGCAGGCGACACCAGGGCGGCGACAGACTGTGGCAGAGCAGGTGGCAGAGGAGACCAGGGTGAAGCCGGAACGCCGACGAGCCAGGGCGACCCTGAGGATCCGGCGGGACGCGGCGACGCTGGCGGCTCTAGCGACCGAGGCGCAGGCGGGGATCCTGAAGGCCGCGGTGGAGCTGGAGCGACAGAGGACCAAGGCGACGTCGGAGGGAGTGAGGACGCCAACGGAGCCAGAGGGACGAAGGGACGAGGCGCAGCCAGAGGAGTGTAGTCCCGCGGCGAGGGCAGGTCGACGAACGACCAAGGCGCAGCCGGAGGGATGAGGGAGCCCGGCGTAGCTGGTGGACTGAAGGGCCACGGTGGAGACGAGGGAGGTTGGAGCCAACAAGGAGCTGGTGGAACGACGGGCCGAGGAGGAGTCCAGGTCGAGGAGGTGGAAGGCGGAGACTTGGGATCCACTGCCCCCAGTGGTGCTGTAGACTGGCAGGCCCACTGCACGCTCACGTCGCAGATGGTGGGTAGAGGGTGAGCAGAGGGGCTGGCAGGATGCAGCGTAGATGGTGGTAGATGGATGAGTGGAGGTGGGAGAGGGAGGCTGGGTGGGATTTCTGAAAAGACAGACACTTCATGACAGGCAGATGATTCGGACGATTCAGAACGGGCAGATGATTCAGACGATTCACAACAGGTAGATGATTCATAACAGGCAGATGACTCAAAACAGGCAGATGACTCAAAACATAACGAAAAAAAAATAGTCCTCTGAGCTCAGTCCATGCTCACCCTCAGCGGCGGTGCAGTGGGCGGGGCCTTCCTCCTGGCCCTCGTTCTCCACCGCAGGCTCCCTCACGAGCGCTGTAGCCGGCTCACGCGCCCCCAACTAAGCCTGGTTTCTCCCAAGGTTTTTTTCTCCATTTGTTGGAGTTTTGGTTCCTTGCCGCTGTTGCCTTTGGCTTGCTTAAGTTGGGGACACTTGCTTGATATTCAGCAGTGTTTTTGATATGCCTGCATTGGCGCCGTTGTATGCGAACTGATCTGAGCCGGACGATTACGTCACTGTTTTCTCCAGTGCTGCTATACCTAAATTACCTAGACTAATAACTATTGATCTTTGCAATGGAATGAATCAATAATATATAGAATACGCTGCACAATGACACCATTTTCTTATTAATGTAAAGCTGCTTTGCCACAATTTGCATTGTAAAAAGCGCTATATAAATAAAGATGACTTGACTTGACTTGACTTGGTCACACTCACTTCCTTGGTCTGACTCCGTGGCGGGCCTTGGCTCTGTCGCTCCACTTGGCGATGGCTCGTGCGGGCGTTCTGTGCTGCGAGATGGTGGCTGGTCTCGCTCTGGGTCCGGTCCGAGGAGTTCTGGAAGCTCCTCGTCCTCTTCCGGGGATCGCTCTGGGTGCGGAGTGGGGCTGGCGAGATCTTCTCCCAGGCAGACGGTGAATGACGAGTTGCAGCTCGCCAGCACCCACTCCACAAAGGCAGCAAAATCCACACGCGGACCCTCTCCGGACAACTGCGCTCTGCATGTGGCATTCAAGCTCACTTCGTCCGGGAAGTGTGTAAAATGAGCAAGCTCAAGGAAGGTCCGCGTGTGGTCCTCCAACGTTTTGTCCTCCTGCTCCAACAGAAGAAGATGAACACCGGGGAGATCCATGACAGCAGGGGAAAACACAACAAACAAAAACGAAACTAACAAAACGGGAAAACAAAACGGAGAACACGCTGCTAAACACTATCACAATTTTGTGGGTCGGTTATTCTGTCAGGGTGTGTGCAGATCCAAGGACGATCGAGACGAAGATAACAATAACAAAGATTTAATATAATTAGTTCACAGGAATACAGGCAGGCAAACAGGCTGGTGACACACACGTAACATAGACTAGAACCGACAGAGACTGAACAAACACAAGGAGAATTTATAGGGGAGATAATGAGGGAAACGTAATCAGAAACAGGTGCAGGGAATTAACTAATCAGGTACACACACAGAGGGCAAATGAACAGGGAATGACATCACTAGACTAAACACAACAGTCCATGGGTGTGACAGTATTTACTAGGAAATTAAATTGTATTATTTCATAATTTTATTATATAATTTTATATTGGCTATGAGGCTAAATGATATAATTAATTAATGCAACATACTCCATTTACAGTTATAGTCGTGTTGTGCTAATATAACTCCTTTACACGATTATAAGGCCGTAAAATGTGTTTTTTTGCGTAGAAAACATTTACATGAACATTTTAAAAGACATTTTTAAATATATTTTTGGGCATTTTTATGTTTTTTGAAATGTATAAAAAATATACGATGTATATTTTAAATATACATATTTAAAATATTTAAAAATGTATATGTAGTGATGTATATTTATACAATGTATATTTTTGGCTTTTGTATTACAAAATGAAAAACAAGAAATTTGTAAGTCAGAATTTCCATGTATGAGCTTTACGTTTTTTCCAAACCCTCCGATGTCTAAAGGAGGTCAAACTGATCTGACTGTTATTTTTTCTCGGAATATTTTTTCGATAAAATAATTCAGTTCCCCATTACTCCATGTATTCTTTTTCAGCCTGTAGGTGCTCATACAGCAATGCCATTTTCATATTTATTGTTCATTATTATTGGGGGTCGAAATGAAATTGTGCCAACAACCACATACTGTATAAAAATGTAATACGCATGTGCGACCTGCGCGTACGCTTCTGATGAATGAGCGCTGACTGGTGCCAGTTCCAGGGCTACCCTGGAGAATATGAGGTGTGATTTTTGACTTTGCTAACTAAGCAATCAGGTGTGTCGATCGTCGCGTACCTTGCCGTGAGCAGAAGAGACCAATGATGTGTGAAAAGAAGCCAGTGACGTCTACGCCTTAAATTGAATGGCTCGAGAGCAGCGGGACTTTTATTATGACACAGTCGCCGCTTCCGCTTTTCCGGTCATGAGTGTGAGGAAACGCAGCTCTGTTCATCATATTAGACACATTTGAGAGTGTTGATGGTGTTCTAATGTTACTCTGAGCGTTCGCTCCGGCTGCTGTGAGACACTGCAGTAACAGATCCATATTACAATATCATATTAAATGATGGATGTCTTGTGTTGAGAAATGGCATGCAATTCATTTTAAAACGTATTATATGATGGAGAAACACGGATATGAAGCCATTGACAAGCGACTCCCTCACACGTCCCGGATCCTTGGTTAAAATAGCGATTTTCTCACGATTTACAAGTAGTTGGAAACATTTGGGATATTGTAAGTCAACTGAACAAAATATGTAACACTGGCCTAGCGGCTTTTGGATATTTTGCTGTAAAAATCGTACATATTGCAGCTTTAATGACACACAGTTGCGACTTCATATCATGCAATTCTCAGGGGGAAAAAGTCAGAACTGTGAGAAATAAATTCACTATTCCCTTCTTTATTCAATGGCGGAAACAATTGCTTCCATAGCGCCTCAGGCTCAGATTAAGAGATCGATCATCTCTTCCTCTTTACTACTAGTTACAGCACCACATAATCATGAATGAACATCAGAAGGAATGTTGAAAGATACAGAACAACTTACTGAAATGAATCATGTCTCATCGCTTGTTGGCATTAGTTCACGTAAGTACAATGGTAATTCAAAGTGCTTTATATAGAAAAGGACTAAATCATAAAATAATCACAACATATGCATAAGAAACAAAAAAATATCATGCCTGACTATCTGAATCACTGAATTCGGGGCTCATCATCACTTAACTAATCTAAAATTGGTCTAAATCTACTAAATTAATCACTTAATTATACAATTATTATATATATAATGAAAACAGATTCCTTATTCCGGGTTATTATTATTATTATTATTATTATAATCAATATTTATTTGAAGAGGGACCATGGACAGTTTTTAACATAACCTTTCATGCATTGCACCAGATTTAGCGAAAGGCTAATTTTCACTCTCAGTCTCCCGGCAGGTCATCACTAACACAAGTGATAGAATAATCCAAAGTGTCAAAGTACAATAAAACATACATATACACACATCCTGTCAGGGCTATATCAATGCTTACACGGTTGAGTCGATTTTTAAAAGATTTTTGCTCAATTTAAAAAAGATCAATAGATATACACTTGTAAAGGATTCCAAAGGTTTGGAGCGTTCACTGAGAAAGACGATAATCCAAAAGCAGAAAAATGAAGGGGAACAACACAATCTCTTATGGATGATGATTTGATAATCTCACAGAGTCTTTAGAGTGAAAATGAACAAATATCATAGAATTTAGAAGGAGCCAGATTTGTAAAAAAAAATGAATGTATGCTTCTCTACAATCCTATTGTCACACCCATAGACTGTTGAATTTACATTTAGATCTATCATGTCTTGTTCTGTTCTTTTGCCCTCCTTGAGTGTATCTTGTTTAGTTAATCATCCTCTCCTGTTTCTGTTCACCTTCATTACGTTCTCTCTTATTAACGCCCCTATATTTTCTCCTGTTATGATCAGTGTTTGTCGGTTCTCATCTTTGTATGCTGTGTGTTTCCTGCCTACTGGATGTTTGCATTGCCTGTTGGATTAAACCACATTTTATATTATCTTCTTGTCATCGTATTCCTGTCATTATACATTAAAGCACGACACCTATGATAATGATTGTTTGAATTATCATCTAAAATTCTGTTTAAGTAAGTCTGTTTATATGGAGATTTTGAGGGCATACATTTACACTTGAATCCCTTTACACTGTTAATATACAGGCTAAATAATAAGGGACATAGCACTGATCCTTGCGGTACACCCATTGTATAATGTAAGTTACAAGACTGAACATCTTTAATTTTTGCACATTGTCCTCTGTTTGATAAATATGAGGATATCAGTGCTAAAGCTCTAGATGTAGGCTGCATCTTAGACAGTTTAGAAAGAAGAACATTGTGATTAACTGTGTCAAAGGCTTTAAACAGATCTATGAATATAGCACCAACTAATCCTCTTTTATCAAGTCTAGATTTTATTTGCTCTATTAAGTGTAAAATAGCTGTTTCATTGAAATTTACATACATATTTAATCCAGGATTTCAGCGGTTCAAAAACAATCTTCTCCTCAATAGCTTGAGGTTGTGAATTTTTGTGTAGTCTACTGGTAGTGTACATAGGAATTTACATCAAATCTACTTAACTCTTTCCTCGCCTTTGTCAGAATCCATGTAATCCATGTTTTCACTGTTATACGGTAGGGGGCGCTACAACACCTCTTCTGAAGAGTATTGAATCTCCTGATCAAAACACAGGAGAAGAAGAAGCTTCCAGTTGAAACAGCTGAAACATTCATTTTAGTCTATAGGACTGGCTTGTTCCTTGTCTGTGAAAAAAGTATTTTTATTTCATTCAATTATTTCATTTCATTATCCTGAAAAAAATGAATACTAAAATGGCCTCTAATCGGTCTGATTGTCTGAAGTGTAATATAAATTAAAACTTCTTGTTTATTGATCTGTTGTATTAAACCTGGTTTTGGTAGATGCTGCAAAAGCTTAAAAGGATACCATTGGATTCTTTGGACGCCTGCAGAAACTATTCAGATTTTTTTCAGGATTCACTCAGAGATGGTCTGTTTTGAAAAAATATGTGGACCTCACTCTTAAATCATGGAGTGACACAAGGTGGGAGAGCAGATTACAAAGTGTTCAGGTTGTCCAAATCAGGGAAGCACTTGTCGAAGTAGAGCAGAGAAAGAAACTGGAAAGGATCTCTGTGAAGAAATGAACATAGAGGCAGTTCTCAAACAGAAGAGACTGTGGAACACCAGGAAGCAGTTCTCTTTTGAGGCTGCTGATGAGCCTCTGACAGAAGCACTGCAAAACCTGGAAGTAACATTTTTTTAACTCAGTTGTGGATGTAGTACTTCATTCTCATGAGGAGAGATTTCAGACCATGGAAAATGTTAGGGACACTTTCGGTATCCTTTTGAATTTTAATTATGTGGCAACCATATCAAGAGGCACAGTGAAGAAACCCTGTGAAGACATCGAGAAGGCTCTCAGCATGGAAGGACATGCAGATATCTGTGGAATGGAAATGGCAGAGGAGATCCTTAAACGTCCACCGTTACCATCAAAAAACATAGCCATGGAGCTTCTGAAATTTCTTCACCAGAAGCAACTGCAGGAGATATGTCCAAACCTCTGGATTGCTCTGAGAATTGCAGTTACCCTGTCAGTAACCACAGTAGCTGCTGAGAGAAGTTTCTCAAAACTGAAGCTTGTAAAGGCCTCCAACATAAATTTTGCAAAAGGCCTCCAAGTGTCTAGAACCGGCTCTGCATAGATGTTATATGAATATGGTCCCTGGAGCACAAGTTTTATCAGCTGGCATTGTCAATGCACAATTAAGAGTGCAAGTTGAACTATTATTAACAATGGAAAGATGAGGCTTATCAGTAAGTCACAATATCACCTTGTTTGGACTTTTTCTGTTTTGTATCATTTCCAGCCAGTCTGTCATCATAGTTATGATAATAATAATAATAATAATAATAATAACTTACATTTATATAGCGCTTTTCCGGGTACTCAAAGCGCTTTACTCATGGAGGGGGAATCTCCTCAACCATCACCAATGTGCAGCATCCACCTGGATGATGCGACGGCAGCCGTATTGCACCTGAATGTCCATCACACACCAGCTGATTGGAGAGGAGACAGAGTGATGAAGCCAATCAGTGTATGGGGATGATTAGGAGGCCATGATGGACAGAGGCCTACTACATTTACATTTATTCATGTGGCAGACGCTTTTATCCAAAGCGACTTACAAGGGGAGCAATTAGGGGTTAGGTGCCTTGCTCAAGGTCCGGGCCGTATACTGGTCAGATGGAGAACCTGCACCTATACATGACCACAACACAGCCCTGAAGTGTCAGCAGAGACTGTGTGAACTAGCTCATCCCTTGTGAAGGCCTTACTGATACATCAGCCAGTAGCACAGATCCCCAACAAACCGTCCCATACCAGCGTGATAGAAAAGATCTTAAACTAGATGGATTAAATATTTTGACTGTTATGATCCCAAATTGGACTTATGACCTGTAACTCTGCCTGAGTATCGGACAAGTGTTCACTGTTGGCCAGAGGAGAACTGGCCCCTCGACTAAGCCTGGTTTCTCTCAAGGTTTTTTTCTCCATTTTGTTGGAGTTTTGGTTCTTGCTGCTGTTGTCTTTGGCTTGCTTAAGTTGGGGACACTTGCTTGATATTCAGCAGTGTTTTTGATATGCCTGCATTGGTGTCGTTGTATGTGAACTGAGCTGAGCCGGACGATTACATCACTGTTTTCTCCAGTGCTGATATACATAAATTAACTAGACTAATAACTACTGATCTTTGCAACGGAATGAATCAATAATATATAGAATAAACTGGACAATGACACCATTTTCTTTGGGAGCTGCTGTGCAGCCAAAATTATTTGCCAAACAAAACCTGTTTGCTGTTTCATGACCCTGCCTGTCTTGACCATTCTGTTAATTAATAAAAGCCTGCATTTGGATCTCATCCGTTGACTCGCCCTTCATTACAGAAGACCTAGCCACAAACAAAGATCTTTTCCCAACAGTTACGGTGTCAGCATGGATTATTTCAACCAACTATTAATGCTTCGACAGGGAGAGTCGTCCACCGAGGGATACAGTGATGAAAATAAGTATTTGAACACCCTGCTATTTTGCAAGTTCTCCCACTTAGAAATCATGGAGGGGTCTGAAATTGTCATCGTAGGTGCATGTCCACTGTGAGAGACATAATCTAAAAAAAACATCCAGAAATGACAATGTATGATTTTTTAACTATTTATTTGTATGATACAGCTGCAAATAAGTATTTGAACACCTGTCTATCAGCTAGAATTCTGACCCTCAAAGACCTATTAGTCTGCCTTTAAAATGTCCACCTCCACTCCATTTTTTATCCTAAATTAGATGCACCTGTTTTAGGTCGTTAGCTGCATAAAGACACCTGTACACCCCATACAATCAGTAAGAATCCAACTACTAACATGGCCAAGACCAAAGAGCTGTCCAAAGACACTAGAGACAAAATTGTACACCTCCACAAGGCTGGAAAGGGCTACGGGGAAATTGCCAAGCAGCTTGGTGAAACAAGGTCCACTGTTGGAGCAATCATTAGAAAATGGAAGAAGCTAAACATGACTGTCAATCTCCCTCGGACTGGGTCTCCATGCAAGATCTCACCTCGTGGGGTCTCAATGATCCGAAGAAAGGTGAGAAATCAGCCCAGAACTACACAGGAGGAGCTGGTCAATGACCTGAAAAGAGCTGGGACCACCGTTTCCAAGGTTACTGTTGGTAATACACTAAGACGTCATGGTTTGAAATAGTGCATGGCACGGAAGGTTCCCCTCCTTAAACCAGCACATGTCCAGGCCCGTCTTAAGTTTGCCAATGACCATTTGGATGATCCAGAGGAGTCATGGGAGAAAGTCATGTGGTCAGATGAGACCAAAATAGAACTTTTTGGTCATAATTCCACTAAATGTGTTTGGAGGAAGAAGAATGATGAGTACCATCCCAAGAACACCATCCCTACTGTGAAGCATGGGGGTGGTAGCATCATGCTTTGGCGGTGTTTTTCTGCACATGGGACAGGGCGACTGCACTGTATTAAGGAGAGGATGACCGGGGCCATGTATTGCGAGATTTTGGGGAACATCCACCTTCCCTCAGTTAGAGCATTGAAGATGGGTCGAGGCTGGGTCTTCCAACATGACAATGACCCAAAGCACACAGCCAGGATAACCAAGGAGTGGCTCTGTAAGAAGCATATCAAGGTTCTGGCGTGGCCTAGCCAGTCTCCAGACCTAAACCCAATAGAGAATCTTTGGAGGGAGCTCAAACTCCGTGTTTCTCAGCGACAGGCCAGAAACCTGACTGATCTAGAGAAGATCTGTGTGGAGGAGTGGGCCAAAATCCCTCCTGCAGTGTGTGCAAACCTGGTGAAAAACTACAGGAAACGTTTGACCTCTGTAATTGCAAACAAAGGCTACTGTACCAAATATTAACATTGATTTTCTCAGGTGTTCAAATACTTATTTGCAGCTGTATCATACAAATAAATAGTTAAAAAATCATACATTGTGATTTCTGGATTTTTTTTTTTGATTATGTCTTTCACAGTGGACATGCACCTACGATGACAATTTCAGACCCCTCCATGATTTCTAAGTGGGAGAACTTGCAAAACAGCAGGGTGTTCAAACACTTATTTTCCTCACTGTATGTTCATCAGCTCTGTGAATTGTCATCCTACTTTCCATTTGATGATGAAGTCGCACTAAAAGAATGGAGATCATACAAGATGGCGGATGGTCGGTCGGGTGCAGTAGCTGCTCTGTTAATCTACACGTTAATTATAAAGTTTATACATCCAGAAAATACCATTGCATTTAAACAGTCTTATAGGGGTTCATTTGGACTCCTCTCTAGGTTTTAAAACGCACATTAAACAGGTATGCAAAAAGGTCAAATTTAACTTTATTCTTTATTCTGATAAATTCTTTATCAATTGAGGCTGCAAAGATATATTTACATTCTATGATTCTCTCTCATGTTACTTATTGTCTGACGAGCTGGTCTAATACACATTCCATAATTTTAAAACCATTGGAATCATTGTATAAACAAGCACTTAAAATTTTAGATAAAAAACAATTGAGTTTCCATCACTGTCATATTTTAAATAAGTATAACTTGTTTAGCTTACCTTATTAAGTTTAAAAATGTTTGTTTGGTTCATAAGATTATGTATGGTTTAGCTCCTCCTCCTCTGGCAGATTTTATTTCATTTAAATCTATTGGAAACAGAGTAACAAGAGGTGCAGCTAGAGGTGATTGCATAATTCCACTTAGGAAAACTTCTTTTGGTCAAGCTGTTTTTTCATTCAGAGCATCACATCAGTGGAATTCTGTACCACAGTCAGTTAGAGAATTAATATCGTTTAACTCATTTAAGTATAATTTTAAGAAATGGCTTCTTCACAATCAACGATGTGAACATTAATGTTCATTTACCCACATTTACTTATTATTATTATTATTATTGTTTTTTTTTTGTTTGTTTGTTTTTTTGTTTTTGGTTTTTTTTTATGTATTGTTATTTGAATAATGTGTTGTTAAATTGTATTTTAGAGTTAAATTGTATTTTAGAATTTTCATTTGTATTATGATGTTATTGTTTTTTCTATTTTTCTCTTGTCTCTAGTTTTTATGCCTAATAACATCTGGCAAAGGGACTACCAATGAAAACTAGTCTTTGGGCTAATTTGGGTACATTTACATTCATGAATGTCGATTAATGTACACTGTCCCTTTTTGAAATAAATAAATAACCAAACCAAAAAGACATTTTTCGTTTTGATGTCAACGAACCCATTAAGTCACGATTGCCAGAAGGAACCTTCAATTGCAGCTTAAAGGACTTTATGGATTATCCGCTCATGTTAAGTGGTTCTTCTTTCACGGTAGGAGAAGCTGATTGTCCAGAGCCACAGCACGCCGCAGCTGATCGTCCAGAACCAAGCCAAGTCATCGTTGATCATCGTGAACCAAGCCAAGTCACCGCTGCTCGTCCAGTTCCTCAGCCACGACGTAAGCGCAAACTGCGCCGAAAGAAGGCCTTGGCAGCCAAGCCTCACATCAGCACGGTTGCTGTCTGCATTATGATGGCCAACCAAAAGAGACCTGCAGAGCTTGTGACTTTGCCAGAGTACCCTGAGTCCGCTCCAGCGCTCCACGAGCACGCTCCAGCACTCCACGAGCTCGCTACAGCACTCCATGAAACTGTCTCTGCAGATCTCCCAGAGCCATGTCACGTCTGTGCAGACCTCCCAGAGCCTCATCACATCTACGCAAATCTACCTCCCCAGCCACCGGTGACTCACGCCATGCCTGCCATACAGACAGCTATGGCTCACGTCATGCTTGCCATACAGCAAACAACGGAACACACCATACCTGCCCCGCCATGGATGCTTCATGTCACGTCTGGCCAGCAGACAACGGCTCACGTCACACCTGCTCAGCCTCAAACTCTTCATGTCATGCCTTCTAGTCCTGGGCTATCAGAAAATGCAGCCATCGTTATGATAGCCACGGCCATTTTGTGTGTGTGTGTCTGCACACACAATGGCACCAGCTCCTGAGCCTCCAGAAGAGGGTGCCTCTGAGTCAGTTTCTGAACCCGTTACTGCAGCTCAAGAGGGCGCCTCTGAGTCAGTTTCTGAGCATACTGGTACAAATCAAAAGGGCGCTACCGAGCCACTCCCTGAACCCGTCAGTGCAGTCCCTAAACTCGTATCTGAGCCTGTTCCCCAAAGAATCATCCTTCCTGCCAATGAAGTCAGGGTTCCTGCAAGTTCTGTCTGCTTCGATACGACCGCAGAGGTCGCACCAGAGTTTCCTGTCAGTTCTGAAATGACCACAGAGATCGTACCAGAATTCCCTGTCTGTCTTGATGCGACCACGAAGGTCACCCATGAACTTCCTGCCTGTTCAGATATAACCACGGAGGCCATCCATGAAATTCCTGATGGCCCTGAGACAACCACGGTTGACACTTATGAACTTTCTGTCTGCTCTGATATGGTCATCAATAAACCAGCTGTCTGTCCTGACATACCCTGAGTTCTGTCCTGAAACGACTACAGAAGGCATCTCTGAGTTCCCAATCTGCCCTGAAGCAATCACGGAGATCGCCCCAGAACTCACTGTCTGTCCTGATATAATCATGAAGGTCATTCGTGAATCTTCAATGAATTCTCTGCCTGTTCTGTCACAGCCAGAAGAGCTGCCCCTGAGTCTCCCCTCTGCCCTGATACAACCACTGAAGTGGTTCCCGGGACTGCCTGCCTGAAGCCACACGGCCAAGTCAGGAGCCCTAACCTCAAGGGGCTTTCCTGAACTCGGCGCCTGTCCTGTTATTGCCCTAGCTGTCTTTACTAACCTCTCTGGGCTCTTTGTTTCACATTCTCCCGGTCAGCCGTGGGGGTCCTCGAACCTGATGGCGCTACGGTGGTTGTCTGCTCCGCTCTGGGGTTTGTTAAGTCCACCCTGGTCGTCTGCACAACCTGTTCCGCCCTGGCCTTCTGCACAGCCTGTTCCGCCCTGGCCGTCTGATCGCCCTGCTCCCCCCGGAGACCTGTGCACATACACTCACTATATTCACCTCCACTCCACGGACCTGGCCCTCCATCCCAGCCCTCAGCCCGCCTCCCTCCTGAACTCCCAGATGTTGTTTTTAGTGTCTGGAATCCACTCCTTAGGAGGGGGGCGATGTCACGATTGTCAGCAGAAGTGCCAGTGTAAACCATGGAAAAAGGGCACGCCACTTCAGACTACATTTCCCAAAAGTCCTGTTCCCAGTCACCGATCACCACTATCAGCTGAAGCACATTATTCAATCACCTCGTCACACACACAATATTTAAACACTACTTTCACACTACACCCACTCTGGATCCACAGGTCTTGATCAACCCTGGTTGTTTGCTGCCTACCCCGTTTGACCCTCTGTTTTTAATAATAGGACTACTGCTCTCTTGCTGCCTGCCTTCGACCTTCCTGCCTGGACACGATTACGACTCTGCCTTTTCTCTGACAAACCTGTTTGCTGTTTCATGACCCTGCCTGTCTTGACCATTCTGTTAATTAATAAAAGCCTGCATTTGGATCTCATCCGTTGACTCGCCCTTCATTACACTTCCATTCCTTTGCGTTAGGACTCATCATTGCTTCTTTCAGTGTGCTTGTTCTGCAACAAAACCGACATTAGCATAAGGATCAACAGTCTCCAGATCGGCAAACTCATCGTATCCATATCTCCTGGGTGGTTTTCTGATTCTGCTGCTTTCTCTTTCAGTTTCACTGACAATAGTATCGACTGCTGTTCTCTCATCAGTTTTCATGATAACTTCGTTCTCTGTACAAGGAATGTTCACTTCTTTTTTCCAGCCAAAGTCTGACTCGTTGAAGATCACACTCCGACGAATTATAAACCTTTTTTTTCTTCGTCGAACAAGCGGTACCCCTTGGCACTGTTGGCATATCCCACGAAACGAAGCTTCACCGCCTTCTTGTTTAGTTTTCGTCCTTCTGTGTCTGGGACATGTGAGTAGAGGGGAATTTCACTACAATGTAGGGCTTGTAACAACTATAAACCTGCTGCATTAACATTAACAAGTCATTTGAGAGACTGGTGTTGGCCTACCTGAAGGACATTACTGGACCCTTGCTGGATCACCTGCAATTTTCTTATCGAGCAAAAAGGTCTGTGGATGATGCAGTCAACATGGGACTGCACTACATTCTGCTCTCCATCTGTCAGTGGATCAGCAGCTTCCTGACAGACAGGCAGCAGCTAGTGAGACATGACTAGGGAAAAATCCCATCCAACTCCCACACCATCAGCACGGGCTCCCCCCAAGGGTGCGTTCTCTGCGCACCCTCTACACCAACAACTGCCCCATAAAAGATTCCTCCCTCAAGCTCCTGAAGTTTGTGGATGACACCACACTCATCGGCCTCATCCAGGACGGTGACAAGTCTGCTTACAGACAGGAGGTTAAAGAGCTGGCCGTCTGGTGCAGTTATAACCTGGAGCTGAACACGCTCAAACCAGTGGAGATGATGGAGCACTTCAGGAGAAACACCCCAGCATTATTCTCACTCCACATCATGGACAGCACTGTGGCAACAGAGTCATTCAGGTTCCTGGACACCACCATCTCTCAGGACCTGAAGAGTTCCACACACTTCTCTGTATCTGACATTGAGAGCATGTGTCGTAATGTAGAGTCATTTTTAAGATGGAAAAAGTGGTTTTACAAGTGCCAGACATGTGGTTTTCAAATGAAAGATTGCCATCAAAGGTCTCTTCTACACTTCTCAGTTTCTCCAGATGAAAAGACCAAGATAAACTCACATGTGTTTCAACTAGAATTTTAAAAGAGTTATTTTGCTCAGATTCGCCAAATTATCAAAGTCTGCAATAAAAGCAAAACGTCTTATTATGAACTCATTTCTTATCAAATTTTTCCAAGTTCAAAACTTTCTGGTAACCAAAAGATATTTCTCTAAATGAACGATTACATTTACAGGTTACTGTATGTTTGCATTAATGTTCAGGCAAACATTATACATGTGATTTACTGGCGTTTGAGTCGAATGAACCCTGCGATGGTTTTTCTCTTTTATTTTATCTGTTCAATCATCAGTGTGTCTGGTTTGATCTGGATAAACAGCTTCTGCTGGATGTTTGTGGTTGATTCTCGTGTCAGCAGTTTGTGGCTGAAGTGTTTCTTCATTTTCTCTCCTGCTAATCAGAAGCTCACAATCTTCCACTCCACACGAAACATCTTTACACTGAAATAACGTGAATCCATCAACAGTCAAATAACTCAATTCAATTCAAATGTATTTGTATAGCGCTTTTCACAATACATGTCGTTTCAAAGCAGCTTTACAGAGAATGGATGTCAACATTACATTTTAAAGAATGCAGTTTGCAAATAATATAATTTAGGCAATTAATTTACAATCAGAGTTAGCACTTTAACTGAAGGTAGAAGCAAAGAGCTCCTGGAAAATGAATTACATTAACAATAATTAGGATATAGAAATCGGGCAATGTGCATGTTGATCCAGATGAGTGCGTCTTCTGAAGTCCTCGCAGGAAAATAAGAGTCACAGGTCAGAGGTCAAATATGATTGACAGCTCACAGCACTAAATAACACACCAGTAAATACAGATATCTAATCCAATATTTCACTCTTCTGCTGTTAGTTTTCATTCAGGCCCAGATCGATCAATCCGTCCAGTGTAGTGGGCAGTTCCATCGTATAAATCTCGCGTTGAATGTGATCGGAGAGTCCGTGCAGAAACATGTCCCACTGTGCTTGCATATTACACTTGCACTCCGCGGCCAAAGTGCGAAACTCGATAGAATAATCCGCTGCTGTCCGGCTTCCTTGACGTAACTCCGCCAAAACCTGATCAAAAACTTTCATTAGTTCCTTCGTGAAAGACTGAAAGGAAGAACAACAGGGATCCTTCTGTTCCCATACTGCAGTTCCCCAAAGAGCTGCTCAATGTGATAACAGAGTAACCACAAAAGCAACCTTGGATTCTTCCGTAGGAAAAGATGAAGGCTGGAGAGCGAGATACAGAGACCACTTGGTTACAAAAGATCGACATAACTGGGGCTCACCAGAATACGCGGTGAGAGTTGGCAGACAGGGTTCAACGTGACGGTCAGCAGATGGAAAAGCAGGTGGATTAGCAGGTGGATTGGGCGCAATGGGTTGGTTTGCCGATTTGTTTTTGAATTCCTGGAGCTGGGTGGTTAGTTCAGAAACCTGAGCCCCTAACGCCTGAACTGCATGACCAGTAGCCATAAGCTGTTCGTCTTGTCGCTTCATCCGTGCATTGCAGCTTGTCAAAATGTCTCATAAATCCGAAGCACTCACTGGATCCATATCAGATCGTTCTGTCAAGGATCAAATAAGACTCAAGGTCCAAATGCGAGTGCAAAAGTTTATTTAAATGACAGAGAGCAAACAAGCAATCAAGAGCAGCAAGTTCGTGACTGATGCTGGATACACAAACTCCGTGAAGGAAGATCATCCACATAGAAGAGAGGTCCAGGTAGCTGAACATAGACCAGTCGTCCGTAAGAAGCAAGCAGATTCCAATGTCAGGTAAATCCAGACACAAGTGAGGCAGGAGAAAAACTGGAGAGACAACTGGAGACAGTGACAATGAGCAACAACGATCTGACAACAAGCACACAACAAACAGTGGTAGATATAGGAGCGCTAATGACCCACAGGTGCAACCACTCAAATTAGCTCGTAGCCCCAGACGTAACTAGGCAACGCTAACGAGCACCTAACCCAGAACAACAGCAGACAGACAGGCAGACACAAACACATAGACCCATGAACTGTGACAAATCCTTTATCCTTGAGCATAGGTTACCATTTTCTGCTCAAACCTACACTGGCTTTGATATATTGGTCCAAGGCATTCTGATGCATTGTGTTAATGTGCCTTTGCATTGGGTTCAGTTGAAGTCAAATCTTGTCAGTGGAGCTGTTAAGCTAGGTGTTTGAAAACAGTTACCTGTGGAAGGTGTAGACTTGATAATAGGAAACGATTTAGCAGGTGGCGAAGTTTTCCCTATTCCGAGTGTGATGTACACCCCAATTCAAAATGAAGAGTCTGATCTTTCTGCTTTGTATCCTTCCACATTTCCTGTGTTTGCAGTGACTCGTGCCCAAGCACAGAAGTTCACAGAGATGAGTGATCTTTCTGATACATTCCTAGTTCCTGACTCTACTCCATTGAAGTGCACATTGGCTGTAGAGCCTGAACTAACTGTGTCTGATCCTACCTTTGAGTCAAAACTCACAATAAACGGGAGCCGAGATCATTTAGTAAAGGCGCAAAGAGAAGACCCGACACTAACTAGTTGTGTTAAAGCTGCAGATCTTGGGGAAATGCATGATTCAGGAGTAACTTATTTCTGGGATGATGGACTGCTGAGACGCAGATGGAAACCTGATGTTGACGATGCAAATTGTCCGGAGGTACAGTAGATAGTCTTGCCTGTGAGTTATCGCACGTCTGTGTTAAAGTTGGCTCACGAACATATAATGTCTGGTCATTTAGGAGTGACAAAAACATTCTATCGAGTTTCCAGATACTTCTACTGGCCTGGTATAAAGTCTACTGTGTCTGCCTTTTGCAAAGCTTGCAACACCTGTCAACTTGCAGGAAAACCGAACAAGAGAGTTCCAGCTGCTCCGCCTAACGCCATTCCAGTCATGAGTGAACCATTTGAAAAACTGGTCATTGACTGTGTTGGTCCGTTGCCTAAGGTCAAGTTAGTACACCAGTATTTAGTGACTATTATGTGTGCTGCAACGTGCTTCCCTGAAGCTATTCCTTTACGCAACCTTAAATCCAAAGCAGTTGTGAAAGAGCTGGTTAAATTCTGTTCTACTTTTGGCTTACCAAAGATAATCCAGACGGACCGTGGCACAAACTTCACGTCGAAAATGTTTGAACAGATTTTAAAAGGGCTTGGTATAAATCACCAGTTATCCAGTGCTTACCACCCAGAGTCACGGGGTGTGATTGAGAGGTTTCACCAGACTCTGAAAGCGATGCTGTGCAGTTATTGTGACTTCCCTTTCTTCTGTTTGCTGTACGAGAGACAGTGCAGCAGAGATTTCTCCACGTTTATTAATTTTTTTTTTTAGTTATTATTTGTCTTGTTACTCCCTCCTCAAACCCCTAGACCGGGGAGCAACATAACACTTGTCTTGGATGACAAGGATCCCAAGATATAGGACAGTTCTCCATCTTGAAGTGCTTTTTAAGAGCGAGTTTCAGCTCTTTCTACTACGCCCTTAGAGACGAGTCTGCACTTGTATTTCTCCACTCGTCCATCACTCTGAAGCTGGACTTTGAACACCCATCTGGATCCCATAGTCTTCCGATCCCTTGATAGTTCCACTAAATCCCACGTCTTATTTTCCAGGTCAGCCGCCCCCTACTGGGAAACTCATCGTATCCATATCTCCTGGGTGGTTTTCTGATTCTGCTGCTTTCTCTTTCAGTTTCACTGACAATAGTATTGACTGCTGTTCTCTCGTCAGTTTTCATGATAACTTTGTTCTCTGTACAAGAAATGTTCACTTCTTTTTTCCAGCCAAAGTCTGACTCGTTGAAGATGACACTTCGACAAATTGGAATCTGTTGTGGCAAAAATTTACTCAAACTGCTTAAGAGACAAACTCAAAGAAAATTGTCTTTACAAAGAATTTATTTCTTGCAAGAAAGATCAAACAGTCATACAGCAACACAGGTTTCTGCAGAGTGTGACCCAGAAGGACGGGTTCCCTCAGCTTTTATACCCCCCTCGTCCCTTTCAAGGTGACACTTCTTACCATCAGTACTTTTCCACACAAATGAAAAAGTAAGAAGACACTCTATCGTGACAAAAGGCCTAAACCTAGGACAGGATGGCCTTTTAGGCCTTAGGTCATAAATTTACGACAGAATTAGGGCCAATTAACCCTCCCTCCCCCTTAGCTCACCCTTAGGTTCCCGTCACCGTTGTAGCTGTTATCTAACCACCCCCAGGTCACCCTTAGATTCCCGTCACCTTTGCAGCTGTTATTCTAATGAGGTGTTAACAACAGAAAGAGAAAAACCACTCCTTATTCACAAAAAAACACCTCAATATTGAAATTTCCTTCACAGAATCTTTTTTTTTTCTTCGTCCAACAAGCAAGCGGTACCCCTTGGCATTGTTGGCAATATCCCACGAATAGAAACTTCACAGCCTTCTTGTGTAGTTTTCGTCCTTCTGTGTCTGGGACATGTGTGTAGAGGGGAATTTCACTACAATGTAGGGCTTGTAACGACTATAAACCTGCTGCATTAACATCTGTGGTCATGAAGTCATTTGAGAGACTGGTGTTGGCCTACCTAAAGGACATTACTGGACCCTTGCTGGATCACCGGCAGTTTTCTTATCGAGCAAACAGGTCTGTGGATGATGCAGTCAACATGGGACTGCCCTACATTCTGCTCTCCATCTGTCAGTGGATCAGCAGCTTCCTGACAGACAGGCAGCAGCTGGTGAGACACGACTAGGGAAAAATCCCATCCAACTCCCACACCATCAGCACTGGCTCCCCCCAAGGGTGCGTTCTCTGCCCACCCGCTACACCAACAACTGCCCCACAAAAGATTCCTCCCTCAAGCTCCTGAAGTTTGTGGATGACACCACACTCATCGGCCTCATCCAGGACGGTGACAAGTCTGCTTACAGACAGGAGGTTAAAGAGCTGGCCGTCTGGTGCAGTTATAACCTGGAGCTGAACACGCTCAAACCAGTGGAGATGATGGAGCACTTCAGGAGAAACACCCCAGCATTATTCTCACTCCACATCATGGACAGCACTGTGGCAACAGAGTCATTCAGGTTCCTGGACACCACCATCTCTCAGGACCTGAAGAGTTCCACACACTTCTCTGTATCTGACATTGAGAGCATGTGTCGTAATGTAGAGTCATTTTTAAGATGGAAAAGATGGTGGTTTTACAAGTGCCAGACATGTGGTTTTCAAATGAAAGATTGCCATCAAAAGTCTCTTCTACACTTCTCAGTTTCTCCAGATGAAAAGACCAAGATAAACTCACATGTGTTTCAACTAGAGTTTTAAAAGAGTTATTTTACTCAGATTCACCAAATTATCAAAGTCTGCAATAAAAGCAAAACATCTTATTATGAACTCATTTCTCATCACATTTTCTCAAGTCCAAAACTTTCTGGTAACCAAAAGATATTTCTCTAAATGAACGATTACATTTACAGGTTACTGTTTGTTTGCATTAATGTTCAGGCAAACATTATACATGTGATTTACTGGCGTTTGAGTCGAATGAACCCTGCGATGGTTTTTCTCTTTTATTTTATCTGTTCAATCATCAGTGTGTCTGGTTTGATCTGGATAAACAGCTTCTGCTGGATGTTTGTGGTTGATTCTCGTGTCAGCAGTTTGTGGCTGAAGTGTTTCTTCATTTTCTCTCCTGCTAATCAGAAGCTCACAATCTTCCACTCCACACGAAACATCTTTACACTGAAATAACGTGAATCCATCAACAGTCAAATAACTCAATTCAGTTCAAATGTATTTGTATAGCGCTTTTCACAATACATGTCGTTTCAAAGCAGCTTTACAGAGAATGGATGTCAACATTACATTTTAAAGAATGCAGTTAGCAAATAATATAATTTAGGCAATTAATTTACAATCAGAGTAAGCACTTTAACTGAAGGTAGAAGCAAAGAGCTCCTGGAAAATGAATTACATTAACAATAATTAGGATATAGAAATCGGGCAATGTGCATGTTGATCCAGATGAGTGCGTCTTCTGAAGTCCTCGCAGGAAAATAAGAGTCACAGGTCAGAGGTCAAATATGATTGACAGCTCACAGCACTACCCAGATAGCACACGTACGTCGCGGAGACGTCTGTGAAAGATCGTAGCATCTGATAAACATCGCATTCCATTTTAATACCGGCCGTTTTTATTTTTTAAACGAGCCGTCTTCCTTACCTCTAGACGACATCTATACGATGAATCGTCAACATTCAAAATCCCAGGTTTGAACGTGCAGCCATCCCCCGGTGGCAGGATGAACCCGCAGAGAACTCGTTTTTAATGTAATTAAAAAATGAAATAAATATCTAATGCACGGATCATTTGTTCGTTTGAGAGTCATGTCTTTTTTACGAGCATTGAATAAAAAACATGTTGTGTTGAGATTTCAAATTTTTCATGTATACCATGAGTAAAAAAACAAACAAAAAAACAGTATCATCATGCACGTAGAGAATTTGCATCAATTAGTTTCATATGTACATTATTCTTACTTTATTAATATTTACCAGGGGCACCTTCACATTTAATACTAAATTGCGTTTTTTCCCTTTTTTAAATATATGCATCAAAAAAGCACTCGGGATAAATTGTGTACATGGATTTTTTAATAATGTTCTCTAGTACGATATTTTTGTTCTTCACAAAACAAATGGTTTATGGATGTAGTGAACTTTGGAGCTATTGTAACGACTCCGACTCCCCTGCCGGAAGACCGGGGTTCGAGGCCCGCTCGGAGCGGGTTGAGTAGGACCCGGGTGGAGGGGTTACACTATGAAGAATCCAGTGCTTCCGTCGCCAACCGAAGCAGAGGCAGAAAAGTACATTAAGGATTTTCTCCGCTTGGCCCCCGGGAGGATGTAGCCTGTTCTTTTTTTTTAACCCTTTTGTTTGTTCGTTTCAGTATTTAAAATTGTTGTTTTTTCATTTACTGCTAATAAAATTATTCATATCAGTCTATGTTTGTGTTCTTTCATTCACGGGAATAGTTGTCATATATGTAAACGCTTGCATACTTAGTGTTAGCTGTAGTTGTTTTCAATAGAAGTAAATGTGAAGGAACGTCTAAAATGTCTAATCAAAAACGACGTCTATGCTACATAAATCAGATGTCGCACAGATATAAGATCCTAATCATTAACGTCTTTAGTACGTCCACTAGATGTCATTTGAACGTCTGAAACGGACGTCTATACGACGTATTCCAGATGAGCAAACGCCCTAAAAAATACGTCTCCCAGATGAAAACGCGCACATCATACAGACGTCTCTGCAACGTATTTGTGCTATCTGGGTAAATAACACACCAGTAGATCCAGATATCTAATCCAGTATTTCACTCTTCTGCTGTTAGTTTTCATTCAGGCCCAGAATTCATTTGAAAATGTAAAATCAGCAAAAGCTTGAGATGTTCGTGATGTTGAAGGAGACGGATGTGTGAGCGGAAACTAACTGAGGGTGGGGAGGATTCACACACGAGCAGATAAATATCACAGTTCAGTGTTTCACATCAATCTGAGGCTTTCACACATTTTGAGAGTCACTATCGTGGGCTTTTCAGTGAAGCGATGAAGAAAATGTTTCTCCAGTTATTTTTGCTCTGTTTGTGGCGTCTGGTTGGTGAGTTTTAAATGTGTTTTCATGACTTCAGTTGTTTCTGTTCTGGTACCATGTGATCAATTACTGCTTAAATTAGTTCGAGAGATTAACATTCACTGTTAGTGTCAGCGACGGTGTCTGTAGTGAAGCGCACGACTCAGGAAATAACTCAAAGAACCGTCTTTAATCTCATAATCCACACAATACACAGGAGAATCATGAGGAGAAACACAAGCACGTCATGTAGACGATACCGGACGATGAACTGAACAGAACTCAGGGTTTAAATAACAGGGAGATCATTGGAAGAACAGAAACAGGTCTGGGATTAATGAACTAATGATAGAGAACACAGAGAGAAAACTAAACCTGAACAGAACAAACACGTTACAGTTAGTCTCGTGTAGAAATAACGGTGATTTTAGCTCGAAACTCAGTTATTATGGATTGATTGAACAAAATCATATAAATATGAAGCTCAGATACTCAACAGCTTTAGTTTTAGTGTGACTTTAAACATTAAAGTGTCTTTTTTAGTTATTGTTCCACATATAAACCTGTTTCTCGTTTCGTTCATCATCTTTTGTCTTTGTGCTGCTGCAGAATATTATTAATGTCACATTTAAATGATTAAAAGTATTTCAGTGAAGCTTCATCAAACCAACATCAAGTGATTTTAGAGCTTTAATCTGTGAAAAACTCTGTTCTTCAGGAGTGTTTGGTGTTATAGAAGTGTCAGTGAAGGAGGGAGAATCAGTCACTCTAAACTCTGATCTTACTGAGATGAAGGATGATGATGTGATTCAGTGGAGGTTTAGAGACACTTTAATAGCTGAAATCAA
This sequence comes from Zacco platypus, assembly GCA_038088235.1. Classification (NCBI taxonomy): domain Eukaryota; kingdom Metazoa; phylum Chordata; class Actinopteri; order Cypriniformes; family Xenocyprididae; genus Zacco; species Zacco platypus. The sequence goes on from CM076083.1 coordinate 401,852, forward strand.
TGTAACGGCCGACAGAATGACTGTATATGATGATGTTCTTGATGGGAGATTCAGAGACAGACTGAAACTGGACAATCAAACTGGATCTCTGACCATCACAAACTTCACAATGAAACATACTGGATATTATGAACTAAAGATCAACAATAAGAGGCTTTATTTCCGTCTCGCTGTCATTGGTGAGTTCAAAAGTGTTTTCACCTGTTTTTTAATGACAAAGTTGAAATGAATTCATTCACCATTTAGTTTGTTTTTGCTGTTAATGATATTGTTTATTTCAAATTTAAATGTTGAACTATTGAATAAATCATTGTAAGCTGTGTAACCCTTCTCTTTGACTCTACGTTATGTCAGTTGGCGCACAGGAACCTGGTTTCCCAGCCTCTAGTTGGAGAAATACACTGAATTTTCCAGTGTGGTTAATATTAGTGCTGTAAACCTGCAAACCTATATGAATAATTAAAGCGGTGCCTCCCTTATTAAAACCAGTACTAAAAGTAAAAATGATCTCAATAACTCTATATCTGATTAACAACAATTATTTATTTCCAGAACCAAACTGAGAGGAAAAGAAAATCAGATACCACAAAATAACAGAAACCCTTTGTTTTGTAATTGTATATGAAAATAGAAAATAAAGATTTGCCCAAATAAATTTACCGTCTGGATTTGTTATTAACACAAATCAAATAACCCACAAATCTGGAAATTAAACAGTTCATTTCCTACTTTCATCCAATAACAGATAAACGACCCAGTAAATATTCAGTTCTACTGAATAATTCAGAGTACAATTGAACTCAGATGAAATGAACTGAATCAGCAGTTCAGTAATAAAAAAACAACAACAACCAACAGTTCAGTCAGAGTCAGGATATTAAAATATTCTGGTGTTTAACATTCGTTGGGGCCCATTATCGGTGCTGCACTTTAAGTTCAACTTTCCAGCAACGAAACATGGATTCACAGCGATCAATGATTCAAAACAGTTCACTGAAATCAGCGACGATTTAACCGTCCTAAATAATGTTAATCTGTTTATTGTTTCTCTGCGTCATCAGTCTTCATGTACCTAACGCGATCCCCGCGCCTCTCCTTCTTTTCTTCTTTCCAAACACCCCCCCCCCCCACCTTAACCAGTCCGAGTCCTGATTGGACAATCACAGTCTGTCACTCAACAATGGAGAAAGTCCTCATTGGCTTAACTATTCAGATATGTCTTCACAATGTACGAATCAAAATACAAAACCCAAAATAATTATTTACATTACATATCCTGGAAAAAAAATAAATACAAACATAAACAGTGAAACATCTGAATGTTTTTTTTGTTTTTCTTCCCTCTAAAAATATTGAGTATGTTACACCTGTTTATCTGTGACAAACTGTTTCAGTGTCAGTGAAGGAGGGAGATTCAGTCACTATAAACTCTGATCTTACTGAGATGAATGATGATGATCTGATTCAGTGGAGCTTTGGAGATGAAAACACTTTAATAGCTGAAATCAATAAACAGGCCGGCAGAATCACTGTATATGATGATGATCTTGATGGGAGATTCAGAGACAGACTGAAGTTGGACGATCAAACTGGATCTCTGACCATCACAAACACCACAATGAAACATTCTGGACATTATGATCTGGATCTATGGATCGACACTTTCTGGAGGAGATTTTATTTTCATCTCACTGTCTACGGTGAGTTAAATATCAGTTTCTCGTGTTTTATTTATTACAGCTGGATCTAAAGAAGAATCTTATCAGGACTAATTAGTTCAAATGACTAATTCTCTTACTTTTACATGAACAGCAGGTTTATATTGAACTTTCTATGAAATTGTTTCACTTTTGATCATCTTGGTTCCTCTGGATGTTTCCTGAAGATCTTCATTCATCCTCATTTGTCTTTATTCTCTCATGTTTTCCAGCTCGTCTGCCTGTTCCTGTCATCAGCAGAGACTCTTCACAATGTTCTTCATCATCATCATCATGTTCGCTGGTGTGTTCAGCTGTGAATGTGAGTCATGTGACTCTCTCCTGGTACAAAGGAAGCAGTTTATTGTCCAGCATCAGTGTGTCTGATCTCAGCATCAGTCTCTCTCTACCTCTGGAGGTGGAATATCAGGATAAAAACACCTACAGCTGTGTGCTGAACAATCCCATCAGCCACCAGACTCAACATCTGGACATCACTCAACTCTGTCACACATGTTCAGGTACGGCAGCGCTGATGATATCAGTGTTTATTGACTGAGCTGATCTCAGTTTGATGTTTTTACTCCTCAGACTCTGTCCACTGTTGTGGTCCTACTGAAGCTGTGATCCGATTGGTCCTCTCTGCTCTGGTGGGCGTGGCTACTGTCCTTATTGTGGTTTATGAGATCAGATCCGGAAGAGCTGAACGAGATCAAGCACAGATTCACACACCAGGTCCATGATTGATGATGTCATTTCTCACACATATATTAATATTGGTGAGATTTATTCATTTATGGCTTTACATGTTCATCTTTTTCAGGAAGGGCTTAAATCTAAAGCAGAACGCTGAACTTTAAAGATTCTTCAAGTGTGTTTTTGTCATAATAAATGCTGATGATTATTTGAGCTTCTGCTCTCTCAGTGTCAGATTGTAAAAATCTTATTTGTGAGGCTTTATTGTTTATATTTCTCTCAGAGACACACAGATCTCACTTTACTTCTACTGCTGTATATTTGTCATGTGTATTTGACACTGTTGTTGGATGGATCAAATTAAAATATCATGCTTGCAATATGGCGGATCGAGTGTGTCGTGGCTCAGCTGCTCCTGGAATTAAACCTGCGATCTTTGAGACTGTGGATGGGAAAATAATGGAGGATGAGTTTCTTAACTTCCTCTGGGTTAAAATAAAAACGACGAGTCAAGATCAAATAGCCTCAAGTGCGTTTGACTCCGAGTGGATAGAGTCGTGGAAAAGCTGTTGTTTGAGCTTTTGTCCGGACGCTAAACAACGGTGTGTGACATGTGAAGGTGGCCAGAAGGAGCCAATAACATACAAAGTTGCTTAAAGTCGCTGAACGAGTGTGGAGAAAATCTTAATATATTCAAAAATATTGCTATAACTGTCTTTTAAAAATGTTGTATTGCATGTATTTGTTTCTAATGGACCTTGAGTCTGAAAATAAAGTTGAAATTGAAATGAATGTGTCTGAAGTGAATAAATGTACATTTTCAGAAAAACCTGTTTCCTTTCATGCTTCATTATCTGAGACTTAATATATCAGTTTATAATAATGTGTTATTAAATAATAAAAAATAACATCTAAAACTTGTTTTTTGTCTCTTATCTCGAGAATCAGTGAGATTTAGTTTGTTAGAATTTCACGTGCGTTTTTATTTACGTCAAAACAAAAATACAAGGAAGCAGAAAAAGAACTGCAGTGTCACAGTAAAATGGCGACACCTATTGGCAAAATTACTACATGACAACACTTCCACTTAGTTTTACAATATCATTAAGCCATTTTAGTAAATTATAATAATACAAAATAGTAAGGTCTTTTCCTTAGTGTTTTTTCTCAGTGGTATTTGTCCATTCTGGACACATTCACGAATGTAATGATAATGAATGTCTATGTGTTTAGTTCTTGAATGATCAGCGGCTCCTTGGTTGTCTTCCAGAATCACCACAGGCGTAGCATCCACTCCAAGATCACTCAGTAGTCGTCTAAGCCAGGCACATTCCTGAGCTGCTTGACTAAGATCAACATACTCAGCTTCTGCTGTTGAAAGAGCAACAGTTGACTGCTTCTCACTGAGAAACTCACTGCTCCTCCAGCCAGTAAGAACATGTTAGCGGTTGTGGAGCGCCATCGTCCTGATCTCCAGCCCAGTCAGCATCTGAGTGTCCCATCAAAGTAAATTAACTAGACTAATAACTATTGATCTTTGTAACGGAATGAATCAATAATATATAGAATAAGCTGAACAATGACACCATTTTCTTTGGGAGCTGCTGTGCAGCCAAAATTATTTGCCAATTATTAATGTAAAGCTGCTTTGCCACAATTTGCATTGTATAAAACGCCATATAAATAAAGATGACTTGACTTGACATCTTTTTTAGCTAAAAAACCACAAACACTGCAAACTTTTGAAAACAGGTTTCAAAGTACAAGCTGTGCTGTTTTCACTGCTGAGAAACATGGAAACATGTGAGAACTCAGTTAGTTTGACCACACAGTTATTAAAGAAACACTTGAAGAAAGAACAGGAACTGAGATCTTCTGAGATCATCTCTGAACCAGTTTGGACTGAATTCTCACACATTTCGGGGGCGTTTTTAGCTAAAAAACCACAAACACTGCAAACTTTTGAAAACAGGTTTCAAAGTGCAAGTTTTTGAGGACGATGCTGTTATTGTCGCAGTGTAAGCTAGAAAAACATACATGTTCAGACAGTGGCAACTATTGTCCTGGCAGCATGATACGGCGTATCGGCATCAGAGATATATTTACAAATATAATGGTTGTGAATGAATGTCCAAATTTTGAAGACAAAAAAATGCATTCATACATAATTCATTAACCTACAAACCCGTAACAGTTTTAGACTAATTGGTGATGGTGTTCTGTTTTCTCTCTCCTTGAGTTGCCAGTCGTTGGCTCTCTGTGAGCCTCCTTGCCTAATGTGAGCGTCGTCAGGCCTCCTCGTGTTTTAGAGAGTTGCCTTATTGAGGTCTCCACTCGCTAAAGCTCCGCTAGGATAACAGTTTTGAGTTGAAGGCTCTCTGTGAGTCTCCTCACATGATATCCTGAGTGTGGAGCATTGGTAGGCCTCCTCTCGATAGTTATTATGCTGAGACTCCCAGAGCTTGACTATTATTTGCTAAGTCATCGGACTCTCTGTGAGCCCTAGGGGACGCAGCGTGTCGTTCCCTATTCTCAGGGAACCATGATTACACGCGTAACCTGAGACGTTTTCCTTCTCGCCTCCAGTTTTCCTGTTTCTTCTTGGCAGACTTCAAGCTCTGACTCTTACAAACTGCCCACGGCCATTGATTTTATGCTATGGATAAATAATAAATAATTGAATTAGGCTGATAAAACGTTTAGGCTGCTCTACCGCTGCGGTCTAACAGCGCTCGCCAATGTCAAAATGATCGAGATGGCCAATCAAATCAAAGAAGGCGGGTCTTACTGTTTAATATTATTCTAAATTCGTGGAAGACTGAATTGATGCAGGACTTTTAAGCCTAAAGATTCTTAATATGCTGGAATATTGACAGTAAACGCATTAATGGATGTTCTCGCTTCGGTAATTCAAAAGTATAATCGTATGTGACGATATTGCTCTAGCTAATTATTACAGTGAAAGCTAAAGTAAGCCCAAGTGGTTTATAATGCTGTCGAGAACGCTGCTCTACCATTAGCAGAATCACCGGACTTGCGTCCTCCCGTCCTCAGGAGCTCGTTCTCCTGCGCTACAAACACGGCATTTCTCAATACCGAACACGAGAAGTTCGCAGTGTGTGTGGAGTGTCCTTAAATCTGGTGATGAGGTGATCGATGATCAGTTTAACGTCTCATCCGAAGGACGGTGCTTTCTGGCAGTATAGTGTCCCCATCACTGTACTGGGGCGTTAGGACCACAGACCACAGGGTGAGCGCCCCCTGCTGGCCTCACTAACACCTCTTCCAGCAGAAACCTGGTTCTCCCAGGAGGAATCCCATCCAGGCACTAACCAGGCTCCGCCCTGGTCTTGGGCTACAGGGTGACATGGCTGCTCTAATATAATATAAAATATAACATATAATATTAATAACTCGAGTTTTTGATAATTGAAATATTTTTCTGACCCTTCAGATTCCTTACCAGTGAATGCTACTAGTACACACTGATATTTTAGTAAAAATATGTAGACGGAATCCACTTTAATTTGGTTCAAGCTATTATTTTCTGTGGATTTAGCCTGTTCAAATGTCCTCCATTATGGTTTTTTTATTTAACAAATCATGTTTCAAGATTGTATAAATTGATCTGGTTCCCTTTTTCTTCATTTGTTCCACTGTCCCTTAAAATATGTGGGAACAGCATTTGTTGGCACAACATTTTGACAGCAATTAACTAGACTAATAACTACTGATATTTGCAACGGAATGAATCAATAATATATAGAATAAGCTGCACAATGACACCATTTTCTTATTAATTTAAAGCTGCTTTGCCACAATTTGCATTGTAAAAAGCGCTATATAAATAAAGATGACTTGACTTGAGTTGACAGCATGCACAGGATTATGTGCTCTGCCCCGGAGTGCGTGTGGACAACAGACTCTTACAGAATGCTTCTAGAACGGAGGGAAATCCACTGCAGAACTCTGACCACTAGAGGGCAACATAGACAGTGTCCTCGATGAGAGGATCTCATTTTCTACAAGAGGTTTTGTTGTTTTTGTGAGAGATGTGATAGTGACTGTGTATACCTCTACCCATCCAAGTGTCCTGGATGTAGGTCATATGCTGTATGGTGCTTTTGTAATGGTCACTTAGAGCATTTACGGTAATACTTGTGCACTTTTCCTCATTCACTCTCTATGGATGCAGACGAGTGCTCGAGTCATTTTATTAAACCCGGGAAAATACGCCCGCTCTCGTCTCTCGAGTGTCTTTTCCTCTGGCACCAAACAATCTGAGCACCTGAACATTTCAAATGTGTTCAAATTGTGATGCCTCATGATGACGTGTGGGTGTTTCTGCAACTACGGGCACTTTTAAGTCCCAGAAGTGAAATCTGATGCTTCATAAAAATAAACGTACACACCTTGACATAAAAAATAATGAATGAATAAGGATTTAATGAAAGAATATGAAGCATTTATAGGTCCAAACTGTGGTCTCAATTCTGAGATACATAAAATTTGCTCATTCTTTTACAAGTTGACGTCGTTTCAAATGAATTAACTTCATTTAAATATTACTTTAAACAATCTTTTTTTGTTGACTGATCATTCATATGATATTTTTCATCTAAACACACCTGTCCCACACTTTAGAGTCATCACCGCAACGCTGAAAAGAGACTCTTAATGTGACATTTGTTCAAAGCAAAACAAATCTAGTTTCTATGGAAACAGAAATTAGCATGTGAGTGTAACCGTATGCTTCTGTGGTCTGCGTTGTGTTTAACAGGTGCGAAGAACGACAGGAGATCGCCGGATTGGGTCTGCATAAAGAATGTATTTTTATATAAACAGGCCTTCACGCTAGCTTCAGCTCAGTAACACTCTTTCGTTCGACAGAAAGATGGAAAAGAACGCTAAGAGAGCAATACTGCAGGTATGACTGCTTGGACTGAACCACTTTGTTGTAAAAGGAGGGGGGGGGGGCCATCACCTCTTTACAGACCCTTTTTCCATGTATTTTTAGACATTGAAACAATTGTAGAACAATACTGCAAGCATATTAACAGAAATCTTGTGAAATAAAACCATTTTAACCTTGTTACACTCACCCCCACTGATTTCACTAGATTTTGCGTAACATGAAATAGCATACAAAATAGTAATTCACCATCAAAAAGAAACAGAATAAAATAAAATAAGCAACGTTGTACACCAAATACTCAACTCTACAGTTAGATTACTTAGCAATCTGGTGTAACCGCAAACATACAGACTGAAGAAGGTCTACCAACATTATTGCTGTCCACTGAAGGACTAGGAAAGGCACAGGTTAGCTACTCCTTTACCCAACCATAGGAAGACATGCCATATACACATCTTATCAATAGATTACATCCAAGATTGCATAATTGTCTATCTTAATAGACTACACACAAATGTGTGTTATTCCTGCAAGGAAATTTAAAGTGAGAAACTCATGAAGAATAGAGAAAGAAAAGAAAAAAAGAAAAGAAAAATTATACATACACGAACTCTGTATCAACACATTTCGTTTTCTCCAACGAAATTCACAATGAATAGGTTAGACATAGTCTACATGAGCCTATTTAACGGCTTTACTAATCTTAACCAACTATACACAAATACATATTCCTCTTTAAAAAAATATATATATAAAACAAAGTGCATCAATAGATATAATAACAACAATAGAACATGAGACAAACAAAAATTCATACAATGATAAGTAACCATCCACCAATAACTCATAGTATGATTTTGTTTTAACCAAACAGATTCTTAACAAATTGATTAGACATAGTCTGAATGAGCCTATTTAACGGCTTTACAAGTCTGCCATGTCTAGTACGATAGCCCTCACCCTGATCAGGTCTTCTCACCGAGGACTCCGTCATTTCAAAGGTAGATGGTTGTACAGTAGAGGAAGGTTCATTAACCGGGCTTTCTTTGTGAACTGCCTTAATCTCATTGACATCCTCCTCACTCAAAGTGACACCTGTTACAGAATCATCCTGAGTCCCATTCCTGTATTCAGAAGGGTCACAACTACGTTCATCACAGTCCACATGCAAGTCAACACAAGCAAAAGTAACATCACACTCACTGGTGGCAGATGCTCCCAACTCCCCTTCAACTTCTACACCATCACTTGCCTGAGCAGTTTCCTCACACATCACATTCTGCTCATCCAATTCATCTCGGTTTGCTACAGAGCTGCTAGAGAGGTCAGCAACCCACTGAGTAGTTCTTTCTTCTGTAAGCTGCTCAAAACTAGAGTCCTCAGGTTCATCACCACTCAAACTGGATAACTGTTCCTCAACAGTGTCTGCATCAAGCAATGGCAGAAAGTCAACCGGCATAATCAGATTCCTATGAACGGTTTTAACAGCACCAGAAGGGCTTCTGAGTTTGTACGTGTTCAGCAAGGGATTTTTGTCGATCACCACATAAACCGTACTCTCCCAACGATCTGCCAGTTTCTTTTTACCTCTTTCACCTTTGTTGGCCAATAAAACTCTTTGACCAATGTCAACTGGTTGTCCCTTACTCCTTTTGTTATATATTTCTGCTTGTCTATGTTGCTGTTTTTCTGAATGTGACTGTGCAAGTTTCATAGCTTCACAGAGGTCTCGCTTGAGTGACTGCACATACTTATCAATGTCAACTGTCTCTCCATTCAAAAGTACAGGTTCAAACATAAGGTCAACCGGTAGTCTCGGAGTACGACCGTACATGAGAAAGAAAGGCGAAAAACCTGTTGTTTCATGAACTGTACAATTATATGCAAAAGTCAAGGTGTTCAACATTTGCGGCCATCTGACTTTAGATCTGGGGGCAGTGCACGGATCATGTTACCAAGAGTGCGGTTCATTCTTTCCACCTGACCATTGCCCATTGGGTGGTATGGTGTGGTGTGAGTTTTGTCAATACCAGCCAACTGACACAGCTCCGCAATCAACAAACTCTCAAAATTTGCACCTTGGTCAGAGTGAATGCTAACAGGAAAACCATACACGCAAAAGAAATTATTCCAAAGAACCCGTGCCACTGTCCTCGCAGATTGGTTGGGACAAGGATATGCACACGCCAACTTCGTGAAATGGTCAGTGACTACTAAAACGTCAATAGACTTATTGTTGTGGTCTTCAGCTGACCAAAAGTCTATACAGACTAATTCGAGTGGCGACGAAGTGGTAATGGAAACCAATGGAGCCCTAGCTTCTGGCTCAGGAGCTTTGCTCACAATGCATCTCTTACAGTTGTGGACGTAATCCTTGACATCTTTCTCCATCGTATCCCAATAAAACCTCTGTCTGGCCAACCCCAATGAGCGCTGCTGACCCTGATGGCCCGCCTCATCATGAATGCCTTTCAACACTGCCATTCGGAGCGATTCAGGTACAACATATTGGTAAGCTTTCTGTTTTGTCACAGGGTTCTTGGACACACGATACACTATCCCCAGACGTGCGGTCAGTTTACCCCATTGTCTCAATATCCTTAACGCCCCGCGCGATTCATGAACTTTTTCGTGTCTAGAGGGACGACGACCGCGCTCAACAAAAAACTTGACCCGACCGACAACAGCATCATTGACTTGTTTGGTGAGAAGTTCATCATGACTGAAGACGGGCACTGGGTTCTGCCCCACTGCGACAAGAGATTCTAAGTACTGCACATGTGAAATAGCCCTTATAGTACCTGCATCGTCCCAATGCTTATGTGCGTGAATGACAGCAGAAATCTCATCACCGCGCACATGCACACTTCCCGCAGTACACACAGCTTTAACGGTAGCGTCTCCAGGCTCAATCTGAGCGTCCACACCCCTTATCTCAGAAAGCTCCGCCGAGAGGCGAAACATTTCCTGAACATCATCCGTTTTGAAATTGTCTGCCTGCTTAAGAAGGGTGGAATAGGGGGCCCTGGTCAACCTGTGCAAAATTTTAGACTGCACAAAAGGCTCTCTGCTGAGGGCGTCAGCCACAACATTTTTAGTGCCTGGAATACACTGGATGTCAAAATCGAATGGTGCCAACTGCGCCACCCAGCGCTGCTCGCATGCATCCAACCTGGGCTTGGTCAGTATGTACTTCAAGGGATTGTTGTCAGTCCACACAGTGAACCGGTGACCACGCAACCAATGGCTGAATTTATTACAAATTGCCCATTTCATTGCGAAAAATTCAAGGCGATGTGCAGGGTATTTTGCCTGAGCATGATTTAGAGATTTGCTGGCAAAAGCTATTGGTTGTGCTTTGTCACTGTTGTGATGAATTTGCGACAATACTGCACCAAGTCCAGCCGTAGACGCATCAACAGATAAAATGAATGGCTTACTAAAGTCAGGGTGAGCCAAAAGTACTTCCTCAACAAGTGCTGCCTTAAGATTCCGAAACGCCTGTTTACACTCCTGGGTCCAATCATCTGGGCCAAGTTTGCGGAACAGCAAAGGCCTTTTTCTGCTTTTTGAATTACGAGGCCTTTTCTGACCACCAATCAGAGCAAACAAGGGTTTGGCCAGTACAGAACAGTTTTCAATAAAATGCTGATAGTAGATTACCATCCCTAAAAAGGAACGCAATTTGGAAGGCGATGGAGTGACACCATCCATCTCCATCAAATCAGCTTCTTCCACCTTGACTATGGCTTCCACTTTAGCTGGATCCCTCGAAATTCCATGCTGAGAAATTATATGACCCAGAAATTTAACAGAGCGCCTCAAAAACTGACATTTTGAAGGTGAAAGTTTCAAGTTATGCACTTTCAGGCGTTGAAATACCATTTCCAATCGGGCTAAGCTCTCTTCTTCGGACTTGGCAAACACCAACAGATCATCAAGGTAACACAGAAGACTTAAAAAGTTCTGGTCACCAAATATGGTAAGCATCATGCGCATAAACGTGGCTGGGCTATTACACAGCCCTTGTGGAAGACGATTGTATTCGTGCAATCCTAACGGTGATGAAAATGCTGTATACTTCCTGTCAAGCTCATGGAGGGGTATGTTGTAATAGCCTGCCGTCAAGTCCATGGTGCTAAAGAACATGTTTCCCCCCAACGCAGCCAGAACGTCACTCTGATGTGGAAGCGGATGGGCGTCTTTAACAGTTCTGGCATTAAGCCATCTGAAATCTGTGCAGATTCGTAGATCGCCGTTCTTTTTCCACACGAGAACCAAGGGAGAGGCAAATTCACTACAGGATTTACGAATTATGTCTTTTGCCTCCATCTCGTCCAAAGTCTCTTTCAATTTATGATAATGAGCAGGCGACATTCTGCGATATGGTAACCTAAATGGACGGTCGTCTGTTAGTCTAATACGATGGCAGAAATCCTGTGCCTCACCACAATCTAGATGATGTCTCGAGAAGACAGACTCATAGGTCCCAATCAAATCAACAAGTTTCTCTTTACACTGCAGAGATACCTCGCAGCCCCCAATCGGAATGGAGCTAAGGCCTAGCTTTTCGAGCTTATCATTCACATCACAGATGTTACTGCACACGCTTCTGGCAGTAAGGCTACCACAGGAACTATTACTCTGCACTTTCCCCACATTTTGGTGAACAGTCAAAGTGTCGGACAACTGATCAAAGTCCTCTAACGCAACGCAGGGGAAAACATCTGCAATTTTTGAGTTTCTGCGTAGAGTTATACCTGCAGTAGTGGGGTTGATAATCTTCATGGGTAGCCACCCATCTCCCCACAGTGGAGAAACTATTCGCCCAACCATTATCTGTCTGTTCACACATGGTGATGCACATGGCTCAACGAGTACCGTACTGCCAGCTGACAACACGGTACCTGTGGGTAAACGACCCCACACCAAATGTTCAGTCATAGGCTGAAGAGTTACAGCATTTTTCAACTTCAGAGTCCCGACCTTATCTGGGATGGACTCCCCTCGCCATCTCTCTAGATTAGACAGAAGACGAAGAAACTGGCTACTGTCACTCTGGTCTGGTACATCAGGTTTACTCATAACACGCCAAAATCCATCATTTGACTTGAAATGTCGTATAAGTGGCTTAAGCACATTTGTACCCAAAACAATGGGATCAACCTGTCCATCAACAAACAGGACTGGGACTAAAAACTTGTACCCATAAACCTCGAGTTTTAAATCGTATAGTCCTAAAGGGCTGGTTTGTTTACCCCCACAACCCACTAAAACAATATCCGCAGGGGCCAGCATGTCTTCTGTCATCACGCCTGCTTGTTTTAACATGGGTATTATGTCAGCACTGATGGTAGTTGCCATCGACCCAGTATCCATCATTCCTTTCAACTCAACTTTGTCCTGCACCAAAATATTAGTGTAGAACAAACTTTCACTTTGCGCTGTTCTCATGGTGTTTTGCAAGATTACTTTGCTAGACTTCGGGACATTCTCACATAAGAAAGCATATACAGACTCAATGTCATCACTATCAAAGGAGGTTGAACTCATGTGCCTACCATCACCCTCCTCCAGATGGAGGCTCAACAGTTTCCCTGAGAGGGCCTTTGACTGTGACCGTCGACAGCAGCAGTCGAGCCGTTTGGCCCAATCTGTGACGTAGACGTCTCACACATGTCACGCGTATGTCCAGGAAGGTAGCAAGTGAAACACAATTTGTGCAATCTACAGTGAGCAACCGTGCTGTGGTCAATACTCTGACAGACTTTACACACCTGGGGTCTCTTAACATTCTGTTTGCGATGTACAACTGCTTTGAAGGACTGTGTGTTACATGCCAATGCTTTCTCCAGCATATTTAGCATCCTATCCATTGTGTTACTTTCACATGTTGCATGATCAGGCTCAACTACGCTCCCTGGAGCCTGGAGTTTTACAAGGTGGTGTACCACCCGCATCAGTACTGACAGCACTAGCAGTTTGTTGTGAGAACTGACATTCATATACTTTGCGGTCTCTTACAAATTCATCCAAACGGTCCTGTACCTCTGCAGCCGTCCACTCACGCTGTGGTTTGCTCAAAAACATCATGGAGAGACTTTTATCGGGACAATTACGTATGAACATAACTGCAAGCTCCATGTCCCGATTTTGCAATGTTCTACCCTCACTTTTAAGATGCTGTTCAGCTAAATCTGCAGCTTTGTTCAATCTGATCCAATAATCAAAAGGGCCTTCGTTATGATATGGCTTGGTAGCGTAAAAGTCAGCCAGGGGAAGACCTGTGGATATAACACCCCCGAAGTGCTGTTTGAGGATACGGAACACCATATCTACATCACCAGCCCTAGAGACTGAGGCACTGTTGCGCAACCATATCTGAATAACATCCCTCGCACGGCCCATCAATTTATTTATGATTTCATTAATACGCTCTTGATCAGAATAATTCCCTTTTTCAAGGTAAGCTCTCATCAAATCTTCCCATTCAAAGACTGAACACTTATCCGAGCTGTCACCACGAAAGTATGGCAGCTCTCTACCACTTTTCAGTACAAGATTCATCTTTGAAGCATCAATGACGGTGGTACCACACTGATTCACATGTGAGCACCTCTGACAGGTGGAGGTAGGTAGCTGACTGTTAAGAAACAAGCTGGCTTTAATCGACTGACTGATATCAGAGCTCAGTTGTTTTACCTGCTCACTAGATAGTGCTACAGTAGATTCTGATAAACTCAATTCAAGTGGTGGTATTTCATGAGACACTGGAGTAGAAAACCGTACTCTGTTAACATCAGAATCAATGCTATTTGTTTTCCCAGGAGTACATGGACCATTAAATGGCAAAACCCCTCTGCCTCTACCCAAATGATACCCACCAAAATTACTGGTATCGTTATTAGAGTGCATCCTCAATTACTATACTCAAAAACAAAGGAACAAAAAAATAAATAAAATAAAAAAAATTGCTTCCACAGCTGAATTACGGATTCAGCACTTAGACTTTACATCTATAATGAGTTGATCAATTACTTAAAACATTTAAGGAACTGTCAAATCAAATCAATGTTTACTTAGTACATCTTAATCTTGGTGGTTCAAAAATACCATAACATAGTCTCTGCGTCTCCTCGGAAAAGTGGTAAAACGGCAAAGTCCGACGTCTTCTATTCTCCGTGCAGCAACCTCGGGAGTTCGGCAGCCGCTGAACAATCGAACGGGTCACGTCACCAGTGTAACCGTATGCTTCTGTGGTCTGCGTTGTGTTTAACAGGTGCGAAGAACGACAGGAGATCGCCGGATTGGGTCTGCATAAAGAATGTATTTTTATATAAACAGGCCTTCACGCTAGCTTCAGCTCAGTAACACTCTTTCGTTCGACAGAAAGATGGAAAAGAACGCTAAGAGAGCAATACTGCAGGTATGACTGCTTGGACTGAACCACTTTGTTGTAAAAGGAGGGGGGGGGGGCCATCACCTCTTTACAGACCCTTTTTCCATGTATTTTTAGACATTGAAACAATTGTAGAACAATACTGCAAGCATATTAACAGAAATCTTGTGAAATAAAACCATTTTAACCTCGTTACATGAGCACATGGCTGACAGGTTGGGCCACCACCATTAGGTCACAAGAATCTCTTCTTCTAAAGTATTTACTCACCATTCAAGCAATGTGTCACATATTCTTTAAAAAAAATGAATTTATATTACTGTTGAATAAATGGTACTAAAAGTCAAAACTGATGTATCAGACCTTGCTAGCTGCCAGTTATCACCAATATTAGTGTGTCATTTCGTCTTTACCGCAGCATTTTAAGCTATATATTGTCATATTCAAACCTGAAGCACAGAGTACTGCTTTAATTTAAATTTAATGCACGTTTAATTCAGTATATTTTCAGGCGGGAGAAATCTCCGGCTTTGCTTCTGGATATCTGCCCTCTGGTGGTTGCCATTTTATTATATATTTAGATTGAATGTGTGATTGCATGAGCAGAGCAAACTTTCATTTGTCTGGGATCCCAAGACCCTGTGTGACGTGTGTTCGAGTGTGTGTTTTAATAAAGGTGTTTTTCTAATTACATGTCATATATGTCATAACACAGAATCAGTTGCTATTTTTTATTCTAAATAAATCTATTCTCATGATTTACTTTCATCTCTGATATTACAGTTATAGTACAGTTGTTATAGTAAGCTTGTAGAATAGAACTAAAACATTTCATTGTGAATATACTGCAGGTTTGATCAGTTTCATATCACCACTGTTAAATTGAATTCTGATTATTATTTCTTTTTCATATTTAAGATGTTTTGTCAACTAAATGCATCAAATTTTTCGAGAAAAAAAAAGATTGAGAATGTTTCCTAATAATATGAAAAAACTTAACATTTCACTTTAGGATTTAATAAAGTCTCTTTGAAATGATTTACCAACTGAGCAAGCACTTCAGAAATGACAGAACAATTACAGTATACAGTGTATATGTCTAACTATCCCCATAATAATAATAATAATAATAATCCTCATACTTTTGCCAATTATGTCTTCTCCATATAATACAGGTAATGAGTGGAGAACATGAGGCTTCTTAAAGAAAAACTAACAGGTCTGTATGTACATGTATTGACCATTATTGCAGAGCGCTAATCCAGCAGTGAGTGCTGTGGGGAAGCAGTGTGTTTATTAGCTTAAACTCTGTTAGATTTCTGCAACTGAACACTTTTTGTTTGACCTCAGGATCCAGAAGCACCCGCCATGGCATGCTGACGCAAAGGACGTCGTTCCACCATCTTCTCAATATCTGTTTTCTATGTTTCTCCGTCTTTCTCTCCTTCTCTTTCCATCTTGATTGTGATGTGAACACAACACGTTTCTTCAGAAAGCTCTCACACACACACAGGCTATGTACACACACGCTCACAAACGCACACAGAGCGTCTGGACATTCATTCCTGTTACGCAGTTCATTCCTGTCATTAAATGGTTTTGTTCCAAAAAATGAGGTTAAACGACTGATTTTTTCATCTGTGTTATGTTCATGATTTATCCAATAGTTTACTTAATTACATGACTTAATAAATTATAATCTTGTAGTTTGGGTCTCCTGTAAAATAAAAAATGGCTTTGCATTTTTAAAAAAAAAAAATACACATTGTGTGCTTATTTAGTGAATTTTTATTGACAATTATACATTATTAAAACATTTTACCAACCATTTCTTTAAGATAAACACATACAAAGGAATTAGCTGACATTTTTTTTAAACATGCTTTTTAAAAGACACTTGATTTTTGGTAACAGGACTGAGAAAAATGCATCCATTCCCTACTTTAAAACCTTGTAAAAGAATAAAAAGGTGCCTGAGATTGACCAATGTACATTTTGAACAGTGAAATGTGTGTGTTGGTAGATACAGTGCTGAAAAAAGATATAAAATTAAGTTTAATGTAAATGTTAAATGTTACCAGTTGATGAATCCATGGAAGGTATTTGGAGATTTGAGTGTATCTTGTCCGGTCGTCTCCATTCGAATTCCTGCTGTTATAAGACACAATTCCTTGTGCAACATCTCCACAAACAAGTGCACCTCCAGAATCTCCCTGTGGATCATATAATTAGATTACTGGTTTGCACTAACATTACACCATAGATAAGGATTTGTAAGTAGTGTCACTTGAACTACCGTTGCTGCGCCAGATTTTCCCTCACTGCATAGAGTGTCAGGCGTCTCACAGTTTTTAGAATTTAACAGAGTAACATTGGCTTCCTTGAGGACACTTGATGGAGGCTCATAATGGAAATCCTGAAGGCCCCAACCCATGACCATACAATCCTTTGAGATTTCTTCATTCTCAGTTTTTGGCAAGGTGATAATATTCACAGTTCTGTTCAATGTTACTGGGGTTTTAAGCTGAAAGGGAATGTGTAAAGTCCTGCATTTCTTTCAAACTTTTTCTGAATTTTGAAGAATGCATTCAGGGATTAGGTTTAGCCAAAAAATTCTGTAAACATCTACTATTTACTAAAGTGAAAGGCCTTTTTTTCGAGGCGTGATTCTAATTAAATGGTTTTATAAATGTTTTACCTTTAGAAGCATGATATCATGATCTGGGCTCCTCATACTGAATTTTGGATGTGGAATTGGATGTACCGCTACACTCTTAGGAATATGATTGGTGTTACTGACGCCCAAATACACCACAGGATGACTACAGATGACAAAAAAAATATATATTTACAATACAAAGATATCAATGCCACGTTGGATATCAAAAGTCGCCTTTTTGTTGTTGTTTTCATACAATTGTGTATTTTGAGGCAAGTTGTATACCCTATCTAAATAAAGTCCAAAATATGATAATCGGTTTCACCTACCGTCCACAGTGGGCAGCTGTCATCACAAAATCTTCTCTTACCAGAAAACCACCACAACATACTTTGGATTTAGAGTCACGAATGTAGACCATGTAGGGCCGACTGTGTGGAACGGAGACTTTACCGCCAACGATGGAGAAACCTAAGAAAGAGTTTAGAGTCTATGAAACAATTCAACAGCATATTCTGAGAAACGACCTTCTGTAGTGACTGAGGTAGATTAGATGTGATCACCTGGAGCACAGAAACGTAACAGTAGCAGACTAGCTATAAGCCAAAGGATGCTCATTGTAGACGGCTCAGGCACACTCAGTATGCCCCACAGAAATGTTGTCTCCTGCTTTTATACTGATTCAAGGGACCCATACCCGGACGTTAATGGTAGAAGCTGCACTTGCTCTGCATCCAGATCAGTTTCACTGATATAAAAGCATTAGAGACTGTTATAGGAAGAGTTGATCACAGGTCAGCGATTACCATCAGCTGTCGCTGTTTCACAACTCACACTTTGGTGATAACATCAGAAAGTGCACTAGGGACAGTATTTATAGCTGTGAGAATTTTAGTATCTGTAATTTGAGCAACTTTTGGTACCTTGTTTACCATACTTTATCAAGTATAAATTCTACAAACCCCTTTGACCCCAGAGCAGCTTTAATTAATCGAGGCTTTAAAAATGGCTTTCTGAAACACAGATTAAGTACAGATTACTAACACCTGGACTAAGCCCTTCATAAGATTAAAATTATGAATGTTAATACTCGACCCACTCCATGCAGGATTCAAAACAGGCTCTCCTGTATGATTGGCAGGTGCACTAACTAGTGCGTGAGTCTCTAGTGTCAGTCACACAGCTGACAGGTTTACACACAGCTCATACGAGCTTGCCTCTGCTACACACACACACACACACACACACACACACAAATATATATATATATAAAATCAAGTGAGGAATACAATAAGTGATTCATCATGAAGAGGCAAATACACACAAGAGTTGCTCACAATACAAGTGTCAGACATTGTTCAGAGTAGAATAAGATAGAATATTGAGGGATTAGAGGAAGTGAAAGGATTGGGTTTTTTATGATGAGGTAAAGTATTTGATTGGGTAATCACAGAAGTGCCTAGATGGATGTTATGTTGTGATGTTGTAGAGTAGGAGTGGCAGGGAAGACTAAAAGCTCAGTCTTTGCCAGGTTGAGCTGCAGGTGGTGTTCTTCCATCCACGTCGAGATGTCCGCCAGACAGCTTGAGATCCGTGCAGCTACTGTGGAATCATCTGGTTAGAAAGACAGGTAGAGTTGTGTGTCATCAGCATAGCAGTGGTAGGAGAAACCATGTGCCTGTATGATGGGACCCAGTGATGTAGTATAAATGGAGAATAGGTGGGGACCAAGAACTGAACCCTGAGGAACCCCAGTGATCAGTTCATGAGGTTTGGATACCTTCTCTCCCCAGGCAACTCTGAAAGACCTACCTGTGAGATAGGACTCAAACCACTGAAGCACAGTACCTGAGATGCCCAGTGACGAGAGGGTGGACAGAAGAATTTGATGGTTTACGGTGTCGAAGGCAGCAGATAGATCCAGTAGAATGAGAACAGATGATTTGGAATCAGCCTTTGCAATCTGCATGGATTCGTTGACTGACAGTAGCGCAGTCTCTGCTGAATGGCCGCTCTTGAATCCAGATTGGTTGACGTCCAGATGGTCGTTCTGTGAGAGGAAGGATGACACCTGGTTGAACACAACTCGTTCAAGTGTTTTTGATATGAATGGTAGGAGAGAGACAGGTCTGTAGTTGTCCACAAGTGATGTGTTTAACGTGGTTTTTTAGCAGTGGAGTTACTCGAGCCTGCTTGAATGTGGTAGGGAAAGTGCCTGTGTGGAGAGACGAGTTAATGATGTGTGTAAGTGCTGGTAAAAGAGTGGGAGAGATGGCTTGTAGAAGGTGTGAGGGGATGGGGTCTAGAGGGCAGGTGGTGGGATGAGTAGAGAGGAGAAGTTTTGATACTTCCGCCTCCGTGAGAAGGAAGAGAGGTTATTAAACTCGGGACTAGACTAAGTCTAGCACTATTTAAATCCATGACAGAGAAATCAGATTTCTGTTAATCTTCTTCTTCTAGGACTAGGTTTAATCTCTGTCTGGTATAGACTCTCTAGCATTAAAGCATTTATCCTTTTAATTGTTGGAATCCTTGCAGAAGTTGTACAGGTTCTATTTGGTGTGGAATTGTCAAGAGTTGTCAGTAGCTGACAATCAAATATGCAGATACACTTGTTCAGAGAGGTTTGCCCATGTAAGTTGTGACATCCACTTGTCGACAGTTGTTGTCTGGTTTCCCAGATGTACAGCTCTGGCCACTTGGATAAAGGGTTGACAAAAAGAAAAATACACTCAGTCGACAGACTGTCAGCTTTATTAGAACCAGGGGGTTGACTATGGGATGGTTGAGCAATTAGACGTCACGATAGAAGCAGGGAACAAAACGCCAGTTGTAAAAAGTCCATCAATCACTGTGTAAATCACAGTTATTAAGAATAAAAGGAAAAAACATGAGCTTCCAAATAAGAAAGTAGCATATGACACACTTCGAAATCTGGCCACTCTTAAATGAAAATGCATGTGAGAGGTCAGGATTTAACCAGGTCATGTCACTGGGTTTGTGTAATGTACTAAATCATCAATATCTTCTAGATTTGATTTATTTTAGTTATATATAGAAAGTATTCAGACCCCCTTAAATTTTTCACTCTTTGTTATATTGCAGCCATTTGCTAAAATCATTTAAGTTCTGTTAAGTTTTTTCCTCAATAATGTACACACAGCACACCATATTGATAGAAAAACACAGCATTCTTGACACTTTTGCAGATTTATTAAAAAAGAAAAACTGAAATATCACATGGTACTAAGTATTCAGACCCTTTGCTGTGACACTCATATTT
>CM076083.1:427500-530000 GCA_038088235.1 Zacco platypus
GTTAATATTAGGCAGTTATGGAGTCATGCCCTACACAAGTCCAAGAGACCGCATTCGACTCCAGATCTGGGCCCTTGAACACTGAACTCTTCTACTGGCCGTATATTGAGGGTCTTCATGTGACAATCTTTTCTGACCTCAGCAGTCTGAGGGTGTTTTCAGACCTGTAGATCATCTGTGTGAACAACTGTCCTCTTATTGGTCAGAGTTTCCTCTGCGTCATCCGTCAAGATGACTGACAGGTTCGCTCCGAGAGCTTATTGTGGCTTGATTTGTAATTGTCGAGAAACACTGAATGTAGCCGTCATTCCCGCTGTTCAATTACGTACTACATTTATATTAATACCGTTTCAAACTCTGGATCTCCCAGCACGGTCTAGTAGGCTGTGTCGAAACACATTACGAATGTTATAACGCAGCAAGAGCGGGAATCTCGGCATTGTTGGGAAAGCATTCTTGCACTGAGGAGCATCTTTACACAACATTTTAAGATGAAGAGCTGCTCTTTGATTTTCAACTGCAGTTCCTCATGTGCTCATCACAGAATCAGACACTTCTGTATGTTATAACGCATTTCCTCATTTCCTGTTATGAATTACAATACCGTTTGATTCATTGGTCGTTCGGATCGGTTTCACACCTGGAGCGAACTACCCAAAGTTCACCTGTGATCGGGTCAAGACCACCTCATTCAGGCGGTGTCGGAGTGATTGTTTTGGTGCGGATTCGAGCGCAATGCCGTGTTCACATGTGCTTAAATGAACCGAACCGAGCGAGAAAACAGGTGTGAAACCAAATGGCTCATGTCTCACCCAAACATTTCTGGTCAGCTGGCTCAGTGGTCTCTCCTATTGCAGGACTTTGACATTATCTGTAAGCCAAGGTCAAGCAATAAAGTGCTAGACGATCTCTCTTGGAACACTGAACATGCCATTATTGGGGGTCTTGACCCAGCAACGTGCCTCCCAAATTTGTTGGTCTTTTGTAATATGTATGTAGCGCCTCCTTCAGGCTACCGGGGTACTGCGATTTACAGGACGGATTCAAAAGGAAAACGATCGTCAGCACCTCAGTGAGACTCTGAAACAGCTCGGTTGAGAAAAGGTCGATTGAGAAGAGAGTCCGTCACCAGTCGCTGTCCAGCGGTCCTTCCTTCCTCTATCCGGGGAAAACCAAGCACTGAATCCGATGAAATCCTTGAAGTCGTCACTCCAGATCTTGGGGGATCGCCATCTTGTTCCAGGTGGTAATGAATCCAGTCCATGTCATCGTCGTGTTTGTGTGGAAAACTCAAAATAAAATGACTCAAAATCACTTGTGAGTTCAGATCAAAGTAAATCCAGTTTTTCTAGGCGTTTTGTCTAGTTTTAAATCCAAATCGCGGCTTTCTATCAACTTTCAGTCTGCCGAACATTCTCACATCTGCTCTCTCTTCTTTCACGCGCTGCTCACGTGATCCCGTTCCCTTTCATCCGATTGGTCGGCAGTGAACGACACCTCACACTTTTTTAAAGGAGACATGACATTTAATGATACAATATATATTTCTCACTTTGACAATAAGACAAATAAAATGAGATGATAAAAATACAAAAATAAAACACTTTTAAATCTCATAAACTTCTGAACTCAGTCATTGACGTATTCAGTGTTTTAGTGACCCCTACTGGCTCACTATTGATTTTCCCTTAATTTCCTCTTTGTACTCACTCTGGGTTACATGTATTTTAAATATGTTAAACATGTAAGCAATTGTTAAATGAAGCTGAAGCATGTCTAAAATGCTGTTAAAATGCTAAATTACTAAATGCCTAAATAATATGACTAAAATTTGTTGATTTTGAAGCATACGTATGAAATGAAGTGGAATCTTTATTTTTCAGTTTTTACAGCATGATTTATCATCAAGGTCCTCGTGACGAAGCATCGCTGGATCTGATGTGATAAACCACAATAATGACAGTAGCCACGCCCACCAGAGCAGAGAGGGCCAATCGGATCACAGCTTCAGAAAAACCACAACAGTGGATTTCTAAAGGAAAAAAATGAGGAAAAATTGGCTTTATTGTTTGAAAGTCTTAAACTAGTTGGAACTAGATTAAATATTTTGACTGTTGCGACTCCAAATCGGTTTAATGACCTGTAACTCTGCCTGAGTATCGGACAAGTGTTCACTGTTGTCCAGAGGAGAACTGGCCCCCCGACTATGTCATGACTTCAGTCTGAATTGATGTGTTTTATTGTCTTGGTGTCCGTGTGCCTTGTTGTCTTGTTGGTTCTGTTTTGACAGCTCTCCATGTGTCCCGCTGTCAGTGTGGCGTTTTCCCCTCCCACTCGTTATCCTCATTCTCATTTGTGTTTCTGTCACACCTGTTGCCTATCTTTCCTCGTTAGCCCTCGTCTATTTTAAATCCTCTTGTGCTCAGTCGTTTGTCAGACCGTCTTTGTATGTGTTGTCATTTCTTAGTTCTTGCCCCGCTCCTGTTAGCTGTGTCTTGCCGTGCTGTGTCCGTTAAGACTCCAAAGGATGTTTTGGTTTGTTTTTGTTTTTTGGTTTTGAATGTGTCTCTCTCTCACCTGGCCTGGCTTTAGTTGTTCGGCTATCGACCACTGCCGTCTCTGAGTTGGTGGAGACTCGGATTTATCGCCCCAGCTCACCTCTGCAGGTTCAGCACACTCCTGGAGGAGTTTTGTCAGATTGTGACACTGCGTCACTGGGGTGGCTCTCATCTAGGACTTTGACACTGCGTCACAGAGGACGTTAAGGATTTTTGTTTTGAAATTTTTCTTTGTGCTCAGTGCGAGCAGAATAAACTTTTCCTGTTACCTGCAAACTGAATCCGTAGTTTTTCCTGACAGAACGGTCTGACCAAGAATGGATTCAGCAGGTGCGGACCAAGTCAGAAATGCAGTCAGCCAACAGGGAATTCTTCTGGGACAGCATTCCAGTCAGCTAACTGTCACTTCAAGGGAAGGAAGGAAGGCCCAAGTAGCAGATCTCAACCTCCAGATACAAGAACTTAAGCGGGCAGCTTTGGCCAGTAGATCAACTGCCACTTCTGGCCATCCTCCGGGCCATGCTGAGCCCGAGCCCCATGCTAATAGCCCGCCGCCCTACGATGGGGATCCCAACTCCTGCCGGGCCTTTCTGTCCCAGTGTTCTCTGGTCTTCGCACTCCAGCCTCGCCGCTATGCTACAGAGGGGGCTCAGGTAGCATTTGTTATTACCCTCCTGAAAGGAAGGGCCCGTGACTGGGCCACGCTGGTGTGGGATGCTCGATCCCCATTCTGTGCCACATTCAAGAGCTTCAGAGCGGAGATGACCAAGCTGTTCGACCGCTCTGCTCAGGGCGATGAGGCAGCTTCTCAGTTGGTGCGGTTGAGTCAGGGCAGGCATTCCGTTACAGATTATTTCATCAAGTTCCGTACGCTGGCAGCCGCCTGTGACTGGAACGATGCTGCTTTGTGTGCAAGGTTTCGGGAGGGGTTGGACGATGAGATTCAAGATGAGATCGTCACTCACGAGCTGCCTCAGACCTGCCTGATGCCCTCTCTCGTTTGTTCGAGTGTCTTGGGGAGGAGGCGACCCCCAAGGCCATCCTCTCCAGAGAGATGGTGGTGGGGTCCCTTTCCTGGGACGTCGAGCGGCGGGTGGAGGAGGCTGTGCTGGGGAGGGAGGTCCCGGTGGGGTGTCCAGGGGGTCGGTTGTTCGTGCTGGCTGCACTGCGTCCTGAGGTCCTTCAGTGGGGGCATGAATCCAGAGTAGCCTGTCATCCGGGGGTTCGAAGGTCGCTGGCTGCCATCTGTCAGCGATTTTGGTGGCCATCCATGGCCCGAGATGTCAGGCAGTTCGTGTTGGCTTGCTCAGTGTGCGCTCAAAATAAGATGTCGAACCAGTCTCCTGTTGGTCTGTTACAGCCCTTGCCCATTCCCTCTCGCCCTTGGTCACACCTGGCCCTTGATTTTGTCACTGGTCTACATTTTACAATTACATTTAGTCATTTAGCAGACGCTTTTATCCAAAGTGACTTACAAGTGAGAAAAACAAACAAGTGATTCTTCATGAATTGACAAATAACACAGGAAGTGCTCACAATTCATGGAAGAGATGAGTTTTCAGCTGTCTCTTGAATATTGCCAGGGATTCTGCGTTCCTGATGAAAGTAGGGAGATCATTCCACCAGCAGGGAACAGTGAAGGAGAATGTTCTGGAGAGTGATTTTGTGCCTGTCTGTGACGGTATCACAAGCCTTCGTTCCTTTAGTGATCGCAGGCTTCTGGTGGGGACGTAGCGTTGTAGCAGTGTGTGGAGGTAGGAAGGTGCAGAGCCTGTGGTGGATCTGTAAGCAAGCATCAGCGCTTTGAACTTGATGCGAGCAGCGAGGGGTAGCCAGTGCAGAGAGATGAAGAGGGGCGTGACGTGGGCTCTCTTAGGCTCGTTGTGGGTCTACCCCCGTCGAGAGGTAACACCGTGATTCTGACGGTGGTGGACCGTTTTTCCAAGGCGGCCCATTTTATACCCTTACCCAAACTCCCGTCCGCCATGGAGACGGCTCAGGTGGTGGTGAATCACGTCTTCCGGATCCATGGTCTTCCGGTCGATGTGGTCTCCGACAGAGGACCACAATTCGTCTCTCGGTTTTGGAAAGCCGAGCGAGCCAATCAGGATCTCGAAAGAGTTCTCCGCTGCCTGGCATCACATAGTCCGAGCTCCTGGAGTCAGCAGCTATCGTGGGTTGAATATTCCCACAACTCCCTTCCGGTGGCGTCTACAGGTATGTCTCCTTTTCAATGTTCTGTGGGTTATCAACCACCTGTTTTCCCTGCACAGGAACCCGAAGCTGAGGTCCCGTCTGCCTTGGCCTTTGTCCGTCGGTGTCGACGCACCTGGAGGAGGGCTTCCAGACGGACCAAGATGGCAGCTGACCGTCACCGGACTCCGGCTCCCCAGCATGTTTGCGGTCAGAAAGTATGGCTATCCACCAAGGACCTACCTCTCCGGGTGCCTTCTTGTAAGCTGGCACCAAGGTTCATTGGGCCATATCGCATCACCAAGGTCCGGAGTCCAGTGGCAGTGCAGCTCAAGCTTCCTCCTACACTTGGTCGGGTTCACCCTGTCTTTCATGTGTCCAGGGTTAAGCCTGTGTTTAGGTCCCCTCTTAATCCAGTTGTTTCTTCCCCTTTACAGTTGTACAGAACCAGCCAGGTGTACAGAAACAGATAGAGGTTTGTTAGAGGAGGAGTAAATAGGATGCAGGTTGGTAGTGTTGCGCTGCCTTCTACGGTGATAGTGGTGCGTAGGTACTCATTGTACTCATTACATGTATTCGTTACATCAGAAGAAGAATTAGCGTCTACGCTAATTTTAGTAGCGTGGGCCTGGGGTGTCGGCGGAGACTGTGTCAACTACATCATTCCTTGTGAAGGTCTTACTGACACATCAGACAGTGGCACATATCCCCAACAAACCGTCCCATACCGGCGTGATGAAAACTATCTCAAACTAGATGGAACTGAATTAAATATTTTGACTGTTGCGATCCCAAATCGGATAAATTACCTATAACTCTGCCTGAGTATCGAAAAAGTATTCACTGTTGGCCAGAGGAGAACTGGCCCCCCGACTAAGCCTGGTTTCTCCCAAGGTTTTTTTCTCCATTTTGCTGGAGTTTTGGTTCCTTGCCGCTGTTGCTTTTGGCTTGCTTAGTTGGGGACACTTGCTTGATATTCAGCAGTGTTTTTAGTATGCCTGCATTGGCGCCATTGTATGCAAACTGAGCTGAGCCGGACGATTACATCACTGTTTTCTCCAGTGCTAATATACATAAATTAACTAGACTAATAACTATTGATCTTTGCAACAGAATGAATCAATAATATGTAGAATAAGTTGGACAATGACACCATTTTCTTTGGGAGCTGCTGTGCAGCCAAAAATTATTTGCCAATTATTACTGTAATGTTTCTTTGACACAATTTGGATTGTAAAAAGCACTATATAAGTAAAGGTGACTTGATAGTCAGCACCATACTTCTGTGAGTAGCTCTTAGAGATGAGCCTGCACTTGTATTCCTTCCAGAATCAGGAGAAGAAACACCTTCTATGAACCGAATAGACGAGGATGGAGACGATGAGCAGTAGAAGAAGACATAAGACACGCCCACCTGTGTCAATCACTGTGACATCATCAGCATTTCAGCTCTCTTTTATAAGCTTCTAGAAACCATGCAGTGAAAGTGAGGAATGAGTCCGTGTCGTTTGAGCTGTTCAAAGCTTCTTTGGGTTTAGATGAACAGGGAAATGTGTTGCTGGAAACCTGCCATATATAATTTTATTAATGTTTCACTACATACCTCACCTTTAAAGTGTTACTCTTAACACAACACTAACTTGACTCCTACAGCTTTGATTTTCATCATGGACAATGATTGTTAGAAATATCACGTACATTTTTAAAGATTACCACAGCAGGACCCCATTCACTTATTATTTCCTATTATGAAAGCCAATGTGTCTCCTAATAATTGTGTAAATTATTTCATATTTGTACGCACAGAAGAACTTCTCGTGAAAAATCTCAGCTGTGCGTTATTCAGAGAAACCTTAAACTATAACGCAGCTCTTCTTACTCTTTAACTGTAAATGATGGAATGTATTTGTCAGGGTGTGTGCAGATCCAAGGACGATTGAGACGAAGATAATAATAACAAAGATTTAATATAACTAGTTCACAGGAATACAGGCAGGCAAACAGGCTGGTGACACACACGTAACATAGACGATAACCGACAGAGACTGAACAAACACAAGGAGAATATATAGGGGAGATAATGAGGGAAACGTAATCAGAAACAGGTGCAGGGAATTAACTAATCAGGTACACACACAGAGGGCAAATGAACAGGGAATGACATCACTAGACTAAACACAACAGTCCATGGGTGTGACAGTACACCCCCCCCCCGGAAGGCGCGTCCTCGCGCCATAGATGGACCAACTGCGGAGGGAGGGAGGGGCCTCAGGTGGAGGACGAGGAGACGAAGGGCGGACAGGACAACAGGCAGACAATGTGGTAGACGATAGGAGGAACCAGGGAGGAGTAGATGGTGGGAGGAGCCAGGGAGGAGACAGACGGGACCTGGAGCAGGAGGATGGCTGGACCCAAGCCACAGTCACGCCCACCGCCCATGGTGGAGCCGCAGGAGGAAGCAGCCATGGTGGAGGAAGGGCAGGCGACACCAGGGCGGCGACAGACTGTGGCAGAGCAGGTGGCAGAGGAGACCAGGGTGAAGCCGGAACGCCGACGAGCCAGGGCGACCCTGAGGATCCGGCGGGACGCGGCGACGCTGGCGGCTCTAGCGACCGAGGCGCAGGCGGGGATCCTGAAGGCCGCGGTGGAGCTGGAGCGACAGAGGACCAAGGCGACGTCGGAGGGAGTGAGGACGCCAACGGAGCCAGAGGGACGAAGGGACGAGGCGCAGCCAGAGGAGTGTAGTCCCGCGGCGAGGGCAGGTCGACGAACGACCAAGGCGGAGCCGGAGGGATGAGGGAGCCCGGCGTAGCTGGTGGACTGAAGGGCCACGGTGGAGACGAGGGAGGTTGGAGCCAACAAGGAGCTGGTGGAACGACGGGCCGAGGAGGAGTCCAGGTCGAGGAGGTGGAAGGCGGAGACTTGGGATCCACTGCCCCCAGTGGTGCTGTAGACTGGCAGGCCCACTGCACGCTCACGTCGCAGATGGTGGGTAGAGGGTGAGCAGAGGGGCTGGCAGGATGCAGCGTAGATGGTGGTAGATGGATGAGTGGAGGTGGGAGAGGGAGGCTGGGTGGGATTTCTGAAAAGACAGACACTTCATGACAGGCAGATGATTCGGACGATTCAGAACGGGCAGATGATTCAGACGATTCACAACAGGTAGATGATTCATAACAGGCAGATGACTCAAAACAGGCAGATGACTCAAAACATAACGAAAAAAAAATAGTCCTCTGAGCTCAGTCCATGCTCACCCTCAGCGGCGGTGCAGTGGGCGGGGCCTTCCTCCTGGCCCTCGTTCTCCACCGCAGGCTCCCTCACGAGCGCTGTAGCCGGCTCACGCGCTTGGTCACACTCACTTCCTTGGTCTGACTCCGTGGCGGGCCTTGGCTCTGTCGCTCCACTTGGCGATGGCTCGTGCGGGCGTTCCGTGCTGCGAGATGGTGGCTGGTCTCGCTCTGGGTCCGGTCCGAGGAGTTCTGGAAGCTCCTCGTCCTCTTCCGGGGATCGCTCTGGGTGCGGAGTGGGGCTGGCGAGATCTTCTCCCAGGCAGACGGTGAATGACGAGTTGCAGCTCGCCAGCACCCACTCCACAAAGGCAGCAAAATCCACACGCGGACCCTCTCCGGACAACTGCGCTCTGCATGTGGCATTCAAGCTCACTTCGTCCGGGAAGTGTGTAAAATGAGCAAGCTCAAGGAAGGTCCGCGTGTGGTCCTCCAACGTTTTGTCCTCCTGCTCCAACAGAAGAAGATGAACACCGGGGAGATCCATGACGGCAGGGGAAAACACAACAAACAAAAACTAAACTAACAAAACGGGAAAACAAAACGGAGAACACGCTGCTAAACACTATCACAATTTTGTGGGTCGGTTATTCTGTCAGGGTGTGTGCAGATCCAAGGACGATCGAGACGAAGATAACAATAACAAAGATTTAATATAATTAGTTCACAGGAATACAGGCAGGCAAACAGGCTGGTGACACACACGTAACATAGACTAGAACCGACAGAGACTGAACAAACACAAGGAGAATTTATAGGGGAGATAATGAGGGAAACGTAATCAGAAACAGGTGCAGGGAATTAACTAATCAGGTACACACACAGAGGGCAAATGAACAGGGAATGACATCACTAGACTAAACACAACAGTCCATGGGTGTGACAGTATTTACTAGGAAATTAAATTGTATTATTTCATAATTTTATTATATAATTTTATATTGGCTATGAGGCTAAATGATATAATTAATTAATGCAACATACTCCATTTACAGTTATAGTCGTGTTGTGCTAATATAACTCCTTTACACGATTATAAGGCCGTAAAATGTGTTTTTTTGCGTAGAAAACATTTACATGAACATTTTAAAAGACATTTTTAAATATATTTTTGGGCATTTTTATGTTTTTTGAAATGTATAAAAAATATACGATGTATATTTTAAATATACATATTTAAAATATTTAAAAATGTATATTTAGTGATGTATATTTATACGATGTATATTTTTGGCTTTTGTATTACAAAATGAAAAACAAGAAATTTGTAAGTCAGAATTTCCATGTATGAGCTTTACGTTTTTTCCAAACCCTCCGATGTCTAAAGGAGGTCAAACTGATCTGACTGTTATTTTTTCTCGGAATATTTTTTCGAGAAAATAATTCAGTTCCCCATTACTCCATGTATTCTTTTTCAGCCTGTAGGTGCTCATACAGCAATGCCATTTTCATATTTATTGTTCATTATTATTGGGGGTCGAAATGAAATTGTGCCAACAACCACATACTGTATAAAAATGTAATACGCATGTGCGACCTGCGCGTACGCTTCTGATGAATGAGCGCTGACTGGTGCCAGTTCCAGGGCTACCCTGGAGAATATGAGGTGTGATTTTTGACTTTGCTAACTAAGCAATCAGGTGTGTCGATCGTCGCGTACCTTGCCGTGAGCAGAAGAGACCAATGATGTGTGAAAAGAAGCCAGTGACGTCTACGCCTTAAATTGAATGGCTCGAGAGCAGCGGGACTTTTATTATGACACAGTCGCCGCTTCCGCTTTTCCGGTCATGAGTGTGAGGAAACGCTGCTCTGTTCATCATATTAGACACATTTGAGAGTGTCGATGGTGTTCTAATGTTACTCTGAGCGTTCGCTCCGGCTGCTGTGAGACACTGCAGTAACAGATCCACATTACAATATCATATTAAATGATGGATGTCTTGTGTTGAGAAATGGCATGCAATTCATTTTAAAACGTATTATATGATGGAGAAACACGGATATGAAGCCATTGACAAGCGACTCCCTCACACGTCCCGGATCCTTGGTTAAAATAGCGATTTTCTCACGATTTACAAGTAGTTGGAAACATTTGGGATATTGTAAGTCAACTGAACAAAATATGTAACACTGGCCTAGCGGCTTTTGGATATTTTGCTGTAAAAATCGTACATATTGCAGCTTTAATGACACACAGTTGCGACTTCATATCATGCAATTCTCAGGGGGAAAAAGTCAGAACTGTGAGAAATAAATTCACTATTCCCTTCTTTATTCAATGGCGGAAACAATTGCTTCCATAGCGCCTCAGGCTCAGATTAAGAGATCGATCATCTCTTCCTCTTTACTACTAGTTACAGCACCACATAATCATGAATGAACATCAGAAGGAATGTTGAAAGATACAGAACAACTTACTGAAATGAATCATGTCTCATCGCTTGTTGGCATTAGTTCACGTAAGTACAATGGTAATTCAAGTGCTTTATATAGAAAAGGACTAAATCATAAAATAATCACAACATATGCATAAGAAACAAAAAAATATCATGCCTGACTATCTGAATCACTGAATTCGGGGCTCATCATCACTTAACTAATCTAAAATTGGTCTAAATCTACTAAATTAATCACTTAATTATACAATTATTATATATATAATGAAAACAGATTCCTTATTCCGGGTTATTATTATTATTATTATTATTATTATAATCAATATTTATTTGAAGAGGGACCATGGACAGTTTTTAACATAACCTTTCATGCATTGCACCAGATTTAGCGAAAGGCTAATTTTCACTCTCAGTCTCCCGGCAGGTCATCACTAACACAAGTGATAGAATAATCCAAAGTGTCAAAGTACAATAAAACATACATATACACACATCCTGTCAGGGCTATATCAATGCTTACACGGTTGAGTCGATTTTTAAAAGATTTTTGCTCAATTTAAAAAAGATCAATAGATATACACTTGTAAAGGATTCCAAAGGTTTGGAGCGTTCACTGAGAAAGACGATAATCCAAAAGCAGAAAAATGAAGGGGAACAACACAATCTCTTATGGATGATGATTTGATAATCTCACAGAGTCTTTAGAGTGAAAATGAACAAATATCATAGAATTTAGAAGGAGCCAGATTTGTAAAAAAAAATGAATGTATGCTTCTCTACAATCCTATTGTCACACCCATAGACTGTTGAATTTACATTTAGATCTATCATGTCTTGTTCTGTTCTTTTGCCCTCATTGTGTGTATCTTGTTTAGTTAATCATCCGCTCCTGTTTCTGTTCACCTTCATTACGTTCTCTCTTATTAACGCCCCTATATTTTCTCCTGTTATGATCAGTGTTTGTCGGTTCTCATCTTTGTATGCTGTGTGTTTCCTGCCTACTGGATGTTTGCATTGCCTGTTGGATTAAACTACGTTTTCTATTATCTTCTTGTCATCGTATTCCTGTCATTATACATTAAAGCATGACACCTATGATAATGATTGTTTGAATTATCATCTAAAATTCTGTTTAAGTAAGTCTGTTTATATGGAGATTTTGAGGGCATACATTTACACTTGAATCCCTTTACACTGTTAATATACAGGCTAAATAATAAGGGACATAGCACTGATCCTTGCGGTACACCCATTGTATAATGTAAGTTACAAGACTGAACATCTTTAATTTTTGCACATTGTCCTCTGTTTGATAAATATGAGGATATCAGTGCTAAAGCTCTAGATGTAGGCTGCATCTTAGACAGTTTAGAAAGAAGAACATTGTGATTAACTGTGTCAAAGGCTTTAAACAGATCTATGAATATAGCACCAACTAATCCTCTTTTATCAAGTCTAGATTTTATTTGCTCTATTAAGTGTAAAATAGCTGTTTCATTGAAATTTACATACATATTTAATCCAGGATTTCAGCGGTTCAAAAACAATCTTCTCCTCAATAGCTTGAGGTTGTGAATTTTTGTGTAGTCTACTGGTAGTGTACATAGGAATTTACATCAAATCTACTTAACTCTTTCCTCGCCTTTGTCAGAATCCATGTAATCCATGTTTTCACTGTTATACGGTAGGGGGCGCTACAACACCTCTTCTGAAGAGTATTGAATCTCCTGATCAAAACACAGGAGAAGAAGAAGCTTCCAGTTGAAACAGCTGAAACATTCATTTTAGTCTATAGGACTGGCTTGTTCCTTGTCTGTGAAAAAAGTATTTTTATTTCATTCAATTATTTCATTTCATTATCCTGAAAAAAATGAATACTAAAATGGCCTCTAATCGGTCTGATTGTCTGAAGTGTAATATAAATTAAAACTTCTTGTTTATTGATCTGTTGTATTAAACCTGGTTTTGGTAGATGCTGCAAAAGCTTAAAAGGATACCATTGGATTCTTTGGACGCCTGCAGAAACTATTCAGATTTTTTTCAGGATTCACTCAGAGATGGTCTGTTTTGAAAAAATATGTGGACCTCACTCTTAAATCATGGAGTGACACAAGGTGGGAGAGCAGATTACAAAGTGTTCAGGTTGTCCAAATCAGGGAAGCACTTGTCGAAGTAGAGCAGAGAAAGAAACTGGAAAGGATCTCTGTGAAGAAATGAACATAGAGGCAGTTCTCAAACAGAAGAGACTGTGGAACACCAGGAAGCAGTTCTCTTTTGAGGCTGCTGATGAGCCTCTGACAGAAGCACTGCAAAACCTGGAAGTAACATTTTTTTAACTCAGTTGTGGATGTAGTACTTCATTCTCATGAGGAGAGATTTCAGACCATGGAAAATGTTAGGGACACTTTCGGTATCCTTTTGAATTTTAATTATGTGGCAACCATATCAAGAGGCACAGTGAAGAAACCCTGTGAAGACATCGAGAAGGCTCTCAGCATGGAAGGACATGCAGATATCTGTGGAATGGAAATGGCAGAGGAGATCCTTAAACGTCCACCGTTACCATCAAAAAACATAGCCATGGAGCTTCTGAAATTTCTTCACCAGAAGCAACTGCAGGAGATATGTCCAAACCTCTGGATTGCTCTGAGAATTGCAGTTACCCTGTCAGTAACCACAGTAGCTGCTGAGAGAAGTTTCTCAAAACTGAAGCTTGTAAAGGCCTCCAACATAAATTTTGCAAAAGGCCTCCAAGTGTCTAGAACCGGCTCTGCATAGATGTTATATGAATATGGTCCCTGGAGCACAAGTTTTATCAGCTGGCATTGTCAATGCACAATTAAGAGTGCAAGTTGAACTATTATTAACAATGGAAAGATGAGGCTTATCAGTAAGTCACAATATCACCTTGTTTGGACTTTTTCTGTTTTGTATCATTTCCAGCCAGTCTGTCATCATAGTTATGATAATAATAATAATAATAATAATAACTTACATTTATATAGCGCTTTTCCGGGTACTCAAAGCGCTTTACTCATGGAGGGGGAATCTCCTCAACCATCACCAATGTGCAGCATCCACCTGGATGATGCGACGGCAGCCGTATTGCACCTGAATGTCCATCACACACCAGCTGATTGGAGAGGAGACAGAGTGATGAAGCCAATCAGTGTATGGGGATGATTAGGAGGCCATGATGGACAGAGGCCTACTACATTTACATTTATTCATTTGGCAGACGCTTTTATCCAAAGCGACTTACAAGGGGAGCAATTAGGGGTTAGGTGCCTTGCTCAAGGTCCGGGCCGTATACTGGTCAGATGGAGAACCTGCACCTATACATGACCACAACACAGCCCTGAAGTGTCAGCAGAGACTGTGTGAACTAGCTCATCCCTTGTGAAGGCCTTACTGATACATCAGCGAGTAGCACAGATCCCCAACAAACCGTCCCATACCAGCGTGATAGAAAAGATCTTAAACTAGATGGATTAAATATTTTGACTGTTATGATCCCAAATCGGACTTATGACCTGTAACTCTGCCTGAGTATCGGACAAGTGTTCACTGCTGGCCAGAGGAGAACTGGCCCCCCGACTAAGCCTGGTTTCTCTCAAGGTTTTTTTCTCCATTTTGTTGGAGTTTTGGTTCTTGCTGCTGTTGTCTTTGGCTTGCTTAAGTTGGGGACACTTGCTTGATATTCAGCAGTGTTTTTGATATGCCTGCATTGGTGTCGTTGTATGTGAACTGAGCTGAGCCGGACGATTACATCACTGTTTTCTCCAGTGCTGATATACATAAATTAACTAGACTAATAACTACTGATCTTTGCAACGGAATGAATCAATAATATATAGAATAAACTGGACAATGACACCATTTTCTTTGGGAGCTACTGTACAGCCAAAATTATTTGCCAAACAAAACCTGTTTGCTGTTTCATGACCCTGCCTGTCTTGACCATTCTGTTAATTAATAAAAGCCTGCATTTGGATCTCATCCGTTGACTCGCCCTTCATTACAGAAGACCTAGCCACAAACAAAGATCTTTTCCCAACAGTTACGGTGTCAGCATGGATTATTTCAACCAACTATTAATGCTTCGACAGGGAGAGTCGTCGACCGAGGGATACAGTGATGAAAATAAGTATTTGAACACCCTGCTATTTTGCAAGTTCTCCCACTTAGAAATCATGGAGGGGTCTGAAATTGTCATCGTAGGTGCATGTCCACTGTGAGAGACATAATCTAAAAAAAAAATCCAGAAATGACAATGTATGATTTTTTAACTATTTATTTGTATGATACAGCTGCAAATAAGTATTTGAACACCTGTCTATCAGCTAGAATTCTGACCCTCAAAGACCTATTAGTCTGCCTTTAAAATGTCCACCTCCACTCCATTTTTTATCCTAAATTAGATGCACCTGTTTTAGGTCGTTAGCTGCATAAAGACACCTGTCCACCCCATTCAATCAGTAAGAATCCAACTACTAACATGGCCAAGACCAAAGAGCTGTCCAAAGACACTAGAGACAAAATTGTACACCTCCACAAGGCTGGAAAGGGCTACGGGGAAATTGCCAAGCAGCTTGGTGAAACAAGGTCTACTGTTGGAGCAATCATTAGAAAATGGAAGAAGCTAAACATGACTGTCAATCTCCCTCGGACTGGGTCTCCATGCAAGATCTCACCTCGTGAGGTCACAATGATCTTAAGAAAGGTGAGAAATCAGCCCAGAACTACACAGGAGGAGCTGGTCAATGACCTGAAAAGAGCTGGGACCACCGTTTCCAAGGTTACTGTTGGTAATACACTAAGACGTCATGGTTTGAAATAGTGCATGGCACGGAAGGTTCCCCTCCTTAAACCAGCACATGTCCAGGCCCGTCTTAAGTTTGCCAATGACCATTTGGATGATCCAGAAGAGTCATGGGAGAAAGTCATGTGGTCAGATGAGACCAAAATAGAACTTTTTGGTCATAATTCCACTAAATGTGTTTGGAGGAAGAAGAATGATGAGTACCATCCCAAGAACACCATCCCTACTGTGAAGCATGGGGGTGGTAGCATCATGCTTTGGCGGTGTTTTTCTGCACATGGGACAGGGCGACTGCACTGTATTAAGGAGAGGATGACCGGGGCCATGTATTGCGAGATTTTGGGGGACAACCACCTTCCCTCAGTTAGAGCATTGAAGATGGGTCGAGGCTGGGTCTTCCAACATGACAATGACCCAAAGCACACAGCCAGGATAACCAAGGAGTGGCTCTGTAAGAAGCATATCAAGGTTCTGGCGTGGCCTAGCCAGTCTCCAGACCTAAACCCAATAGAGAATCTTTGGAGGGAGCTCAAACTCCGTGTTTCTCAGCGACAGGCCAGAAACCTGACTGATCTAGAGAAGATCTGTGTGGAGGAGTGGGCCAAAATCCCTCCTGCAGTGTGTGCAAACCTGGTGAAAAACTACAGGAAACGTTTGACCTCTGTAATTGCAAACAAAGGCTACTGTACCAAATATTAACATTGATTTTCTCAGGTGTTCAAATACTTATTTGCAGCTGTATCATACAAATAAATAGTTAAAAAATCATACATTGTGATTTCTGGATTTTTTTTTTTGATTATGTCTTTCACAGTGGACATGCACCTACGATGACAATTTCAGACCCCTCCATGATTTCTAAGTGGGAGAACTTGCAAAACAGCAGGGTGTTCAAATACTTATTTTCCTCACTGTATGTTCATCAGCTCTGTGAATTGTCATCCTACTTTCCTTTTGATGATGAAGTCGCACTAAAAGAATGGAGATCATACAAGATGGCGGATGGTCGGTCGGGTGCAGTAGCTGCTCTGTTAATCTACATCCAGAAAATACCATTGCATTTAAACAGTCTTATAGGGGTTCATTTGGACTCCTCTCTAGGTTTTAAAACGCACATTAAACAGGTATGCAAAAAGGTCAAATTTAACTTTATTCTTTATTCTGATAAATTCTTTATCAATTGAGGCTGCAAAGATATATTTACATTCTATGATTCTCTCTCATGTTACTTATTGTCTGACGAGCTGGTCTAATACACATTCCATAATTTTAAAACCATTGGAATCATTGTATAAACAAGCACTTAAAATTTTAGATAAAAAACAATTGAGTTTCCATCACTGTCATATTTTAAATAAGTATAACTTGTTTAGCTGGGATAACCTTATTAAGTTTAAAAATGTTTGTTTGGTTCATAAGATTATGTATGGTTTAGCTCCTCCTCCTCTGGCAGATTTTATTTCATTTAAATCTATTGGAAACAGAGTAACAAGAGGTGCAGCTAGAGGTGATTGCATAATTCCACTTAGGAAAACTTCTTTTGGTCAAGCTGTTTTTTCATTCAGAGCATCACATCAGTGGAATTCTGTACCACAGTCAGTTAGAGAATTAATATCGTTTAACTCATTTAAGTATAATTTTAAGAAATGGCTTCTTCACAATCAACGATGTGAACATTAATGTTCATTTACCCACATTTACTTATTATTATTATTATTATTGTTTTTTTTTTATTGTTTTTTTGTTTTTGGTTTTTTTTTATGTATTGTTATTTGAATAATGTGTTGTTAAATTGTATTTTAGAGTTAAATTGTATTTTAGAATTTTCATTTGTATTATGATGTTATTGTTTTTTCTATTTTTCTCTTGTCTCTAGTTTTTATGCCTAATAACATCTGGCAAAGGGACTACCAATGAAAACTAGTCTTTGGGCTAATTTGGGTACATTTACATTCATGAATGTCGATTAATGTACACTGTCCCTTTTTGAAATAAATAAATAACCAAACCAAAAAGACATTTTTCGTTTTGATGTCAACGAACCCATTAAGTCACGATTGCCAGAAGGAACCTTCAATTGCAGCTTAAAGGACTTTATGGATTATCCGCTCATGTTAAGTGGTTCTTCTTTCACGGTAGGAGAAGCTGATTGTCCAGAGCCACAGCACGCCGCAGCTGATCGTCCAGAACCAAGCCAAGTCATCGTTGATCATCGTGAACCAAGCCAAGTCACCGCTGCTCGTCCAGTTCCTCAGCCACGACGTAAGCGCAAACTGCGCCGAAAGAAGGCCTTGGCAGCCAAGCCTCACATCAGCACGGTTGCTGTCTGCATTATGATGGCCAACCAAAAGAGACCTGCAGAGCTTGTGACTTTGCCAGAGTACCCTGAGTCCGCTCCAGCGCTCCACGAGCACGCTCCAGCACTCCACGAGCTCGCTACAGCACTCCATGAAACTGTCTCTGCAGATCTCCCAGAGCCATGTCACGTCTGTGCAGACCTCCCAGAGCCTCATCACATCTACGCAAATCTACCTGCCCAGCCACCGGTGACTCACGCCATGCCTGCCATACAGCCAGCTATGGCTCACGTCATGCTTGCCATACAGCAAACAACGGGACACACCATACCTGCCCCGCCATGGATGCTTCATGTCACGTCTGGCCAGCAGACAACGGCTCACGTCACACCTGCTCAGCCTCAAACTCTTCATGTCATGCCTTCTAGTCCTGGGCTATCAGAAAATGCAGCCATCGTTATGATAGCCACGGCCATTTTGTGTGTGTGTGTCTGCACACACAATGGCACCAGCTCCTGAGCCTCCAGAAGAGGGTGCCTCTGAGTCAGTTTCTGAACCCGTTACTGCAGCTCAAGAGGGCGCCTCTGAGTCAGTTTCTGAGCATACTGGTACAAATCAAAAGGGCGCTACCGAGCCACTCCCTGAACCCGTCAGTGCAGCCATGGAGGACTTTCCAGTAAGCCCCAAATTAAGCCTTGTACCAGTCCTTGAAATCCTGCAGGATGTATCTAAACTCGTATCTGAGCCTGTTCCCCAAAGAATCATCCTTCCTGCCAATGAAGTCAGGGTTCCTGCAAGTTCTGTCTGCTTCGATACGACCGCAGAGGTCGCACCAGAGTTTCCTGTCAGTTCTGAAATGACCACAGAGATCGTACCAGAATTCCCTGTCTGTCTTGATGCGACCACGAAGGTCACCCATGAACTTCCTGCCTGTTCAGATATAACAACGGAGGCCATCCATGAAATTCCTGATGGCCCTGAGACAACCACGGTTGACACTTATGAACTTTCTGTCTGCTCTGATATGGTCATCAATAAACCAGCTGTCTGTCCTGACATACCCTGAGTTCTGTCCTGAAACGACTACAGAAGGCATCTCTGAGTTCCCAATCTGCCCTGAAGCAATCACGGAGATCGCCCCTGAACTCACTGTCTGTCCTGATATAATCATGAAGGTCATTCGTGAATCTTCAATGAATTCTCTGCCTGTTCTGTCACAGCCAGAAGAGCTGCCCCTGAGTCTCCCCTCTGCCCTGATACAACCACTGAAGTGGTTCCCGGGACTGCCTGCCTGAAGCCACATGGCCAAGTCAGGAGCCCTAACCTCAAGGGGCTTTCCTGAACTCGGCGCCTGTCCTGTTATTGCCCTAGCTGTCTTTACTAACCTCTCTGGGCTCTTTGTTTCACATTCTCCCGGTCAGCCGTGGGGGTCCTCGAACCTGATGGCGCTACGGTGGTTGTCTGCTCCGCTCTGGGGTTTGTTAAGTCCACCCTGGTCGTCTGCACAACCTGTTCCGCCCTGGCCTTCTGCACAGCCTGTTCCGCCCTGGCCGTCTGATCGCCCTGCTCCCCCCTGGAGACCTGTGCACATACACTCACTATATTCACCTCCACTCCACGGACCTGGCCCTCCATCCCACCCCTCAGCCCGCCTCCCTCCTGAACTCCCAGATGTTGTTTTTAGTGTCTGGAATCCACTCCTTAGGAGGGGGGCGATGTCACGATTGTCAGCAGAAGTGCCAGTGTAAACCATGGAAAAAGGGCACGCCACTTCAGACTACATTTCCCAAAAGTCCTGTTCCCAGTCACCGATCACCACTATCAGCTGAAGCACATTATTCAATCACCTCGTCACACACACAATATTTAAACACTACTTTCACACTACACCCACTCTGGATCCACAGGTCTTGATCAACCCTGGTTGTTTGCTGCCTACCCCGTTTGACCCTCTGTTTTTAATAATAGGACTACTGCTCTCTTGCTGCCTGCCTTCGACCTTCCTGCCTGGACACGATTACGACTCTGCCTTTTCTCTGACAAACCTGTTTGCTGTTTCATGACCCTGCCTGTCTTGACCATTCTGTTAATTAATAAAAGCCTGCATTTGGATCTCATCCGTTGACTCGCCCTTCATTACACTTCCATTCCTTTGCGTTAGGACTCATCATTGCTTCTTTCAGTGTGCTTGTTCTGCAACACAACCGACATTAGCATAAGGATCAACAGTCTCCAGATCGGCAAACTCATCGTATCCATATCTCCTGGGTGGTTTTCTGATTCTGCTGCTTTCTCTTTCAGTTTCACTGACAATAGTATCGACTGCTGTTCTCTCATCAGTTTTCATGATAACTTCGTTCTCTGTACAAGGAATGTTCACTTCTTTTTTCCAGCCAAAGTCTGACTCGTTGAAGATCACACTCCGACGAATTATAAACCTTTTTTTTCTTCGTCGAACAAGCGGTACCCCTTGGCACTGTTGGCATATCCCACGAAACGAAGCTTCACAGCCTTCTTGTTTAGTTTTCGTCCTTCTGTGTCTGGGACATGTGTGTAGAGGGGAATTTCACTACAATGTAGGG
This sequence comes from Zacco platypus, assembly GCA_038088235.1. NCBI lineage: Eukaryota > Metazoa > Chordata > Actinopteri > Cypriniformes > Xenocyprididae > Zacco > Zacco platypus. The sequence continues at coordinate 447,639 of CM076083.1, forward strand.
CTTGTAACAACTATAAACCTGCTGCATTAACATTAACAAGTCATTTGAGAGACTGGTGTTGGCCTACCTGAAGGACATTACTGGACCCTTGCTGGATCACCTGCAATTTTCTTATCGAGCAAAAAGGTCTGTGGATGATGCAGTCAACATGGGACTGCACTACATTCTGCTCTCCATCTGTCAGTGGATCAGCAGCTTCCTGACAGACAGGCAGCAGCTAGTGAGACACGACTAGGGAAAAATCCCATCCAACTCCCACACCATCAGCACGGGCTCCCCCCAAGGGTGCGTTCTCTGCCCACCCTCTACACCAACAACTGCCCCATAAAAGATTCCTCCCTCAAGCTCCTGAAGTTTGTGGATGACACCACACTCATCGGCCTCATCCAGGACGGTGACAAGTCTGCTTACAGACAGGAGGTTAAAGAGCTGGCCGTCTGGTGCAGTTATAACCTGGAGCTGAACACGCTCAAACCAGTGGAGATGATGGAGCACTTCAGGAGAAACACCCCAGCATTATTCTCACTCCACATCATGGACAGCACTGTGGCAACAGAGTCATTCAGGTTCCTGGACACCACCATCTCTCAGGACCTGAAGAGTTCCACACACTTCTCTGTATCTGACATTGAGAGCATGTGTCGTAATGTAGAGTCATTTTTAAGATGGAAAAAGTGGTTTTACAAGTGCCAGACATGTGGTTTTCAAATGAAAGATTGCCATCAAAGGTCTCTTCTACACTTCTCAGTTTCTCCAGATGAAAAGACCAAGATAAACTCACATGTGTTTCAACTAGAATTTTAAAAGAGTTATTTTGCTCAGATTCGCCAAATTATCAAAGTCTGCAATAAAAGCAAAACGTCTTATTATGAACTCATTTCTTATCAAATTTTTCCAAGTTCAAAACTTTCTGGTAACCAAAAGATATTTCTCTAAATGAACGATTACATTTACAGGTTACTGTATGTTTGCATTAATGTTCAGGCAAACATTATACATGTGATTTACTGGCGTTTGAGTCGAATGAACCCTGCGATGGTTTTTCTCTTTTATTTTATCTGTTCAATCATCAGTGTGTCTGGTTTGATCTGGATAAACAGCTTCTGCTGGATGTTTGTGGTTGATTCTCGTGTCAGCAGTTTGTGGCTGAAGTGTTTCTTCATTTTCTCTCCTGCTAATCAGAAGCTCACAATCTTCCACTCCACACGAAACATCTTTACACTGAAATAACGTGAATCCATCAACAGTCAAATAACTCAATTCAATTCAAATGTATTTGTATAGCGCTTTTCACAATACATGTCGTTTCAAAGCAGCTTTACAGAGAATGGATGTCAACATTACATTTTAAAGAATGCAGTTTGCAAATAATATAATTTAGGCAATTAATTTACAATCAGAGTTAGCACTTTAACTGAAGGTAGAAGCAAAGAGCTCCTGGAAAATGAATTACATTAACAATAATTAGGATATAGAAATCGGGCAATGTGCATGTTGATCCAGATGAGTGCGTCTTCTGAAGTCCTCGCAGGAAAATAAGAGTCACAGGTCAGAGGTCAAATATGATTGACAGCTCACAGCACTAAATAACACACCAGTAAATACAGATATCTAATCCAATATTTCACTCTTCTGCTGTTAGTTTTCATTCAGGCCCAGATCGATCAATCCGTCCAGTGTAGTGGGCAGTTCCATCGTATAAATCTCGCGTTGAATGTGATCGGAGAGTCCGTGCAGAAACATGTCCCACTGTGCTTGCATATTACACTTGCACTCCGCGGCCAAAGTGCGAAACTCGATAGAATAATCCGCTGCTGTCCGGCTTCCTTGACGTAACTCCGCCAAAACCTGATCAAAAACTTTCATTAGTTCCTTCGTGAAAGACTGAAAGGAAGAACAACAGGGATCCTTCTGTTCCCATACTGCAGTTCCCCAAAGAGCTGCTCGATCTGATAACAGAGTAACCACAAAAGCAACCTTGGATTCTTCCGTAGGAAAAGATGAAGGCTGGAGAGCGAGATACAGAGAACACTTGGTTACAAAAGATCGACATAACTGGGGCTCACCAGAATACGCGGTGAGAGTTGGCAGACAGGGTTCAACGTGACGGTCAGCAGATGGAAAAGCAGGTGGATTAGCAGGTGGATTGGGCGCAATGGGTTGGTTTGCCGATTTGTTTTTGAATTCCTGGAACTGGGTGGTTAGTTCAGAAACCTGAGCCCCTAACGCCTGAACTGCATGACCAGTAGCCATAAGCTGTTCGTCTTGTCGCTTCATCCGTGCATTGCAGCTTGTCAAAATGTCTCATAAATCCGAAGCACTCACTGGATCCATATCAGATCGTTCTGTCAAGGATCAAATAAGACTCAAGGTCCAAATGCGAGTGCAAAAGTTTATTTAAATGACAGAGAGCAAACAAGCAATCAAGAGCAGCAAGTTCGTGACTGATGCTGGATACACAAACTCCGTGAAGGAAGATCATCCACATAGAAGAGAGGTCCAGGTAGCTGAACATAGACCAGTCGTCCGTAAGAAGCAAGCAGATTCCAATGTCAGGTAAATCCAGACACAAGTGAGGCAGGAGAAAAACTGGAGAGACAACTGGAGACAGTGACAATGAGCAACAACGATCTGACAACAAGCACACAACAAACAGTGGTAGATATAGGAGCGCTAATGACCCACAGGTGCAACCACTCAAATTAGCTCGTAGCCCCAGACGTAACTAGGCAACGCTAACGAGCACCTAACCCAGAACAACAGCAGACAGACAGGCAGACACAAACACATAGACCCATGAACTGTGACAAATCCTTTATCCTTGAGCATAGGTTACCATTTTCTGCTCAAACCTACACTGGCTTTGATATATTGGTCCAAGGCATTCTGATGCATTGTGTTAATGTGCCTTTGCATTGGGTTCAGTTGAAGTCAAATCTTGTCAGTGGAGCTGTTAAGCTAGGTGTTTGAAAACAGTTACCTGTGGAAGGTGTAGACTTGGTAATAGGAAACGATTTAGCAGGTGGCGAAGTTTTCCCTATTCCGAGTGTGATGTACACCCCAATTCAAAATGAAGAGTCTGATCTTTCTGCTTTGTATCCTTCCACATTTCCTGTGTTTGCAGTGACTCGTGCCCAAGCACAGAAGTTCACAGAGATGAGTGATCTTTCTGATACATTCCTAGTTCCTGACTCTACTCCATTGAAGTGCACATTGGCTGTAGAGCCTGAACTAACTGTGTCTGATCCTACCTTTGAGTCAAAACTCACAATAAACGGGAGCCGAGATCATTTAGTAAAGGCGCAAAGAGAAGACCCGACACTAACTAGTTGTGTTAAAGCTGCAGATCTTGGGGAAATGCATGATTCAGGAGTAACTTATTTCTGGGATGATGGACTGCTGAGACGCAGATGGAAACCTGATGTTGACGATGCAAATTGTCCGGAGGTACAGTAGATAGTCTTGCCTGTGAGTTATCGCACGTCTGTGTTAAAGTTGGCTCACGAACATATAATGTCTGGTCATTTAGGAGTGACAAAAACATTCTATCGAGTTTCCAGATACTTCTACTGGCCTGGTATAAAGTCTACTGTGTCTGCCTTTTGCAAAGCTTGCAACACCTGTCAACTTGCAGGAAAACCGAACAAGAGAGTTCCAGCTGCTCCGCCTAACGCCATTCCAGTCATGAGTGAACCATTTGAAAAACTGGTCATTGACTGTGTTGGTCCGTTGCCTAAGGTCAAGGTAGTACACCAGTATTTAGTGACTATTATGTGTGCTGCAACGTGCTTCCCTGAAGCTATTCCTTTACGCAACCTTAAATCCAAAGCAGTTGTGAAAGAGCTGGTTAAATTCTGTTCTACTTTTGGCTTACCAAAGATAATCCAGACGGACCGTGGCACAAACTTCACGTCGAAAATGTTTGAACAGATTTTAAAAGGGCTTGGTATAAATCACCAGTTATCCAGTGCTTACCACCCAGAGTCACGGGGTGTGATTGAGAGGTTTCACCAGACTCTGAAAGCGATGCTGTGCAGTTATTGTGACTTCCCTTTCTTCTGTTTGCTGTACGAGAGACAGTGCAGCAGAGATTTCTCCACGTTTATTAATTTTTTTTTTTAGTTATTATTTGTCTTGTTACTCCCTCCTCAAACCCCTAGACCGGGGAGCAACATAACACTTGTCTTGGATGACAAGGATCCCAAGACATAGGACAGTTCTCCATCTTGAAGTGCTTTTTAAGAGCGAGTTTCAGCTCTTTCTACTACGCCCTTAGAGACGAGTCTGCACTTGTATTTCTCCACTCGTCCATCACTCTGAAGCTGGACTTTGAACACCCATCTGGATCCCATAGTCTTCCGATCCCTTGATAGTTCCACTAAATCCCACGTCTTATTTTCCAGGTCAGCCAACCCCTACTGGGAAACTCATCGTATCCATATCTCCTGGGTGGTTTTCTGATTCTGCTGCTTTCTCTTTCAGTTTCACTGACAATAGTATTGACTGCTGTTCTCTCGTCAGTTTTCATGATAACTTTGTTCTCTGTACAAGAAATGTTCACTTCTTTTTTCCAGCCAAAGTCTGACTCGTTGAAGATGACACTTCGACAAATTGGAATCTGTTGTGGCAAAAATTTACTCAAACTGCTTAAGAGACAAACTCAAAGAAAATTGTCTTTACAAAGAATTTATTTCTTGCAAGAAAGGTCAAACAGTCATACAGCAACACAGGTTTCTGCAGAGTGTGACCCAGAAGGACGGGTTCCCTCAGCTTTTATACCCCCCTCGTCCCTTTCAAGGTGACACTTCTTACCATCAGTACTTTTCCACACACATGAAAAAGTAAGAAGACACTCTATCGTGACAAAAGGCCTAAACCTAGGACAGGATGGCCTTTTAGGCCTTAGGTCATAAATTTACGACAGAATTAGGGCCAATTAACCCTCCCTCCCCCTTAGGTCACCCTTAGGTTCCCGTCACCGTTGTAGCTGTTATCTAACCACCCCCAGGTCACCCTTAGATTCCCGTCACCTTTGCAGCTGTTATTCTAATGAGGTGTTAACAACAGAAAGAGAAAAACCACTCCTTATTCACAAAAAAACACCTCAATATTGAAATTTCCTTCACAGAATCTTTTTTTTTTCTTCGTCCAACAAGCAAACGGTACCCCTTGGCATTGTTGGCAATATCCCACGAATAGAAACTTCACAGCCTTCTTGTGTAGTTTTCGTCCTTCTGTGTCTGGGACATGTGTGTAGAGGGGAATTTCACTACAATGTAGGGCTTGTAACGACTATAAACCTGCTGCATTAACATCTGTGGTCATGAAGTCATTTGAGAGACTGGTGTTGGCCTACCTAAAGGACATTACTGGACCCTTGCTGGATCACCTGCAGTTTTCTTATCGAGCAAACAGGTCTGTGGATGATGCAGTCAACATGGGACTGCACTACATTCTGCTCTCCATCTGTCAGTGGATCAGCAGCTTCCTGACAGGCAGGCAGCAGCTGGTGAGACACGACTATGGAAAAATCCCATCCAACTCCCACACCATCAGCACTGGCTCCCCCCAAGGGTGCGTCTCTGCCCACCCTCTACACCAACAACTGCCCCACAAAAGATTCCTCCCTCAAGCTCCTGAAGTTTGTGGATGACACCACACTCATCGGCCTCATCCAGGACGGTGACAAGTCTGCTTACAGACAGGAGGTTAAAGAGCTGGCCGTCTGGTGCAGTTATAACCTGGAGCTGAACACGCTCAAACCAGTGGAGATGATGGAGCACTTCAGGAGAAACACCCCAGCATTATTCTCACTCCACATCATGGACAGCACTGTGGCAACAGAGTCATTCAGGTTCCTGGACACCACCATCTCTCAGGACCTGAAGAGTTCCACACACTTCTCTGTATCTGACATTGAGAGCATGTGTCGTAATGTAGAGACATTTTTAAGATGGAAAGGATGGTGGTTTTACAAGTGCCAGACATGTGGTTTTCAAATGAAAGATTGCCATCAAAAGTCTCTTCTACACTTCTCAGTTTCTCCAGATGAAAAGACCAAGATAAACTCACATGTGTTTCAACTAGAGTTTTAAGAGTTATTCGCCAAATTATCAAAGTCTGCAATAAAAGCAAAACATCTTATTATGAACTCATTTCTCATCACATTTTTCCAAGTTCAAAACTTTCTGGTAACCAAAAGATATTTCTCTAAATGAACGATTACATTTACAGGTTACTGTATGTTTGCATTAATGTTCAGGCAAACATTATACATGTGATTTACTGGCGTTTGAGTCGAATGAACCCTGCGATGGTTTTTCTCTTTTATTTTATCTGTTCAATCATCAGTGTGTCTGGTTTGATCTGGATAAACAGCTTCTGCTGGATGTTTGTGGTTGATTCTCGTGTCAGCAGTTTGTGGCTGAAGTGTTTCTTCATTTTCTCTCCTGCTAATCAGAAGCTCACAATCTTCCACTCCACACGAAACATCTTTACACTGAAATAACGTGAATCCATCAACAGTCAAATAACTCAATTCAGTTCAAATGTATTTGTATAGCGCTTTTCACAATACATGTCGTTTCAAAGCAGCTTTGCAGAGAATGGATGTCAACATTACAATTTAAAGAATGCAGTTAGCAAATAGTATAATTTAGGCAATTAATTTACAATCAGAGTTAGCACTTTAACTGAAGGTAGAAGCAAAGAGCTCCTGGAAAATGAATTACATTAACAATAATTAGGATATAGAAATCGGGCAATGTGCATGTTGATCCAGATGAGTGCGTCTTCTGAAGTCCTCGCAGGAAAATAAGAGTCACAGGTCAGAGGTCAAATATGATTGACAGCTCACAGCACTAAATAACACACCAGTAAATACAGATATCTAATCCAATATTTCACTCTTCTGCTGTTAGTTTTCATTCAGGCCCAGATCGATCAATCCGTCCAGTGTAGTGGGCAGTTCCATCGTATAAATCTCGCGTTGAATGTGATCGGAGAGTCCGTGCAGAAACATGTCCCACTGTGCTTGCATATTACACTTGCACTCCGCGGCCAAAGTGCGAAACTCGATAGAATAATCCGCTGCTGTCTGGCTTCCTTGACGTAACTCCGCCAAAACCTGATCAAAAACTTTCATTAGTTCCTTCGTGAAAGACTGAAAGGAAGAACAACAGGGATCCTTCTGTTCCCATACTGCAGTTCCCCAAAGAGCTGCTCGATCTGATAACAGAGTAACCACAAAAGCAACCTTGGATTCTTCCGTAGGAAAAGATGAAGGCTGGAGAGCGAGATACAGAGAACACTTGGTTACAAAAGATCGACATAACTGGGGCTCACCAGAATACGCGGTGAGAGTTGGCAGACAGGGTTCAACGTGACGGTCAGCAGATGGAAAAGCAGGTGGATTAGCAGGTGGATTGGGCGCAATGGGTTGGTTTGCCGATTTGTTTTTGAATTCCTGGAGCTGGGTGGTTAGTTCAGAAACCTGAGCCCCTAACGCCTGAACTGCATGACCAGTAGCCATAAGCTGTTCGTCTTGTCGCTTCATCCGTGCATTGCAGCTTGTCAAAATGTCTCATAAATCCGAAGCACTCACTGGATCCATATCAGATCGTTCTGTCAAGGATCAAATAAGACTCAAGGTCCAAATGCGAGTGCAAAAGTTTATTTAAATGACAGAGAGCAAACAAGCAATCAAGAGCAGCAAGTTCGTGACTGATGCTGGATACACAAACTCCGTGAAGGAAGATCATCCACATAGAAGAGAGGTCCAGGTAGCTGAACATAGACCAGTCGTCCGTAAGAAGCAAGCAGATTCCAATGTCAGGTAAATCCAGACACAAGTGAGGCAGGAGGAAAATCTGGAGAGACAACTGGAGACAATGACAATGAGCAACAACGATCTGACAACAAGCACACAACAAACAGTGGTAGATATAGGAGCGCTAATGACCCACAGGTGCAACCACTCAAATTAGCTCGTAGCCCCAGACGTAACTAGGCAACGCTAACGAGCACCTAACCCAGAACAACAGCAGACAGACAGGCAGACACAAACACATAGACCCATGAACTGTGACAAATCCTTTATCCTTGAGCATAGGTTACCATTTTCTGCTCAAACCTACACTGGCTTTGATATATTGGTCCAAGGCATTCTGATGCATTGTGTTAATGTGCCTTTGCATTGGGTTCAGTTGAAGTCAAATCTTGTCAGTGGAGCTGTTAAGCTAGGTGTTTGAAAACAGTTACCTGTGGAAGGTGTAGACTTGGTAATAGGAAACGATTTAGCAGGTGGCGAAGTTTTCCCTATTCCGAGTGTGATGTACACCCCAATTCAAAATGAAGAGTCTGATCTTTCTGCTTTGTATCCTTCCACATTTCCTGTGTTTGCAGTGACTCGTGCCCAAGCACAGAAGTTCACAGAGATGAGTGATCTTTCTGATACATTCCTAGTTCCTGACTCTACTCCATTGAAGTGCACATTGGCTGTAGAGCCTGAACTAACTGTGTCTGATCCTACCTTTGAGTCAAAACTCACAATAAACGGGAGCCGAGATCATTTAGTAAAGGCGCAAAGAGAAGACCCGACACTAACTAGTTGTGTTAAAGCTGCAGATCTTGGGGAAATGCATGATTCAGGAGTAACTTATTTCTGGGATGATGGACTGCTGAGACGCAGATGGAAACCTGATGTTGACGATGCAAATTGTCCGGAGGTACAGCAGATAGTCTTGCCTGTGAGTTATCGCACGTCTGTGTTAAAGTTGGCTCACGAACATATAATTTCTGGTCATTTAGGAGTGACAAAAACATTCTATCGAGTTTCCAGATACTTCTACTGGCCTGGTATAAAGTCTACTGTGTCTGCCTTTTGCAAAGCTTGCAACACCTGTCAACTTGCAGGAAAACCGAACAAGAGAGTTCCAGCTGCTCCGCCTAACGCCATTCCAGTCATGAGTGAACCATTTGAAAAACTGGTCATTGACTGTGTTGGTCCGTTGCCTAAGGTCAAGTTAGTACACCAGTATTTAGTGACTATTATGTGTGCTGCAACGTGCTTCCCTGAAGCTATTCCTTTACGCAACCTAAAATCCAAAGCAGTTGTGAAAGAGCTGGTTAAATTCTCTTCTACTTTTGGCTTACCAAAGATAATCCAGACGGACCGTGGCACAAACTTCACGTCGAAAATGTTTGAACAGATTTTAAAAGGGCTTGGTATAAATCACCAGTTATCCAGTGCTTACCACCCAGAGTCACGGGGTGTGATTGAGAGGTTTCACCAGACTCTGAAAGCGATGCTGTGCAGTTATTGTGACTTCCCTTTCTTCTGTTTGCTGTACGAGAGACAGTGCAGCAGAGATTTCTCCACGTTTATTAATTTTTTTTTTTAGTTATTATTTGTCTTGTTACTCCCTCCTCAAACCCCTAGACCGGGGAGCAACATAACACTTGTCTTGGATGACAAGGATCCCAAGATATAGGACAGTTCTTCATCTTGAAGTGCTTTTTAAGAGCGAGTTTCAGCTCTTTCTACTACGCCCTTAGAGACGAGTCTGCACTTGTATTTCTCCACTCGTCCATCACTCTGAAGCTGGACTTTGAACACCCATCTGGATCCCATAGTCTTCCGATCCCTTGATAGTTCCACTAAATCCCACGTCTTATTTTCCAGGTCAGCCGCCCCCTACTGGGAAACTCATCGTATCCATATCTCCTGGGTGGTTTTCTGATTCTGCTGCTTTCTCTTTCAGTTTCACTGACAATAGTATCGACTGCTGTTCTCTCGTCAGTTTTCATGATAACTTTGTTCTCTGTACAAGAAATGTTCACTTCTTTTTTCCAGCCAAAGTCTGACTCGTTGAAGATCACACTTCGACAAATTGGAATCTTTTTTTTTTCTTCGTCCAACAAGCAAGCGGTACCCCTTGGCATTGTTGGCAATATCCCACGAATAGAAACTTCACAGCCTTCTTGTGTAGTTTTCGTCCTTCTGTGTCTGGGACATGTGTGTAGAGGGGAATTTCACTACAATGTAGGGCTTGTAACGACTATAAACCTGCTGCATTAACATCTGTGGTCATGAAGTCATTTGAGAGACTGGTGTTGGCCTACCTGAAGGACATTACTGGACCCTTGCTGGATCACCTGCAGTTTTCTTATCGAGCAAACAGGTCTGTGGATGATGCAGTCAACATGGGACTGCACTACATTCTGCTCTCCATCTGTCAGTGGATCAGCAGCTTCCTGACAGACAGGCAGCAGCTAGTGAGACACGACTAGGGAAAAATCCCATCCAACTCCCACACCATCAGCACTGGCTCCCCCCAAGGGTGCGTCTCTGCCCACCCTCTACACCAACAACTGCCCCACAAAAGATTCCTCCCTCAAGCTCCTGAAGTTTGTGGATGACACCACACTCATCGGCCTCATCCAGGACGGTGACAAGTCTGCTTACAGACAGGAGGTTAAAGAGCTGGCCGTCTGGTGCAGTTATAACCTGGAGCTGAACACGCTCAAACCAGTGGAGATGATGGAGCACTTCAGGAGAAACACCCCAGCATTATTCTCACTCCACATCATGGACAGCACTGTGGCAACAGAGTCATTCAGGTTCCTGGACACCACCATCTCTCAGGACCTGAAGAGTTCCACACACTTCTCTGTATCTGACATTGAGAGCATGTGTCGTAATGTAGAGTCATTTTTAAGATGGAAAAAGTGGTTTTACAAGTGCCAGACATGGGGTTTTCAAATGAAAGATTGCCATCAAAAGTCTCTTCTACACTTCTCAGTTTCTCCAGATGAAAAGACCAAGATAAACTCACATGTGTTTCAACTAGAGTTTTAAGAGTTATTCGCCAAATTATCAAAGTCTGCAATAAAACCAAAACATCTTATTATGAACTCATTTCTCATCACATTTTCTCAAGTTCAAAACTTTCTGGTAACCAAAAGATATTTCTCTAAATGAACGATTACATTTACAGGTTACTGTATGTTTGCATTAATGTTCAGGCAAACATTATACATGTGATTTACTGGCGTTTGAGTCGAATGAACCCTGCGATGGTTTTTCTCTTTTATTTTATCTGTTCAATCATCAGTGTGTCTGGTTTGATCTGGATAAACAGCTTCTGCTGGATGTTTGTGGTTGATTCTCGTGTCAGCAGTTTGTGGCTGAAGTGTTTCTTCATTTTCTCTCCTGCTAATCAGAAGCTCACAATCTTCCACTCCACACGAAACATCTTTACACTGAAATAACGTGAATCCATCAACAGTCAAATAACTCAATTCAGTTCAAATGTATTTGTATAGCGCTTTTCACAATACATGTCGTTTCAAAGCAGCTTTGCAGAGAATGGATGTCAACATTACAATTTAAAGAATGCAGTTAGCAAATAATATAATTTAGGCAATTAATTTACAATCAGAGTTAGCACTTTAACTGAAGGTAGAAGCAAAGAGCTCCTGGAAAATGAATTACATTAACAATAATTAGGATATAGAAATCGGGCGATGTGCATGTTGATCCAGATGAGTGCGTCTTCTGAAGTCCTCGCAGGAAAATAAGAGTCACAGGTCAGAGGTCAAATATGATTGACAGCTCACAGCACTACCCAGATAGCACACGTACGTCGCGGAGACGTCTGTGAAAGATCGTAGCATCTGATAAACATCGCATTCCATTTTAATACCGGCCGTTTTTATTTTTTAAACGAGCCGTCTTCCTTACCTCTAGACGACATCTATACGATGAATCGTCAACATTCAAAATCCCAGGTTTGAACGTGCAGCCATCCCCCGGTGGCAGGATGAACCCGCAGAGAACTCGTTTTTAATGTAATTAAAAAATGAAATAAATATCTAATGCACGGATCATTTGTTCGTTTGAGAGTCATGTCTTTTTTACGAGCATTGAATAAAAAACATGTTGTGTTGAGATTTCAAATTTTTCATGTATACCATGAGTAAAAAAACAAACAAAAAAACAGTATCATCATGCACGTAGAGAATTTGCATCAATTAGTTTCATATGTACATTATTCTTACTTTATTAATATTTACCAGGGGCACCTTCACATTTAATAGTAAATTGCGTTTTTTCCCTTTTTTAAATATATGCATCAAAAAAGCACTCGGGATAAATTGTGTACATGGATTTTTTAATAATGTTCTCTAGTACGATATTTTTGTTCTTCACAAAACAAATGGTTTATTGGATGTAGTGAACTTTGGAGCTATTGTAACGACTCCGACTCCCCTGCCGGAAGACCCGGGTTCGAGGCCCGCTCGGAGCGGCTTGAGTAGGACCCGGGTGGAGGGGTTACACTATGAAGAATCCAGTGCTTCCGTCGCCAACCGAAGCAGAGGCAGAAAAGTACATTAAGGATTTTCTCCGCTTGGCCCCCGGGAGGATGTAGCCTGTTCTTTTTTTTTAACCCTTTTGTTTGTTCGTTTCAGTATTTAAAATTGTTGTTTTTTCATTTACTGCTAATAAAATTATTCATATCAGTCTATGTTTGTGTTCTTTCATTCACGGGAATAGTTGTCATATATGTAAACGCTTGCATACTTAGTGTTAGCTGTAGTTGTTTTCAATAGAAGTAAATGTGAAGGAACGTCTAAAATGTCTAATCAAAAACGACGTCTATGCTACATAAATCAGATGTCGCACAGATATAAGATCCTAATCGTTAACGTCTTTAGTACGTCCACTAGATGTCATTTGAACGTCTGAAACGGACGTCTATACGACGTATTCCAGATGAGCAAACGCCCTAAAAAATACGTCTCCCAGATGAAAACGCGCACATCATACAGACATCTCTGCGACGTATTTGTGCTATCTGGGTAAATAACACACCAGTAGATCCAGATATCTAATCCAGTATTTCACTCTTCTGCTGTTAGTTTTCATTCAGGCCCAGAATTCATTTGAAAATGTAAAATCAGCAAAAGCTTGTTGATGTTCGTGATGTTGAAGGAGACGGATGTGTGAGCGGAAACTAACTGAGGGTGGGGAGGATTCACACACGAGCAGATAAATATCACAGTTCAGTGTTTCACATCAATCTGAGGCTTTCACACATTTTAAGAGTCACTATCGTGGGCTTTTCAGTGAAGCGATGAAGAAAATGTTTCTCCAGTTATTTTTGCTCTGTTTGTGGCGTCTGGTTGGTGAGTTTTAAATGTGTTTTCATGACTTCAGTTGTTTCTGTTCTGGTACCATGTGATCAATTACTGCTTAAATTAGTTCGAGAGATTAACATTCACTGTTAGTGTCAGCGACGGTGTCTGTAGTGAAGCGCACGACTCAGGAAATAACTCAAAGAACCGTCTTTAATCTCATAATCCACACAATACACAGGAGAATCATGAGGAGAAACACAAGCACGTCATGTAGACGATACCGGACGATGAACTGAACAGAACTCAGGGTTTAAATCACAGGGAGATCATTGGAAGAACAGAAACAGGTCTGGGATTAATGAACTAATGATAGAGAACACAGAGAGAAAACTAAACCTGAACAGAACAAACACGTTACAGTTAGTCTCGTGTAGAAATAACTGTGATTTTTAGCTCGAAACTCAGTTATTATGGATTGATTGAACAAAATCATATAAATATGAAGCTCAGATACTCAACAGCATTAGTTTTAGTGTGACTTTAAACATTAAAGTGTCTTTTTTAGTTATTGTTCCACATATAAACCTGTTTCTCGTTTCGTTCATCATCTTTTGTCTTTGTGCTGCTGCAGAATATTATTAATGTCACATTTAAATGATTAAAAGTATTTCAGTGAAGCTTCATCAAACCAACATCAAGTGATTTTAGAGCTTTAATCTGTGAAAAACTCTGTTCTTCAGGAGGGTTTGGTGTTATAGAAGTGTCAGTGAAGGAGGGAGATTCAGTCACTATAAACTCTGATCTTACTGAGATGAAGGATGATGATGTGATTCAGTGGAGGGTTAGAGATGAAAACACTTTAATAGCTGAAATCAATAAACAGGACGACAGAATCGCTGTATATGATGATGTTCTTGATGGGAGATTCAGAGACAGACTGAAACTGGACAATCAAACTGGATCTCTGACCATCACAAACACCACAATGAAACATGCTGGACGTTATGAACTAAAGATCAACAATAAGAGGATTGATTTCTATCTCACTGTCATTGGTGAGTTCAAAAGTGTTTTCACCTGTTTTTTAATGACAAAGTTGAAATGAATTCATTCACCATTTAGTTTGTTTTTGCTGTTAATGATATTGTTTATTTAAAATTTAAATGTTAAACTATTTAATTTAATAAATCATTATAATCTGTTTATCTGTGACAAACCCTGTTTCAGTGTCAGTGAAGGAGGGAGATTCAGTCACTCTAAACTCTGATCTTACTGAGATGAAGGATGATGATGTGATTCAGTGGAAGTTTGAAGACGAGTTTGAAATCACTTTAATAGCTGAAATCAATGTAACGGCCGACAGAATCGCTGTATATGATGATGATGTTCTTGATGGGAGATTCAGAGACAGACTGAAGCTGGACAATCAAACTGGATCTCTGACCATCACAAACTTCACAATGAAACATACTGGAGATTATGAACTATGGATCAACAATAAGAGGCTTTATTTCCGTCTCGCTGTCATTGGTGAGTTCAAAAGTGTTTTCACCTGTTTTTTAATGACAAAGTTGAAATGAATTCATTCACCATTTAGTTTGTTTTTGCTGTTAATGATATTGTTTATTTCAAATTTAAATGTTGAACTATTGAATAAATCATTGTAAGCTGTGTAACCCTTCTCTTTGACACTACGTTATGTCAGTTGGCGCACAGGAACCTGGTTTCCCAGCCTCTAGTTGGAGAAATACACTGAATTTTCCAGTGTGGTTAATATTAGTGCTGTAAACCTGCAAACCTATATGAATAATTAAAGCGGTGCCTCCCTTATTAAAACCAGTACTAAAAGTAAAAATAATCTCAATAACTCTATATCTGATTAACAACAATTATTTATTTCCAGAACCAAACTGAGAGGAAAAGAAAATCAGATACCACAAAATAACAGAAACCCTTTGTTTTGTAATTGTATATGAAAATAGAAAATAAAGATTTGCCCAAATAAATTTACCGTCTGGATTTGTTATTAACACAAATCAAATAACCCACAAATCTGGAAATTAAACAGTTCATTTCCTACTTTCATCCAATAACAGATAAACGACCCAGTAAATATTCAGTTCTTCTGAATAATTCAGAGTACAATTGAACTCAGATGAAATGAACTGAATCAGCAGTTCAGTAATAAAAAAACAACAACAACCAACAGTTCAGTCAGAGTCAGGATATTAAAATATTCTGGTGTTTAACATTCGTTGGGGCCCATTATCGGTGCTGCACTTTAAGTTCAACTTTCCAGCAACGAAACATGGATTCACAGCGATCAATGATTCAAAACAGTTCACTGAAATCAGCGACGATTTAACCGTCCTAAATAATGTTAATCTGTTTATTGTTTCTCTGCGTCATCAGTCTTCATGTACCTAACGCGATCCCTGCGCCTCTCCTTCTTTTCTTCTCGAACTTTCTTTTCTTTCCAAACACCCCCCCCACCCCCACCTTAACCAGTCCGAGTCCTGATTGGACAATCACAGTCTGTCACTCAACAATGGAGAAAGTCCTCATTGGCTTAACTATTCAGATATGTCTTCACAATGTACGAATCAAAATACAAAACCCAAAATAATTATTTACATTACATATCCTGGAAAAAAAATAAATACAAACATAAACAGTGAAACATCTGAATGTTTTTTTTGTTTTTCTTCACTCTAAAAATATTGAGTATGTTACACCTGTTTATCTGTGACAAACTGTTTCAGTGTCAGTGACGGAGGGAGATTCAGTCACTCTAAACTCTGATCCTACTGAGATGAAGGATGATGATCTGATTCAGTGGAGGTTTGAAGACACTTTTATAGCTGGAATCAATAAACAGGCCGACAGAATCACTGTAGATGATGATGTTCTTGATGGGAGATTCAGAGACAGACTGAAACTGGACAATCAAACTGGATCTCTGACCATCACAAACACCACAATGAAACATACTGGATATTATGATCTGGATCTATGGATCGACACTTTCAGCAGGAGTTTTTATTTTCATCTCATTGTCTACAGTGAGTTAAATATCAGTTTCTCGTGTTTTATTTATTACAGCTGGATCTAAAGAAGAATCTTATCAGGACTAATTAGTTCAAATGACTAATTCTCTTACTTTTACATGAACAGCAGGTTTATATTGAACTTTCTATGAAATTGTTTCACTTTTGATCATCTTGATTCCTCTGGATGTTTCCTGAAGATCTTCATTCATCCTCATTTGTCTTTATTCTCTCATGTTTTCCAGCTTGTCTGCCTGTTCCTGTCATCAGCAGAGACTCTTCACAATGTTCTTCATCATCATCATCATGTTCACTGGTGTGTTCAGCTGTGAATGTGAGTCATGTGACTCTCTCCTGGTACAAAGGAAGCAGTTTATTGTCCAGCATCAGTGTGTCTGATCTCAGCATCAGTCTCTCTCTACCTCTGGAGGTGGAATATCAGGATAAAAACACCTACAGCTGTGTGCTGAACAATCCCATCAGCCACCAGACTCAACATCTGGACATCACTCAACTCTGTCACACATGTTCAGGTACGGCAGCGCTGATGATATCAGTGTTTATTGACTGAGCTGATCTCAGTTTGATGTTTTTACTCCTCAGACTCTGTCCACTGTTGTGGTCCTACTGAAGCTGTGATCCGATTGGTCCTCTCTGCTCTGGTGGGCGTGGCTACTGTTCTTATTGTGGTTTATGAGATCAGATCCGGAAGAGCTGAACGAGATCAAGCACAGATTCACACACCAGGTCCATGATTGATGATGTCATTTCTCACACATATATTAATATTGGTGAGATTTATTCATTTATGGCTTTACATGTTCATCTTTTTCAGGAAGGGCTTAAATCTAAAGCAGAACGCTGAACTTTAAAGATTCTTCAAGTGTGTTTTTGTCATAATAAATGCTGATGATTATTTGAGCTTCTGCTCTCTCAGTGTCAGATTGTAAAAATCTTATTTGTGAGGCTTTATTGTTTATATTTCTCTCAGAGACACACAGATCTCACTTTACTTCTACTGCTGTATATTTGTCATGTGTATTTGACACTGTTGTTGGATGGATCAAATTAAAATATCATGCTTGCAATATGGCGGATCGAGTGTGTCGTGGCTCAGCTGCTCCTGGAATTAAACCTGCGATCTTTGAGACTGTGGATGGGAAAATAATGGAGGATGAGTTTCTTAACTTCCTCTGGGTTAAAATAAAAACGACGAGTCAAGATCAAATAGCCTCAAGTGCGTTTGACTCCGAGTGGATAGAGTCGTGGAAAAGCTGTTGTTTGAGCTTTTGTCCGGACGCTAAACAACGGTGTGTGACATGTGAAGGTGGCCAGAAGGAGCCAATAACATACAAAGTTGCTTAAAGTCGCTGAACGAGTGTGGAGAAAATCTTAATATATTCAAAAATATTGCTATAACTGTCTTTTAAAAATGTTGTATTGCATGTATTTGTTTCTAATGGACCTTGAGTCTGAAAATAAAGTTGAAATTGAAATGAATGTGTCTGAAGTGAATAAATGTACATTTTCAGAAAAACCTGTTTCCTTTCATGCTTCATTATCTGAGACCTTTGTCTGCAAATATATCAGTTTATAATAATGTGTTATTAAATAATAAAAAATAACATCTAAAACTTGTTTTGTCCCTTATCTCAAGAATCAGTGAGATTTAGTTTGTTAGAATTTCGCGTGCGTTTTTATTTACGTCAAAACAAAAATACAAGGAAGCAGAAAAATAACTGCAGCGTCACAGTAAAATGGCGACACCTATTGGCAAAATTACTACATGACAACACTCCCATTTAGTTTTAAAATATCATTAAGCCATTTTAGTAAATTATATTAATACAAACTAGTAAGGTCTTTTCCTTAATGATTTTTCTTTACCACATTAACAGTTTTACATCGTAAAAGATTCAACACTAAACAGAATTACATTAGACAAAGTCACACTCCGACGAATTGGAATCCTTTTTTCTTCTTCGTTCAACAAGCGGTTCCCCTTGGCATTGTTGGCATATCCCACGAAACGAAGCTTCACAGTCTTCTTGTGTAGTTTTCGTCCTTCTGTGTCTTTTTTAAAGGAAAAAACAGAAATAATAATAACAAAATACATTAAACGTGTAGTCTCGTTACATAAACTCAGTTCTCAGTTCTCAAGTCCATGTAAGAGTCCATCCAAAAAGGAATTTTAAGCCTTTAAGTGAAAATACTGCAAAATGTCCAAAAATAAAGTAAAGGGAAAATTTATTGCCAGGAGCAACAAAAAAATATCCACAATAGAAGGGAAAATATTGAGCATCAATGAGTTCTCAATGGTGTTTGTGTCTCACCGCAGCACTAAAAAAAAAACTACAGTAGCAAAATCACTGCTTCATTTCAAAAACAACAAATAACGTCTGTGTATTTCTTCAGAATATCCACTGTGGTTAAACAGCACTAAAGCAGAAACTCACAGTGTGTCAGCTCCTTCCTGTAGAAGACGAACACTCGTGCATATTTTCTCCATGTTCTGTTCTGTGCATTTGCTGCCTCTGCCACGTTGTCAGTCTCCATAACCACACAGTTCTTTGGCTTTCATCATATGTTCCATTTGAAATGTCCATGTTGCCCAGTTCTCTGGTCCGCTCAGCTTCTCAATGAACAGGCTGTCCTCCTTTGTGAGTCCCACAACACTGTCACACAAAACCTGAACAGAACAGAACTGCAGTGTCTCAATAAAATGGCGACATCTATTGGCAAAGTTACTACATAACAACATGTTTCTCATGCGTGTGTTTAGTGTGTTCAGCTCCAGTTCATGTAGGAAAAAGAACACACAAGGGCATTCGTTCCTCTTCTGCAGTCATGTGAAGATTTTATAACCTGAAGGAGATCGCAGGACCAACAGTGGAAGAAAATCTGAGCAAACTCTGAATAGCAGCTCGACTCTTAGCGAGTCTTTATTTATTTTTTCCACTTGTACCTGCCACATGCAGAGTTGTGTGCCAGCCTGTGTCAGGATTGTTTGGCGGAACCACTGTATCAATAAACAGTGTGTCCACTCCTGATAGCTCAGTCTCTATGTCGAGTGTGTTCATTTTAACTTTTGATTTGAACACAATCGCTTTTTGCCACATTTTTTGTACACTTCATTAAAGGCAGGGCATTGTCTTGGCATGTGAATGGTTAGTTTGCTGGTTAGTCAAGCACACCAACACCATGGTCATTTAACCAACTTTTGGTGCTTTTGGTAGTGTGGGCAGGTACCAAATCCTGCTGGAAAATGAAATCAGCATCTTCAAAAAGCTGGTCAGCAGAAGGAAGCATGAAGTGCTGCAAAATGTCTTGGTAAACGGGTGCAGTGACTTCCAAAAAACACAATGGACGAACACCATTGCACATTGACATTGCACCCCAAATTATCACAGACTGTGGAAACTTGACACTGGACTTCAAGCAAATACAAAACTTGCTCTCATCTGAAAAGAGGAATTTGGACCACTGGGCAACAGTCCAGTTCTTCTTCTCCTAAGCCCAGGTAAGACGCCTCTGGCGTTGTCTTTGTTTCATGAGTGGCTTAACAAGAGGAATATGACAACTGTAGCCAAATTCCTTGAAACGTCTGTGTGTGGTGGCTCTTGATGCCTTGACCCCAGCCTCAGTTCATTCCTTGTGAAGTTCACCCAAATTCTTCAACCGACTTTGCTTGACCATCCTCATAAGGCTGCAGTTCTCTCGGTTGGCTGTGCATCTTTTTCTTCCACACTTTTTCCTCCCACTCAACTCTCTGTTAACATGCTTGGATACAGCACTCTGTGAACAGCTAGCTTCTTTGGCAATGAATTTGTCAGTGGCAATTAATTTATTTGTCGTCCTCCGCATTTCAACGGCGTGATTTCCACTACCATGAAGCTGGGTAAGCTACTTTACTGTGACGAGAGCTGCAATCTCTCTTGAAGAAAGGGGTCAAAGAGCATGTTTCCCCTCTAGAGAGAGAGTCAGGTTACTACAGAAGATGCTTCCTAGTTCCTAATAAGGACGGGGGGCTGTGTCTAATCTTTGATCTTTGGGGCTTAAACCGTGCAGTCAAAGCTCTTAAGTGTTTATCGTGTTGCAAATTCAACATCGCGATTGGTTCATCACGATCGATCTCAAGGACGCATATTTTCAAATAGAAATATTGCCACAACACAGGAAGTTCCTAAGGTTCGCTTTCGGGGGCGAAGATTACCAATACTGGGTTCTTCCATTCAGCCTAGCCTTGTCACCCTGCACTGACTCAGTCTCAAGAGCTTGTGCTTCAACATCAAGATCGATCCTCACTCATCTTGCCTCTCTGGGACTGAGAAACAATGCTAAGAAAAGCGTTCTCTCTCCCGCCAGAGGGTAACGTGCTTGTGGGATTAAATGGGACTCTGTCACCATCGGGTAGCACAATTGTCTCCCGCTCATGTCGAGACCATTTTAAACACGCTAAGTGACGTCAGGCTAGGATAGGACATCACTGTTCATAAAATCTTAGGTGTCATGGCAGCTGTGTCTACGGTGATCCCTATGGACCTTTTGCACATGAGACCACTTCAGTTGTGGATTTCATCAGCAATCAAATACAAATGGCAAAAAAGGGCAACAACACGCGCTGAATGCTTCATGCCTCGTGCCCTTTCTAAAATCCATGTTTATGGTAAGTCACAAGCTGAACACTTTGTGCACTTTCAAAAATCCATGTTGGTGATAAGGGTTACGGGCTGCGGCTTTGTTCCCTTTCTATGTGGCTCAGACCCCAGTTATTCACCTTGGGTTCTACTCTACTTGCAAGTTTCTAACAACAAACGCTTCCCGTACGGGCTGGGGAGTCGCGTGGTCACACAGTACGGCGGCGTGGGTATTCTCGTTCCCATAGCGCTGAACAAAGCGCAGCTCGAGTGTAGCTTTTGATAGGGAACACCCAGGTTACTTCACCAATCAGAATCGTTCAACCTGAAGTAATGTTGTAGTTAGTGGACTCTGTTAGAGTATAATTGTTGTGAAAACTGATAATCCTTGTGAGACTTGAAGCTTCTGCTGAAACTGAAAACTATTCTTCAGTAAAAGTCTCTTCAATTGATTCCACTTCTGACTCCTGGTCTTCATTCATCTGGTCAAGGGTCCTAAACTGTTTATCCCCAACAACCATAAGTTCAGTTTATATAGTTTTCTGTCACATATTTAACTGTTTAATTCATTACACAACACACATTAGTTTTGGGTGATATTACACAAATCAGTCTAATATTTGAAAATAAATTGTTTGATTATCTTACATGCATTAAGTTTACTTTATTGCATTAGTAGCCTATTGTATTATATTTACCATTTCAGTGTAACTGTATAATAGACAATACATTTGGCTGACATAATATTTATCTGTCAAATTTTATGGGTTATATTATTTGTGCAACTACTGAAGTTCAGATTCTGTAATCATTTAATCTTTTGTCACATTTAACTTTTCTGTGTAATTGACTGCATAATAAATATTACTTTTAAGTAACAGTTTACATATCTGTAATTTGACAAAAACTAAGGCCTGGTACTAGAGCACAAATGAGATTTGAAACAAACATGTTCGCTCACACACGCACTCAGATACACACAGCTGTGACCACAACAGAGAGTATTTCTGTAGAATTTGGAATTATTATTGATATAAATGTGTGACTACAATTGTTACAGAGATTCTGACAGTGTTACATGTATATCTGTCTGGACTCTTTGTTTGGTGATTTCCCTTGTCTTCATTGGTTGTGTGTTTCTTTGAGTTCATCATTAGTTCCCTTTCAGTCGGTCACTTCAACGTACGTCGGATGACCGACGAATAGGAATCTCACTAGAGAGGCCAATCTACTTTGAGTGTAACTAAAACAGCTGCTTACCTCGCAGCGCGGGTATATAATGAACAGCAGGTGCGTTGCATCTTTAGCTTTTCACTTTGGAGCCGAACTTGTATGGTGTCTACGAGCGAGTGTGACGAAAGATGAAGAATCCTTTGTTGGATTGCTCTTCGTGAGAGTGCAGGCGGACAGCACAGCAGCGGGCCGTTCTCTTGTTTGTACGGCTTGGGGGCGGAGTCCCAGTGCCGCTGCCTCGTTCCAATCCTCCTCAGAGGGTTGCTTTGGGCAGCGGCACTGGTGATTTGAGGATTACGGTGAGCGCGCTTCCCTCGGGGAACCAACCCCCTGGGAACCCTCACTCCTCCCACACTCTGCAGCCAGTAGAGCTGCCGGGGGAGTGCGGTGGACCACCCCAGAGGTGTGTACCATCCGTTTCCTTTGGGGTTCCCCAAGATGACCGGATGTCGATCGCCGCATTGGAGGGTGAGCCTGACACTTTCACGGATGATGATTCAGCGCAGCTGCCTCCTTCGGGAGTGACAGCTGTGCCCGAGTCAGACCCGGAAATGATGGCTATGCTTTGCCGGGCTGCCAACAGGGTTGGGCTTGTGTGGCAAGGGCTGGTTCTCAGCCCCCCACCCAAGTTCCTTTCTTCCCGGATGTGCATGAAGAGATCACTGGCATATGGACGGAACCTTCTCGGCTGTACAGAAGCAGTCTGAGGCCATCAGCCATATCCTACCGAGGTGGTCAGCTGCTGCACCTCAACTGCCCGCAGCGCCTCAGGCTGCTCGTCGCCGAGGACGCCCCCTCCGTGGCCGCCCCCGCTCCCCAGCAGTCGTCATCAAGCAGTGCCATGGAGCCGGTCGGGGTGCCCAGCCCGTCCAGGCCCCCGCCAAGAAGGCCGGCAAAGCCGACCTGCAGTCGTTTTCGGTCGACGACTCGTGCCTAGAGTTCGGGCCGGGTGACAGCCACATGGTAATGAGACCCCGGCCTGGCTATGTGCCCAAGGTTCCTACCACTCCATTCAGGGACCAGGTAGTGAGCCTGCAAGCGCTGCCCTCGGAGGAGGCAGACCCAGCCCTGGCTTTGCTCTGTCCAGTTCGCGCTTTGCGACTGTAGACAGAACTCAAAGCTTCAGGACCTCAGACCAAAGGCTTGTCTGTTATGTATGGCCAGTAGAAGGGAAAGGCTGTCTCCAAACAAAGGATGGCTCACTGGATAGTGGATGCCATCGCCCTGGCTTACCAAGCTCAGGGCATGCCCTGCCCGCTCAAGTTGCATGCGCACTCCACGAGAGGTGTCGCATCCTCCTGGGCGCTGGCTCGTATCGCCTCGCTGACAGACATCTGTAGAGCTGCAGACTGGGCGATACCTAACACGTTCACTAGGTTCTACAACCTTCGTGTTGAGTCGGTCTCCTCCCATGTTCTCGCTTCAGGTCAGAGGCACGGAGAGGCCCCAGCTTAGTGTCGGCTTGCTGCACTTATATGTGCTTATTTCTCGAGAGAGACCCAACAAGACAGACCATGTTGAGTCCTCCTATCTCTCTTCGGCAGCCGACGTGGCGATCTCCCTTCGCCAGGCCTATACTCCGCTGCATCCTTGAGAACCGGATTTAGGCTGGGTTCCATATGAGTGACCCTACGGGGATCCCATATGTCTGGTTCCATGGTTACTCCTAATCGAAGCCCGTGTCATCGAGTGGAGTCACCCCAGTTCTTCCATATGACAACCCCACGGTTAGTCCATTATTCTTCCACATAACTTCTTCGGGGAAGGATGTGGCTTCAGCAGCATCCCTTTTACATGAAGGGTACGCTTTCCCAGTGTTATCCAATAGTCTCACTGAATGGGTTTGGGAACAGTAGTGATTGACACTCTCTGTGTTAGCCCTAGCCCACCGTCCTCAGGCAAGGGGGTTCAAGTGGCTTACAACAGAGCGCTGGAAGAGGGCAGCTCCTGTGGCGCTTTGGTAGGGATTCCTATTCGTCGGTCATCCGATGGATGTCGAAGTGACCGACTGAATGGGAACGTCTCGGTTACATAGGTAATCCTCGTTCCCTGAAGAAGGGAACGGAGATGTACGTCCCGTCGCCACAGTCGCTGTACCCTGCTGATGCTGCCACCTATCTGGTTCAGCTCCTCAGCGAAAACCTAAAGATGCAACGGACCTGCTGCCCATCATATACCCGCGCTGCGAGGTGAGCAGCTGTTGCATATGATTGCATGCCAATGTGCATTGGCTCGTTTTAGTTACACTCGAAGTAGATTGGCCTCTCTAGCGAGATTCCTATTCGTCGGTCATCCGTAGTACTTCTCCGTTCCCTCCTTCAGGGAACGAGGGTTACCTATGTAACCGAGACGTTCCTTGTCATCAGGTGTTTGTCATTAATTAGTCTTGCGATAACGTTGTTTTGTGTGGTTAGTTTGGTGTTGTTCTCTGGTTGTTTCTCCCTGGATTATATTGTGTATCATATTAAATGTCGTCTTTGAGGAACTCCTGCCTCGTGTGCTTCCTCTGACCTGCTAACCCGTAACAGACCGGAGGATGTTAGTGAACCCAAAACACAAAACGCAAGTATGCAGGAATGTAGTCATCATGAAATGGCAGAATTATGGCAAGTATAGAAGTCTAACTTAATCTGATTCTTGAGATAAGGGACAAAACACGTTTTAGAGATTAGTTTTTATTATTTAATAACACATTATTATAAACTTATATATTTGCAGACAGAGGTCTATGATAATGAAGCATGTAAGGAAAAAGCAGCTATTTTAATTTGATCCATCCAACAACAGTGTAAAATACACATGACAAATATACAGCAGTAGAAGTAAAGTGAGATCTGTGTGTCTCTGAGAGAAATATAAACAATAAAGCCTCACAAATAAGATTTTTACAATCTGACACTGAGAGAGCAGAAGCTCAAATAATCATCAGCATTTATTATGACAAAAACACACTTGAAGAATCTTTAAAGTTCAGCGTTCTGCTTTAGATTTAAGCCCTTCCTGAAAAAGATGAACATGTAAAGCCATAAATGAATAAATCTCACCAATATTAATATATGTGTGAGAAATGACATCATCAATCATGGACCTGGTGTGTGAATCTGTGCTTGATCTCGTTCAGCTCTTCCGGATCTGATGTGATAAACCACAATAAGAACAGTAGCCACGCCCACCAGAGCAGAGAGGACCAATCGGATCACAGCTTCAGTAGGACCACAACAGTGGACAGAGTCTGAGGAGTAAAAACATCAAACTGAGATCAGCTCAGTCAATAAACACTGATATCATCAGCGCTGCCGTACCTGAACATGTGTGACAGAGTTGAGTGATGTCCAGATGTTGAGTCTGGTGGCTGATGGGATTGTTCAGCACACAGCTGTAGGTGTTTTTATCCTGATATTCCACCTCCAGAGGTAGAGAGAGACTGATGCTGAGATCAGACACACTGATGCTGGACAATAAACTGCTTCCTTTGTACCAGGAGAGAGTCACATGACTCACATTCACAGCTGAACACACCAGTGAACATGATGATGATGATGAAGAACATTGTGAAGAGTCTCTGCTGATGACAGGAACAGGCAGACGAGCTGGAAAACATGAGAGAATAAAGACAAATGAGGATGAATGAAGATCTTCAGGAAACATCCAGAGGAATCAAGATGATCAAAAGTGAAACAATTTCATAGAAAGTTCAATATAAACCTGCTGTTCATGTAAAAGTAAGAGAATTAGTCATTTGAACTAATTAGTCATGATAAGATTCTTCTTTAGATCCAGCTGTAATAAATAAAACACGAGAAACTGATATTTAACTCACCGTAGACAATGAGATGAAAATAAAAACTCCTGCTGAAAGTGTCGATCCATAGTTTATAATCTCCAGCATGTTTCATTGTGGTGTTTGTGATGGTCAGAGATCCAGTTTGATTGTCCAGTTTCAGTCTGTCTCTGAATCTCCCATCAAGAACATCATCATATACATCATCAGTGATTCTGTCGTCCTGTTTATTGATTCCAGCTATTAAAGTGTCTTCAAAGCTCCACAGAATCTCATCATCATTCTTCATCTCAGTAAGATCAGAGTTTATAGAGACTGAATCTCCCTCCGTCACTGACGCTGAAACAGTTTGTCACAGATAAACAGATTGTAATGATGTAGCCCGGTGAGAATAAAAAGGGTATTAAAGTACTGTTTATAACGATATGTTTATGTACATTATATTGTATAGATTTATTTCTTTATTTTTATTCTGTGCAAGTGCAGTGATTTCATGTTCATGTATATAGTCATATATTTATATATATATATTACGTGATGTGTGATGTCTGGTTTACGTGCTCACGTATCACAGTAGAGCAGAAGGGCGTGACATGAGAGAGAGGAGAGACGGGAGACGCGAGAGAAAGAGTGCTGAGAATGGTAGTCTGAGTAAAAGGGATATTCCACACGAAAATCCCAATTATCTCACTTGATTTACATTTCTTAGAAGTAAGTGTGTTCATAAGAACTTTATTTAGTATGTTTTATCAATATTCAGCACCAGTTATACCGAGCACGTGCTTCCCATGTTCTCGTGGAGTGATTAGCACGAGCTGACTCGAGATTCAACGCCGACGAGAACCAGATAGCGCTCCGCGTGGCCGGAAAAGCCCGGAGTTCCTCTGTTGCTGCTTGGGAGAGCAGACGGCCGCTCGCGCGGACCGAAGCCACGACCTCTCGTCATACAGCGGGACCCGTCGTGTTCTGGAAACATCAGGCCTGCAACGTAGGGTGTGTGTGTGTGTGTGTGAGAGCGTGAGTGTGGGTCCACTGAGTTTGTTACTGGTTGTATTATTTAATTTTATGTAGTAGTTCATGGGGTAAAAGCCAAAGCTGTAATAGTGTGTCGAGTTTCAAGATATATATATATATTTCTCGTTTAATTCCCTAAAGTGTGTGAAGCACTGGTGAATTTAAATTTGTTTATTTCATATTGTCATTCATGTAAAACGGATGTAATTTAATTTTACATTTGTATATCATTTTACATTCCCAAAAGATTTTGTTTATACTTTATATTATTTTCTATATAGTTTTACTGAAGTCATTACGTTATTGAAATGTATATAAAAACCCCAAACCACAACGATTTGGTAGTGTTTATTGCTGCTGACCAAAACAGGGAGGAATATATCTGAAGTACCCAGGCCCTAGCTTTAACGCAGTGGGTCACGTTACTGGGGTTACATAAATCGGAGGCACCGCTGGGATTCCTTTCCCTTGTTATTTCAGCAGCAGCATTAGTGACTAGAAAAAAAAATTATACAAACTGGAAATTTTCTAGTACAAAGAAATAGTTTAAACGTAGCTTAGCTCTAGCTATGGCTCATTTACAGACCCCTTTCTTTTACAGACCCCGAGGTGAAGATTATGCCATCATTGTGAGCGGAATTCCAGAAGAAACAGATGTTTCTAAAATTGAAGAAACTATGCATTCTATCAAAGCCCTTGGAAGAGTTAGGGTAAGAGGACGGATGTATAGCCAAGCGTCACAGTCTCTGATAGTGCTCTGTGAATGTCGTGAGAAGGTGCATGCAGAGAGACTCCCTCTTGATGTATTATCTGATGATGGATCGGAACCATGGATCCTGAGGGCTAATAAAAAGGAGAGTACTGCTTTAGATGGTGTAGGAGAAAGTTTAATTTCACTTGATGAATCTGGGCAAAGAGAAGAACATCAAGAATCAAGAATCTACACCCGAGTCTATCATCAGAGCAGTAGGGGATTTGCTTGCAAAAACCACTAAAATGTCAAGTGATAGCAGTTTTTTTAGACGTTTAAGGACCTTTTCAGGTATCACTCCTGTTCCGGCTGGAGAGGATAACTTAGAAAATCGGATGGTTCATCAGCAATGCTGATGGTTGAAGAAAGCGATCGTTCTGAAAAAGAAAAGAAGTTGAGGATAGTGGAGAGTTTGCGAGGACCAGCCTTGGAGATTATTCAAGCGGTAAGGTTTACAAACTCAGAAGCATCGCCAAAAGAGTATCTTGCGGCGATTGAAAGTGCTTTTGGGAGCTCAGAGTCTGGTGAAGATCTGTATTTCAAATTTAGAGCGTTACGACAACGTCAAGGAGAATGCTTGTCGGATTTCCTGAAAAGACTTGAGAAAATCCAGATCAAAGTTATCCAAAAAGGAGGCCTATCTGCCCAGTTGGCTGGAAAAGCACATCTGGAGCAAATCATCAGAGGAGCAACCCAGTCCGACATGGTGCTTCAGTTGCGCCTAAGGATAACTCCCCTGATTTCTTTGATCTGTTACAGGAGATACGGGATGAGGAGTTAAGAGAAGCAGAAAGATGAAGATCTAATCCAACAGTTTGTCAAGTGCAACTTGGAAGTCTGAATTCCAAAGCTCCATTATTTCAAGAGCTTGCAACTGAGATTAAAGACTTACAAGCTATGGTGGCAGAGATAACTGTCAAGGCGAAGGATGATGCAATTTCCGAGCAGAAACAGAAAAGCCCGCCAGCCCCAGAGCTCACTCATGACAGTTGTGAGGTACAAGCACTGAAGAAAGAAGTGAAAAAACTCAGACAGCAGGTGAAAGTGCTCTCTGTACACTCAACACCCACAGCAGAGAAAGAAGTCACTTCAAGAGTAAACCAAGTGTGTCCAGTGAAGGTCACCCATTCTAAAGCATCCGGACCTGCTAAGAATGCTGAAGATTACTTTTGCTACTGGTGTGGGGGTGACGCACACATTGCTTCGAAATGCCGAGCTCCAGTAAATGAAAAGAAAGTAATCCAGAAACTCATTCAATCTCTGCGCAAAGCCAGAGGAAATCAGAGGAATGAGGTAGTTCCTGTAGAGGAACATAACTGTTCAGTGAAAAGAAGCACTGTTCGAGTTAAAGTATCCCTGAAGGAGTAGTGGAACCGTCTTCGGTTATTCCAGTGAAGGTAAATGGAATGCCGTATCAAGCTCTGCTGGACAGTGGATCTGTAGTAACCATTACCTTTGAGGAGTGGTATAACAAATACCTGACTGATACTCCAATTCACCCCATTTCTGGACTAGCAGTTTGGGGCTTGAGTGATGCTAGTTTCCCTTATCGTGGTTATGTGGTTATGTGGAGCTGCGATTCCCTGAAAAGTTGATAGGAGTCCAACAATCCATCAGAGTGTTGGCCTTAGTGTGCCCAGAACCTCATGGACCCAAACAGGTCCCATTACTCATTGGTACCAATGCCAGCATGTTTCAGAGGTTAGCTCAGCTTTGTAAAGAGGCGGCTGGAGTAGACATTGTTCGCACAATGCCAGTGAATCTTTGGAAGTCAAAGACGCCCAAAATGGAACCGAGAGAACAAGAAGACACAGACAAAGCAGTAGCTGAAATTATATGGCTAGGTCCAGGTCCGCTCAGCATTCCACCAAGCAGTGAGTGCCAAGCAACCTGCAAAGTCAAGGTGGTGAAATCCATTGACAAGAGTATTCTACTCGTGGATCGACCCTCAACTTCAAGTAGTCCTGCGCAGGTTTTAGTGAACCGATTTCCTGTGCTGTTAAGGAACGTATCGCAGAAAGAGGTTTGTATTCCAGTGGGTTCAGTGGTGGCGCACGGATACACCACTGAAGTGGCTACTTGTGTGGAGAAAGACAATTTAACAAGAAGATCACCTATATATCCATGCATGTTTGATTTTGGAGTGGATAGGTTATGCCAGAAATTGTCTGAGAGACCGAATGTCTTTTCACTTTTCACATAAATGGGACATGGGATTTGTTAAAGGAGTTGAACACCGTATTCGCCTGAGTGACAACACGCTGTTTCAAGAGAGATCCTGTAGGCTGGCACCTGCGGATATCGATGACATACGTCGTCATCTTCATGAGTTGTTGGCTGCTGGAATTATCAAGGAGTCCAGAAGTCCATATGCTTCCCCCATTGTGGTGGCAAGGAAGAGGAATGGAACAGTGCGTATTTGTATTGACTACAGAACCCTTAATTCAAGGACCATCCCTGATCAGTATACCGTGCCAAGGATTGATGAAGCTCTAGATTGCCTTGCGGGCAGCAAATGGTTCTCAATTTTAGATCTACGGAGCGGTTATTATCAGATCAAGATGGGTGATGAAGACATGGACAAGACTGCTTTCATATGTCCGCTTGGGTTCTATCAGTTTGAGAGGATGCCGCAAGGAATATCTGGAGCCCTTGCTACGTTTCAGAGATTAATGGAGAAGGCGGTAGGGGATATGAATCTGCTGGAAGTACTCGTGTACTTATATGACCTCATCTTAACACATAACACTAGAAGAACATGAGGAACATCTGTTAAAAGTCCTCGATAGACTTGAGGAAAGTGGATTAAAAGTCTCACTCGACAAGTGCCAGTTCTGTCAGCCGCAGGTAAAATATGTGGGGTATATAATCTCCGAGAAGGGTATTGCTACCGATCCAGCTAAGGTCAAAGCTGTGACAAATTGGAAGCAACCCACTGACCTGAAATCCCTCAGATCATTCTTGGTTCTGTGGGTACTACAGGCGCTTCATAGCCAATTACTCCGCAATAGTCAGACCCCTTACGGAACTTTCCAAGGGATATCTGCCTACTCAGCATGGTAGGAAAGCCATAGGAAATAAAGGGATGTACTTTAAGGAGTCAGAAGCTTTTGGAGACAGGTGGACAAAAGAATGTACAGATGCATTCCAGAAGATCATCCAGTGTTGCCTGTGTTGGCATTTGCTGATCCAACCAAGCCTTACATTCTGCATGTAGACACTAGCCAGAATGGGTTGGGAGCAGTATTAAACCAAGAGGGTTAAGGCCGGTAGCATTTGCTAGCTGCAAGCTGAAGGCATCTGAACAGCATTACCCTGTCCACCAACTTGAGTTTTTAGCACTCAAGCGGGCAGTGGTTGACAAGTTTCATGACTACTTGTATGGGGCAAGATTTACTGTAAGAACAGATAACAACCCATTTACTTACCACTGCAAAACTCAATGCAACTGGTGACAGGTGGTTAGCTGCACTGTCCACCTACCACTTCAACGTGTACAGTATAAACCTGCAACGACCAACATTGATGCAGATGACCTGTCGCGCAATTTCCCTTCCAGTACCAAAGAAAAACACTGGCAAGAAATACCACTTTCTGCTATCAAGGCCCTGTGTAAAACTATGAATACCCGACAGTGTGTAGAGCAGCTGGGAGTGTCCCCTGATGTCATTCCTGAATGCTATGCATTTCCCACCCTAGGCGTTGGTTCTCTTGAGCATTTGAGTTCCCACGACTTAATAAAAGCTCAGGAAGATGACCCTGCTATTTCTAGAGTGAGACATGCTGTGTCAAAAGGGCAGTTGTCATCACTGTCCAGAGACAAAGATCCTGAAGTATACTTACTACAGAACGAGGGACCCAAACTTGTAGTAAGGAGAGGATTATTATTCAGAGACAACACAAAGAGTGTCATCAGCTTGTGTTACCGCAGAAATATCGATCCATGGTCTTACAGTCCCTGCATGATGACATTGGACATCTTGGAGTAGATAAGACCACTGTGTTAATAAGAGATTGTTTCTATTGGCCAAAGATGTCAAATGAAATTGAACAGTATGTGAAGAACTGCGGAAAATGCATTCTTCGACAAAACACAACCCCAACGAGCTGCACCATTGAAGCAGATCACCAGCAACGGTCCTATGGATCTTGTTTGTATTGATTTCTTGTCCCTGGAACCTGATACCAAAGGAGTATTTAACATCCTGGTAGTCACGGATCACTTTACAAGGTACGCTCAAGCTTTTCCAACGAAGGACCAGAAAGCTCTCACGGTAGCCAAAGTGTTGTGTGAGAAGTACTTTGTTCATTATGGATTACCAGCGCGTATACACTCGGATCAGGGACATGATTTTGAAAGCAAGTTAATACATGAGTTGTTGAAGATGTTGGGGATTCAAAAGTCAAGAACTACTCCCTACCATCCCTAGGGGGATGCGCAGCCAGAACGGTTCAACAGAACTTTACTGTTGATGCTTGGAACTCTTGACAAGTCCCAGAAACAAAAGTGGAGTCAACATGTCAGTCAACTAGTACATGCTTATAATTGTACAAGAAACGATGCGACTGGATATTCCCCCTATGTGCTCATGTTTGGGTGAGAACCAAGACTCCCAACTGATCTCTGTTTTTCAGTATCATCTGAAGGTGAAGCAGAAAACTACCAGCAATATGTATCTAAGCTAAGGACAGGCTTAAGGAAAGCCTACCAAGTAGCTTCGGAGGGTGCAGACAAAAGCCATCAGAAAAACAAAAGACTCCATGATAAGAGGGTTCGAGATCAAAAACTTGAAGCAGGAGATCGAGTTCTAATGAGAAATCTGGGAATCCCAGGAAAGAACAAACTAAGAAACAAATGGTGTTCTTTGCTGTATGTAGTCGTCAGTAAGATGCCAAACTTACCTGTTTACCGTGTAAAACCTGAGAAAGGCAAGGGAATAGTCAAGACGGTACATCGAAATCATCTTTTGCCCATCAGATACCTGGTGAGAATGCCAGAAGAGACAGAGGAACAGAAAGTACCTCAAAGACCAGTCACAAGATCTCAGGCCCATCGACAAACTCTTCTCAGTGAAACAGGAACAGCTGATATGCCTGTGGAAGGAAATTATGGATGAAGTATCGTCAGATGATGATGTTGATACATACATAACTCCGGAAGTCCTGGGAAAATTCAGAGACTGCCCGAGACTCAGAATCTGAGATTTGTACCGCAGGAAAGAATGTCCATTCCTGGAGAGAGAGTAACCTTCAATGACAACAGCGGGGAAGTAATGCACTCTGTTGAAGATCCTGGGAAGAAGAAGATTGATGATAGTCTGAGGAGGGAAGGATTTGTCAATGACACAACGCAAGAAGTTGAAAGACCTAACACTCTAGAAGGGAATAACTTCTCTGTTCATGAAGAAGCTGATGGTGAAAAGAAACCAAATGGTCTGGTGCCTTCTGGAGAAATTAGGCCTAAAAGATAAATGAAGCCTGTAGTCAAACTCAGTTATGATGAGTTGGGTAAATCTACAAACCGCCCAATATGTACTATTACACATGGTATCCCAGTACACTGCAGTTTACGTGCCAATCTACGTTATTGAAATGTATATAAAAACCCCAAACCACAACGATTTGAGTGTTTATTGCTGCTGACCAAAACAGGGAGGAATATATCTGAAGTACCCAGGCCCTAGCTTTAACGCAGTGGGTCACGTTACTGGGGTTACAATGATTTATTAAATTAAATAGTTTATTCATTGAAATTGAAAATAAACAATATCATAAAACAGCGAAAAGAAACTAAATGGTGAATGAATTCATTTCAACTTTGTCATTAAAAAACAGGTGAAAACGTTTTTGAACTCACCAATGACAGCGAGATGGAAATAAAACCTCTTATTGTTGATCTTTAGTTCATAATCTCCAGTATGTTTCATTGTGAAGTTTGTGATGGTCAGAGATCCAGTTTGATTGTCCAGCTTCAGTCTGTCTCTGAATATCCCATCAAGAACATCATCATCATCAGCGATTCTGTCGGCCGTTACATTGATTTCAGCTATTAAAGTGATTTCAAACTCGTCTTCAAACTTCCACTGAATCACATCATCATCCTTCATCTCAGTAAGATCAGAGTTTATAGTGACTGATTCTCCCTCCTTCACTGATATTTTAACTGTATCATCAAACACACATGAAGAACAATCAGAAACGGGTTCAACTCAGATTAATACGGTCATTTACAAAAGTAAATGGTTTGAAACTTAAATTTGAAATGAATATCATCATTAAACAACAGAAGCAAAATTGAGTTTGGATTAATAATTGAATCTTTGTACTGATTAAAATATAAAACACGTGAAACTGATATTTAACTCACCAAAGACAATGAGATGGTATTCAACTGCCTTATAGTTGCTCTCTAGTTCATATTCTCCAGAATGTTCAGGTCTGGTGAAAGTTTTGATCCATAGTTCATAATCTCCAGAATGTTTCATTGTGGTGTTTGTGATGGTCAGAGATCCAGTTTGATTGTTCAGCTTCAGTCTGTCTCTGAATCTCCCATCAAGAACATCATCATATACAGCGATTCTGTCGGCCGTTACATTGAATTCAGCTATTAAAGTGTTTTCATCTCTAACCCTCCACTGAATCAGATCATAACGCTTCATCTCAGTAAGACGAGAGTTTAGAGTGAATGAATCTCCCTCCATCATTGACTCTGAAACAGGGTTTGTCACAGATAAACACATTATAATGATTTATTAAATTAGTTTAAAATTTAAATTTGAAATAAACAGTATAATAAAATAAACAGCAATAGCCAAATAAATCAATAAATAAAAACAGGTGAAAAAGTTTTTGAACTCACCAGTGTAATGATACAATATAACACCAAACACTCCTGAAGAACAGAGTTTTTCACAGATTAAATCTTTAAAATCACTTGATGTTCAAGCTTGACTGAAAATACTTTTAATCATTTAAATGTGACATTAATAATATTCTGCAGAAGCACAAAGACAAAAGATGATGAATGAAAAGAGAAACAGGTTTATATGTGGAACAATAACTAAAAAGACACTTTAATGTTTAAAGTCATACTAAAACTAATGCTGTTACATTTAGCAGACGCTTTTATCCAAAGTGACTTACAAGGGAAGCAATTAGGAGTTTTGTGCCTCGCTCAAGGGCACTTTAGTCATGGTATTGAAGGTGGAGAGAGTGCCGTTTATTCACAAAATCCAACCTTCAATTGCCGCCAGTTCGATTCCTGAATCGAACCAGCAACCTTCGGGTTACAAGCCCAACTCCCTCACCAATAAGCCACGACTACCTTACTGCTGCTAAAATCACCGTTATTTCTACACGAGACTAACTGTAACGTGTTTGTTCTGTTCAGGTTTAGTTTTCTCTCTGTGTTCTCTATCATTAGTTCATTAATCCCAGACCTGTTTCTGTTCTTCCAATGATCTCCCTGTTATTTAAACCCTGAGTTCTGTTCAGTTCATCGTCCGGTATCGTCTACATGACGTGCTTGTGTTTCTCCTCATGATTCTCCTGTGTATTGTGTGGATTATGAGATTAAAGACGGTTCTTTGAGTTATTTCCTGAGTCGTGCGCTTCACTACAGACACCGTCGCTGACACTAACAGTGAATGTTAATCTCTCGAACTAATTTAAGCAGTAATTGATCACATGGTACCAGAACAGAAACAACTGAAGTCATGAAAACACATTTAAAACTCACCAACCAGACGCCACAAACAGAGCAAAAATAACTGGAGAAACATTTTCTTCATCGCTTCACTGAAAAGCCCACGATAGTGACTCTTAAAATGTGTGAAAGCCTCAGATTGATGTGAAACACTGAACTGTGATATTTATCTGCTCGTGTGTGAATCCTCCCCACCCTCTGTTTGTTTCCGCTCACACATCCGTCTCCTTCAACATCACGAACATCAACAAGCTTTTGCTGATTTTACATTTTCAAATGAATTCTGGGCCTGAATGAAAACTAACAGCAGAAGAGTGAAATACTGGATTAGATATCTGGATCTACTGGTGTGTTATTTAGTGCTGTGAGCTGTCAATCATATTTGACCTCTGACCTGTGACTCTTATTTGACTGGTGATGGATTCACGTTATTTCAGTGTAAAGATGTTTCGTGTGGAGTGGAAGATTGTGAGCTTCTGATTAGCAGGACGGAAAATGAAGAAACACTTCAGCCACAAACTGCTGACACGAGAATCAACCACAAACATCCAGCAGAAGCTGTTTATCCAGATCAAAGCAGACACACTGATGATTGAACAGATAAAATAAAAGAGAAAAACCATCGACTCAAACGCCAGTAAATCACATGTATAATGTTTGCCTGAACATTAATGCAAATGTAACCGGTTTATCAAAACCGAGATCAACGAAAAGGAAAAGAAAATATCTCCAAGGGTCTGAGCTCACCAGATACGATTGTTCTCTTTTGGAATAGTATTTGGAGTCCCGGGTTCGGGGTCTCACACCATGCACTGATTCAATAACATTTGTTTTAAATGTGTGTCTGCACTTGTATGACTTGGTCGTGTACAATATTGACTGAATAAAAAAAAATAAAAAATTAATAGTAAACGTTAATTATAAATGAATGAAAACATTAATTAGTCTCAATGAAATGTATTCTCTGAATTTCTTTTCTTTTTTTTTTCTCAATGTGATTTCAATTCACACATTCTTTTGAATAGACTAGAAAATTATGCTGGAATTAGTGGAAATGCATTGGCATTGTTCAAATCATACTTATCTGACCGTTATCAGTTTGTAGTAGTAAACAAAGAGATGTCATTTCGATCACAAGTTAAACATGGAGTACCACAAGGCTCAGTTCTAGGACCGTTGCTTTTCACTCTGTACATGCTACCCTTGGGAGATGTCATTAGGAAGCATGGCATTAGCTTTCACTGTTACGCTGATGATACTCAGCTCTATATTTCCTCGCGCCCTGACGAAACCGACCAATTCTCAAAATTAACAGAATGCGTAGCTGATATAAAAAATTGGATGACTAGTAATTTCCTACTACTAAATTCAGAAAAAACAGAGATTCTAATTATTGGACCAAAAACTTCTGCACATAATAACCTAGAATACTGTCTAACACTTGATGGCTGCTCTGTTAAGTCGTCTTCGTCAGTGAGGAACCTGGGTGTGCTCTTTGATACCAATCTTTCATTTGAATGCCACATTTCTAGCATATGTAAAACCGCATTCTTCCATCTTAAAAACATATCTAAATTGCGACATATGCTCTCAATGACAAATGCGGAACAGCTAGTTCATGCGTTTATGACCTCGAGACTAGATTACTGTAATGCTCTACTGGGTGGTTGCCCTGCTCGCGTGATAAACAAATTACAGCTGGTCCAAAACGCAGCTGCTAGAGTCCTTACTAGAACCAGGAAGTATGAACATATTAGCCCGCTTCTGTCAAAACTGCACTGGCTCCCTATTAAACATCGTATAGATTTTAAAATCTTGCTAATTACTTACAAAGCACTAAATGGCTTAGCTCCCCAGTACCTGAGTGAGCTTTTAATGCATTATAGTCCTTCGCGTCTATTACGATCTCAGAATTCTGGCCAGTTGTTAATACCTAGAATATCAAAATCAACCGCGGGCGGTAGATCCTTTTCCTATTTGGCACCTAAACTCTGGAACAATCTTCCTAGCATTGTTCGGGAAGCAGACACACTTTGTCAGTTTAAATCTAGACTAAAAACGCATCTATTTAACCTGGCATACACATGACGCACTATAAACTCTTGTCCTCATATCCGTTAAAGGATTGTTAGGCTGCATAGATCAGGTCAGCCGGAACCGGGAACACTTCCTATAACACCAGATGTACTCGTTACATCGGAAGAAGAATGGCGTCTACGCTAATTTTTTGTCTCTCTGCTTATCCCGAGGTTTACCAATTAACATGATTGGCTGGATCCGGGCTGTGTCCGGGTCGGACGGGGAACCTGTGCCTGTGTGCGGCAGCAGTGTGGCCCTGTGGTGTCGGCGGAGACCGTGTGAACGAGCTCATCCTTTGTGAAGACCCTACCGACTCATCAGCCAGCGGCACATATCCCAACAAACCGTCCCATATCGGCGTGATCAAAAAGATCTTAAATTAGATGGAACTAGATTAAATATTTTGACTGTTGCGATTCCAAATCAGTTTAATGACCTGTAACTCTGCCTGAGTATCGGACAAGTGTTCACTGTTGGCCAGAGGAGAACTGGCCCCCCAACTAAGCCTGGTTTCTCCCAAGGTTTTTTTCTCCATTTGTTGGAGTTTTGGTTCCTTGCCGCTGTTGCCTTTGGCTTGCTTAAGTTGGGGACACTTGCTTGATATTCAGCAGTGTTTTTGATATGCCTGTATTGGCGCCGTTGTATGCGAACTGATCTGAGCCGGACGATTACGTCACTGTTTTCTCCAGTGCTGCTATACCTAAATTACCTAGACTAATAACTATTGATCTTTGCAACGGAATGAATCAATAATATATAGAATAAGCTGCACAATGACACCATTTTCTTATTAATGTAAAGCTGCTTTGCCACAATTTGCATTGTAAAAAGCGCTATATAAATAAAGATGACTTGACTTGACTTGACACATGAACACTGCATTGAACACAAAGTAAATTGTTCACCAACAACAAGTAAAGAAAAAAAAAATCTATATACTTGAGTCCGAGTGGAATAGGAATGTCTCAGTTCAGTCTGTGTGGATGCCTACAGTCTTTGCAGGAAGAAAACGATGAAGAAAAACCAAGCGAAGTCCTCAGATGACGCAATAATCCGTAGTGCAAATCCAGCGCGGCTCTCCTCCACTGCGCAACTCCCATCACGACAGTCCACTCTCCTCCAACTTTTCGATGCAACCTCCAATTGCTAATGCAATAAAACAGTTCAGACATTCATTTAAAGAGATAATGCTGAAGATGGGGAAGATTAATAATAGCTCTTCAACGAGCTGGCGCGCATGTGACGTCAGCACCCATTCGACGCGCTTCTTTTTCTTATTTTTGTCCGTCACGACAACAATTAATAATTCAAAAAAAAAAATTTAATAAAAAAAATAATAAAATATGTCTGAACATTTTATGCATTAGAAAAGGGGAAAAAAAATACAAAAACAAAATACATAGGAACAACCTCGATTAATTGGGTGGATTACACAAACATACAGTAACCTGTAAATGTAATCGTTCATTTAGAGAAATATCTTTTGGTTACCAGAAAGTTTTGGACTTGGGAAAATGTGATGAGAAATGAGTTCATAATAAGATGTTTTGCTTTTGATTGCAGACTTTGATAATTTGGCGAATCTGAGTAAAATAACTCTTTTAAAACTCTAGTTGAAAAACATGTGAGTTTATCTTGGTCTTTTCATCTGGAAAAACTGAGAAGTGTAGAAGAGACCTTTGATGGCAATCTTTCTTTAGAAAACCACATATCCGGCACTTGTAAAACCCCTTTTCCATCTTAAAAATGTCTCTACATTACGACACATGCTCTCAATGTCAGATACAGAGAAGTGTGTGGAACTCTTCAGGTCCTGAGAGATGGTGGTGTCCAGGAACCTGAATGACTCTGTTGCCACAGTGCTGTCCATGATGTGGAGTGAGAATAATGCTGGGGTGTTTCTCCTGAAGTGCTCCATCATCTCCACTGGTTTGAGCGTGTTCAGCTCCAGGTTATAACTGCACCAGACGGCCAGCTCTTTAACCTCCTGTCTGTAAGCAGACTTGTCACCGTCCTGGATGAGGCCGATGAGTGTGGTGTCATCCACAAACTTCAGGAGCTTGAGGGAGGAATCTTTTGTGGGGCAGTTGTTGGTGTAGAGGGTGGGCAGAGACGCACCCTTGGGGGGAGCCAGTGCTGATGGTGTGGGAGTTGGATGGGATTTTTCCCTAGTCGTGTCTCACCAGCTGCTGCCTGTCTGTCAGGAAGCTGCTGATCCACTGACAGATGGAGAGCAGAATGTAGTGCAGTCCCATGTTGACTGCATCATCCACAGACCTGTTTGCTTGATAAGAAAACTGCAGGTGATCCAGCAAGGGTCCAGTAATGTCCTTCAGGTAGGCCAACACCAGTCTCTCAAATGACTTCATGACCACAGATGTTAATGCTGCAGGTTTATAATCGTTACAAGCCCTACATTGTAGTGAAATTCCCCTCTACACACATGTCCCAGACATAGAAGGACGAAAACTAGACAAGAACACTGTGAAGCTTCGTTTCGTGGGATATGCCAACAATGCCAAGGGGTACCGCTTGTTCAACGAAGAAGAAAAAAGGATTCTAAGTCGTCGGAGTGTGATCTTCAACGAGTCAGACTTTGGCTGGAAAAAAGAAGTGAACATTCCTTGTACAGAGAACGAAGTTGTCATGAAAACTGACGAGAGAACAGAAGTCGATACTACTGTCAGTGAAACTGAAAGAGAAAGCAGCAGAATCAGAAAACCACCCAGGAGATATGGATACGATGAGTTTGCCGATCTGGAGACTGTTGATCCTTATGCTAATGTCTGTTGTTTTGCAGAACAAGCACACTGAAAGAAGCAATAATGAGTCCTAAGGAAGTCCAAAGGAATGGCAGGAGGCAGCTGACCTGGAAAATAAGACGTGGGATTTAGTGGAACTATCAAGGGATCGGAAGGCTATAGGATCCAGATGGGTGTTCAAAGTCCAGCTTCAGAGTGATGGACGAGTGGAGAAATGAAAGCTCTAGCATAAGTTCTGCCAGGAAGACTCAAATGTTACGTCACTACTAGTTTAGATCTAACCAATCATTATCCAACACTTGTAGTATATAAGATCGGTACTTACACATGTCTGAGTTCGCAGATGCTGACGTCAAACTGAATTGTTATTCGCTCAGTTGCAAACCCAAAGATGTCTCTGAATAAATTCGCCGTTTGTGATTATTCAGATTCCGACGAAGAATTCGTCCCGCCATCTCCTCTCCCAGTGCGTTTGCAGGCTAAAGCTGACATTACTGATGCTTTCAAGACCATGCCAATTCACCCTTCCGATTGGCCCTATTTCGGCGTCAAATGGAACTCTAAACTCTATTTTGCAGTAAGGCTCACGTTTGGGTGTAGAAGCAGCCCTCTTATTTTCAATTGCCTTTCCGAAGCGCTGTGTTGGATCCTGCTGAATGTCTGTAAGCTTCCCTTCGTTTTACACTTGCTCGATGATTTTTTGCTAATCGACTTTCCTTCTTCCCAATCTTCTATTCTTGACACGCTTAGACAGATTTTTAGCGACGTTGGCGTTCCACTTTCGGAAGAGAAAACCGTGGGTCCCTCGACTTCGTTAGAATTTCTAGGCATTTTACTTGATACTGTCAATATACAAGCTTCACAACGAAAAGCTTCTAAGGATTAGGGGTTTTCTCGAATCCCTTTTCTCGTTACGCTTTGTATGCTTTCTCTGCTCGGTCACCTCACTTCCGCTATGCGCATTAATCCTCAAGGCAGGGCTTTTATTTCTTGCTTTTTAACATTGGCTCACTCCGTGGAAAAATAATGCGATCAAGTTCAGCCAGATGAAGGATGTCTGTCTGATCTCAGATTTTGGACTCGGCTATTAAATGATTGGAACGGCATTTCTTTTTTCTATAATGAATCATCTGAACAATTGCAACTATTTACTGATGCTGCTCCTTCCATTGGCTTCGGGGGATTCTATCAAGGCTTGCAGAGAAATGGCCAATCGATTTTCCAATGCCAGCCTTAGGCTCCGTCTCGTCTGTGCTCCATGAAATTTATTCTTTAGCGGTGGCTAGCGTTCTTTGGAGATCGGCATGGTCACGGAAATGCATCATGATGCTCTGTGATAACGAAGCCACGGTTGCGATCATCAACAAAGGTAGATCTTCTTCCCCTTTATCAAGCCTTTTCTAAGACCTTTAATTTGGCAATCTGTTGTTTCATTATTAAGGCTGCTCATATTCCTGGCCACCGCAATGTCATAGCTGATGCGCTTTCTCGTTTTCGTTTTCAGGCTTTCAGAAGGCTCTACCTCTCAGCCAATCCAGAATCAACTCCCTGCCCCCCAAAAGGCTTGACTCCCTCCACACTCAGTGCTTATACTTCAACTTGGTCTTCATTCATAATGTTTTGCTTTTCCTTTCAGATCCCGTCATTTCCCATTCTGATTACAACCTTTTGTTCTTTTCTCGTTTTTAACTTCTTAAAATTTCATCCATCCGCAGATTACTAGCAGGCATCCAATTTTATGCAAGATATTTTAATCCTAATTACCCAAGTCTTTTCTCCGTACCATCTATTTGTTTGCTACTAGGTTTAGCCAAATCCTCCTTTAAACCTCCAGATAAACGCCTACCAATCAATCTATCCATTTTGTAAATATTAATCACTTACATTCGTAATGGCCTCTTTTCCTCTTTTATCAATATCATGCTAGAAGCCGTGTTTCTATCAGCCTTTTATGGCTTCATGTGTCCCAGGGAATTGACCTCGAAATCAAACATTTCGACCCTACTCGTGGGTTGTCTCTTTCTGATTTACATTTTTCGCCTAATTCCTTTACACTAGATCTTAAGCAGTCCAAGAGTGACTCTAAAGGATCTGGTGTCACTGTAACTTTTTCTAAACTTAATAATAATTTCTGTCCCTTCATCTCCATGATTAAATATCTGAAAGTTCGACCAAGAACTCCCAATCATTCCCCCCTCTTTCTTTTACCTAACGGAACATCCCTTACTAAAGGCTGGTTCAATTCTCAATTGGCAATTGTTGTGGAAAACTGCGGTCTATCTCCCCTTCTATATACTGCCCATTCATTCAGAATTGGGGCAGCTGCCACTGCAGCTGAGCGAGGAGTTTCAACATCAGCCATCAAACTCCTGGGCAGATGGTCTTCCTCTACATTCGAAACATACATAAGACCAGATTCCAAAACCATCCTCGAATCTCAGCATGCCCTCTCAAGTTTCGACTAAGGTAATTCATGCAAATACTGGTGGTGGTGTTTCTATATTACTCACTAATAATGAATTTGCTAGTCGTTCGATAGTTCTTGTTTCCGAGGCCTATAGTGGCCATCGCAGGTGGTTTATATGGCCTCATCACTTCGGCTACTAGTCTCTGTCTATACGTAGGTGTCAGTATGTCGACGTTCAAGGCTCTTGTGTTTATGTGACCTAATGTGGCTTTGTCGCCATTCAAGGCTGTTGTGTCTATGTGACCTAATGTGGCTTTGTCGCCATTCAAGGCTGTTGTGTCTATGTGGCCTAACATGGCTTTGTCGCCATTCAAGGCTGTTGTGTCTATGTGGCCTAACGTGGCTTTGTCGCCATTCAAGGCTGTTGTGTCTATGTGGCCTAATGTGGCTTTGTCGCCATTCAAGGCTGTTGTGTCTATGTGGCCTAACATGGCTTTGTCGCCATTCAAAGCTGTACGTCTATGTGGCCTAACGTTGCCTTCGTCGCGTTCAAGGCTGTTGTGTCTATGTGACCTAACGTGGCCTTTGTTGCCGTTCAAGGCTGTTGTGTCTACGTGGCCTAACGTGGCTTTGTCGCCATTCAAGGCTGTTGTGTCTACGTGGCCTAACGTGGCTTTGTCGCCATTCAAGGCTGTTGTGTCTATGTGGCCTAATGTGGCTTTGTCGCCATTCAAGACTGTTGTGTCTATGTGGCCTAACGTGGCTTTGTCGCCATTCAAGGCTGTTGTGTTTATATGGCCTAACGTGGCTTTGTCGCCATTCAAGGCTGTTGTGTCTATGTGGCCTAACGTGGCTTTGTCGCCATTCAAAGCTGTACGTCTATGTGGCCTAACGTGGCCTGTGTCGCCATTCAAGGCTGTTGTGTCTATGTGGCCTAATGTGGCTTTGTCGCCATTCAAGGCTGTTGTGTCTATGTGGCCTAACATGGCTTTGTCGCCATTCAAGGCTGTTGTGTCTATGTGGCCTAATGTGGCTTTGTCGCCATTCAAGGCTGTTGTGTCTATGTGGCCTAACGTGGCTTTGTCGCCATTCAAGGCTGTTGTGTTTATATGGCCTAACGTGGCTTTGTCGCCATTCAAGGCTGTTGTGTCTATGTGGCCTAACATGGCTTTGTCGCCATTCAAGGCTGTTGTGTCTATGTGGCCTAATGTGGCTTTGTCGCCATTCAAGGCTGTTGTGTCTATGTGGCCTAACGTGGCTTTGTCGCCATTCAAAGCTGTACGTCTATATGGCCTAACGTGGCCTTCGTCGCCGTTTAAGGCTGTTGCGTCTATGTGGCCTATCGTGGCCTTGTCTTTGTGCCATTGTTACCTTTCTATTTTCTCCTTTCTTTTGTTTGCTTTCTCTCTCACCACTCAGTGGTATTCTTTCTTCCTTGCCTTTTCTTACGCCAGGTTAAGTGTCCTTTTCCACTGATAAGCACAAGTCTTTACAAGTCAATAATTTTGTTTTTCTCTTTCAGGAACAACATGATTCTCTACTGGCATATTCTTTTCCTCTCACAGTTCTTTGGGGGATAGACTCCGTTGCGAGATAAATCTCCTTCACCATTTCTGGGGGTCGGCTACGCTCCTGCCTTCATCTTCAGGCAGGAAATGCAGAGTCCACAACCCTCAGGATCTAAGCTACGGACAGGGCCTACGCCAAAGAAGTTTATCTTATCATATTTGCTTGCTGATTGTTAATAAATCTCATTGTAAGTTATCTTACCTCCCGAGTCTTTCTGGTAGAAATACAAGTGCAGACTCGTCGCTAAGAGCTACTCACAGAAGTATGACGCTGACTATGATGAAACTTTCTCACCAGTGGTACGATTTAGATCAGTTCGTACGTCACTGTCCTTCACCATCCAGAATAATCTACATGTGCACCAGATGGATGTGGTAACCGCATTTCTAGATGGATACCTGGATGAGGAAAACTACATGGAGCAACCAGACGGACACATCAAACCAGGAGAGGAACCCTCACTGCTGGAGCAAAACCTTCAAAGAATTCATGATGAACATTGGCTTCAAACAGAGAACATCAGATCCATGTGTGTGCGTGAGATC
This sequence comes from Zacco platypus, assembly GCA_038088235.1. Lineage (NCBI taxonomy): Eukaryota > Metazoa > Chordata > Actinopteri > Cypriniformes > Xenocyprididae > Zacco > Zacco platypus. The sequence goes on from CM076083.1 coordinate 492,309, forward strand.
TCTACAAGAGCAGGAGATAATGGCTGTATATGTTGATGATCTGATATTGATCACAGAATCGATGGAAAGTAGAAAGAGCTGAAACTCGCTCTTAAAAAGCACTTCAAGATGGAGAACTGTCCTATATCTTGGGATCTCTGTCATCCAAGACAAGGAAACAAACTGTGTGTTTCTTCATCAGAAGCACTGCATTGAAGCCGTTCCTCAGAAGTATGGTATGATGCCAATCCCATTGCAACTCCAGCTGATGCCAATGTAGAGCTAAGAAAGAATGAGCGTGTCAGCAAGCCTGTGAACGCGAGCACTTACCAGTCTATGGTAGGTAACTTACTGTTTCTGCAATGACTACATGACCTGACATAGCACAAGATCTGACTGCAGTGAAGAGAACTCTACGGTACTTGAAGGGTCACTGGAGCTCTTAAGTATGAGCAGTCAGAGTTTGGAGCTTTGATGGGATACTCAGATGCTGACTGGGCTGGAGATCAGGACGATGGCCGCTCCACGACCGCTAACATGTTCTTACTGGCTGGAGGAGCAGTGAGTTTCTCAGTGAGAAGCAGTCAACTGTTGCTCTTTCAACAGCAGAAGCTGAGTATGTTGATCTTAGTCAAGCAGCTCAGGAATGTGCCTGGCTTAGACGACTACTGAGTGATCTTGGAGTGGATGCTACGCCTGTGGTGATTCTGGAAGACAACCAAGGAGCCGCTGATCATTCAAGAACTAAACACATAGACATTCATTATCATTACATTCGTGAATGTGTCCAGAATGGACAAATACCACTGAGAAAAAACATTAAGGAAAAGACCTTACTAGTTTGTATTAATATAATTTACTAAAATGGCTTAATGCTGTTGTAAAATTAATTGGAATTGTTGTCATGTAGTAATTTTGCCAATAGGTGTCGCCATTTTACTGTGATATTGCAGTTCTTTTTCTGTGTCCTTGTCACTTTTTTGTTTTGACATAAATAAAAACGCACGTGAAATTCTAACAAACTTAATCTCACTGATTCTTGAGATAAGGGACAAAACAAGTTTTAGATGTTAGTTTTTATTATTTAAAGACACATTCTTATTTATTTGCAAAAGCAGTCGAGACACTATTACCCCATTTAACTATCATACTCTGATTACCAGTATATCAGATTTCTCAGAATGCTATTAGACACATGCCTTTGTCATAGTTTACCAAGCAGCTTTTGATGATTAACTCTATGACCAATTACAATAGAGGAACTTTGTCTTTTATACAGGTCTACTATTTCTTTCAGGGCATATTTACACAAATCAGTGTTATCCTGCGCCTTAAAGCCTCATCCAGGAAGTGTGACATGAAGCGGGAAATGTTTTCTCCACACTCATTCAGCAACTTTAAACAACTTTTTACATCACTGGCATCCTTCTTGTAATGAAGAGTTAGCGGGTTGAGATGTAAATGCAGCTTTATTGAAGCAGAGGTATGGTCAGATATCAGCAAACAGGTGTGGCAGAGGATGAGCAGAATCGTAGTCAGCACACAGGCAGGAAATATCGGGACAGGCAGCAAGAATCAAACACCGGGAAAAAACAGGCAGAATCCAAAACGGGGAAAACAAACACAGGAGATAAACGGTTGGAATTGACAGGATCACCAAAATCAATACTTCGCAGTGAACGGAAGTGTGAGCAGTGCTTATATGGTGTGGGTGATTGGTGACTGTGTGATGAGGTGCAGCTGGTGCGGTAATCAGTGACTGGGTGAGGGGTTTATGGGAAATGTAGTCCGTGTGACTGAATGCGAGTGTGAGTGAGAGTCCAGGGTGGAGTGCCCTCTAGTGGTTGTGTCGGGCACTTCAGCTGAAACTTGTGACACTTCTGGTCACCTTCACATGTCACACACCGTTGTTTAGCGTCCGGACAAAAGCTCAAACAACAGCTTTTCCACGACTCTATCCACTCGGAGTCAAACGCACTTGAGGCTATTTGATCTTGACTCATCGTTTTTATTTTAACCCAGAGGAAGTTAAGAAACTCATCCTCCATTATTTTCCCATCCACAGTAGGACCGCAACAGTGGGCAGAGTCTGATTGGTTGTTCCCACATGTGTACTGTCCAATGGCATTTTAGCACTCGATTGACAAATGGATAAAGAAATCATTTGGCAAACCGAAAAAGAAAAGCAATTGGTACATGGAGAGAGAAAAGCATTTGCCAAATTCTTTTAAAAAAAAGCGATTTAAATGCGCATTTAAAATGATTTGCAAATGTACTTTTTATTGTTTTATTAATCCTACGTTTTAAAAAAATTCATTAAATAAATCAAATTCGTCTATTTATACATTTAAAAAACATTTTTTTTGAATTTATTGTTTTATTAAACTACAGTTAAAAACAGGAATTAAATAAACAACTTTAAATATGTCTATTAATTTGCCCATATAAAAAGTGATTTATATATATATATATATATATATATATATACATTTTTATATTTGAATTATTAAATTAATTAATTGATTCTTCGTGTTATTTTTTTGTGGCACTCCTGGTCCTCCATAGAAAAGGAGAGTGCGACAGAAATGACGGTGGGCACGGATAACAAGTTTACGAACTAGCGTAATGCTAACGCGTTGTGATAGTGATTCAGATTAAAATATTAAAAACTAGCGATGTCAGATTAATGTGATAGGCAATATTAGACAATATCAGATATATAGTGAAGATAAAGTAGACAACAAGCGGGGACATGACAATAAATAGAATGACAATAAATAGATTCAAATCAAAGCTATACGGAGCAACAGACTCAAACAATTCAGCAGCGAGGCAGACAGGAGCAATCGATCAGACAGCGTGAAAGTGTCCACATAGCATTATTTTGACCAATAATTTCTTTTAATAAGCTTTATCTTATCATTTTTTTCCTGCAGTCGTGATACTGGTTCTGTTCACTGGTAAGAGTTTATTTCATTGTATTCTGCCTTGATTCTGAGAATGTAAGCATTCTTCAATTGACATTTAGATGGTGCCTGCATAAATATGGAATTATATCGCTGCCAAATTTTTGCGCGCGCAAGATCATATTTTGAGCGTGCAAAAGGGCATTTCGCGCGCGCGTAAACTGAGTTTTGAGGAGAAATGTTCGTCTCGCAAATAAGAAAGTATTTCGAGCGAACGAAAATCAGTTTTGCATTTAAAAGAGGTTTATTTGGATGTGCACGGACATTCTCTTTCGCACGTGCAACGTTCCACTAGCTCGCTCTCCTGATACCTGCTCGCTAAGCGCCAAGGGCTCGCTTTCTCAACACAAACCAGCGTTACAATATGCCAGAATTCCAGCCAATCACTACTTTCTTATTTGCGAGACGAACATTTCTCCTCAAAACTCAGTTTACGTGCGCGTGAAATGCCCTTTTGCACGCTCAAAATAGGATCTTGCGCGCGCAAAAATTTGGCAGCGATATAATTCCATAGATAAAAAGCAGCTACTTTCTCAGATTTTGAACTGGTACAAAGAAAAGGGAACGCACATTAGGTCCTATCCCGCTTCTTTTATTAACACTTATTTTTCACGTCCATTTTTATAATCACATATTGCCACCGATTTTAGTTTAGTACATTATTTTTAATATCATGCTTTTTATCTTTGTTAAAATGTTATTAAATGTCATAATGCTAACTTTTGTTTATCTTTTGTTATCCCTCATTGAAATCTTATTTAGCGCTTTAGTTAAACTTCTTTCTAAGTGCTTCATAAACACAATGCCTTAACTCTACATTGAATACTTTGTTGATTGTAGATGAAACCAGCGGAAAACAATTAAGAAGAGAAAGTTTTAAAGAGAAAGTGACCCAATAAAAACAGTATAAATACATGAATATTCTATATGCGTTTTAAACTAGTTTTAAAGTGTCAATGACATGTTTTCTTTTTATTATTTTATAATGTTCCTAGAGGTCCACTTTTCGAAGTTCTAGTCATAGAAGTTTGTTACTAAGTAACAATTTAGCGGCTAAAACGTGTCACTTTACATATCAGAACACAAATTGATCACAGATTACGCATTATAACTAACATGTTTGCTTGCATGTTGCACCATTACTGTCAATTACTGTACCCGAGCCACTCTCTATTACTTTTAATTCTATTGTTTCTATTACTCTTTAATGTCTGTTAAGTCTATTTAATATTTTGAAATGAGCCATTTTTGCAAAGTATGTCAAATGTGAAAATATCAAAGGAAAACTAGATTCCCCATTTCATGACCGCTTTAAAGAACTTGATCAAACTAAACACATTTTGCATGAACTGAAAATGCCCTTGTTGTGTAATAGTTTAATATTGTTATAGTTTCATATTGGGGCTATTTGTGTTTTGTTTGTATTTATCATTTAATTTGTTTCACAAGCAGTTCCAATTGAAGTAATATGTTTTGGTTAGCAATGTTTTAAAAGCCATTTTATTCTCATGTTCCATTCTTTTAAAGCTTAATAATAAAGGTTTTGAATTGTATAAATCTGCTCACATCATTCATTTCCGTCAATGTGTCGATGGATAGAAAGCATAAGTACACTTACCCCCGTTTTTACAGACAAGGCTTAAGCTAGTCCTAGACTAAAATGCATGTTTGAGCTGTTTTAACTGAAAGTGACTTGCACTGACATTTCTTCTCTCAAGATCCACAGCAGTAATGTTTTTTTCTAGAGTACGTTTATAAAAGTTACTTGAATGTCCGAATTGAACTAAAGCCTAATCCTGGTTTAATTTAAACCTTGTCTGTGAAACCGGGCCTTAAGGTTTGGGCATATTTAACTTTCCACGTTCTGCTCTGTTTAGCGCACAAGTGTTATTCATGTGCGCACTACCTAGCGGACCTTTGCACAGTCCGCACAGACGCACAAATCCGGCTGCACACAAATAGTGTACACAAGTATCAGCTGTCTGTGCTGAGGACAAAAATCATGTCACGCAGACGGTCCAAGAGCCGCAGTGGGACTCAGACAAGGAAAGGATCATTTAGGCTTTAGGTGCTGAATTCATCACATCAATTCAGTGTAATCATGATTTGTGTAATATCCTGTTGTAGTAATGTCATTAATAAGCCATAGTGGAGGTGAGGCCAGCAGGGGGCGCTCACCCTGTGGTCTGTGGTCCTAACGCCCCAGTACAGTGATGGGGACACTATACTGCCAGAAAGCACCGTCCTTCGGATGAGACGTTTAACTGATCATCGATCACCTCATCACCAGATTTAAGGACACTCCACACACACTGCGAACTTCTCGTGTTCGGTATTGAGAAATGCCATGTTTGTAGCGCAGGAGAACGAGCTCCTGAGGACGGGAGGACGCAAGTCCGGTGATTCTGCTAATGGTAGAGCAGCGTTCTCGACAGCATTATAAACCACTTGGGCTTACTTTAGCTTTCACTGTAATAATTAGCTAGAGCAATATCGTCACATACGATTATACTTTTGAATTACCGAAGCGAGAACATCCATTAATGCGTTTACTGTCAATATTCCAGCATATTAAGAATCTTTAGGCTTAAAAGTCCTGCATCAATTCAGTCTTCCACGAATTTTACAATAATATTAAGTCAAGTCAAGTCAAGTCATCTTTATTTATATAGCGCTTTTTACAATGCAAATTGTGGCAAAGCAGCTTTACATTAATAAGAAAATGGTGTCATTGTGCAGCTTATTCTATATAGTATTGATTCATTCCGTTGCAAATATCAGTAGTTATTAGTCTAGTTAATTTAGGTATATCAGCACTGCAGAAAACAGTGACGTAATCGTCCGGCTCAGTTCGCATACAACGGCGCCAATGCAGGCATATCAAAAACACTGCTGAATATCAAGCAAGTGTCCCCAACTTAAGCAAGACAAAGGCAACAGCGGCAAGGAACCAAAACTCCAACAAATGGAGAAAAAAACCTTGGGAGAAACCAGGCTTAGTCGGGGGGGCTAAACAGTAAGACCCGCCTTCTTTGATTTGATTGGCCATCTCGATCATTTTGACAGTGGCGAGCGCTGTTAGACCGCAGCGGTAGAGCAGCCTAAACGTTTTATCAGCCTAATTCAATTATTTATTATTTATCCATAGCATAAAATCAATGGCCGTGGGCAGTTTGTAAGAGTCAGAGCTTGAAGTCTGCCAAGAAGAAACAGGAAAACTGGAGGCGAGAAGGAAAACGTCTCAGGTTACGCGTGTTATCATGGTTCCCTGAGAATAGGGAACGACACGCTGCGTCCCCTAGGGCTCACAGAGAGTCCGATGACTTAGCAAATAATAGTCAAGCTCTGGGAGTCTCAGCATAATAACTATCGAGAGGAGGCCTACCAATGCTCCACACTCAGGATATCATGTGAGGAGACTCACAGAGAGCCTTCAACTCAAAACTGTTATCCTAGCGGAGCTTTAGCGAGTGGAGACCTCAATAAGGCAACTCTCTAAAACACGAGGAGGCCTGACGACGCTCACATTAGACAAGGAGGCTCACAGAGAGCCAACGACTGGCAACTCAAGGAGAGAGAAAACAGAACACCATCACCAATTAGTCTAAAACTGTTAATGAAGCGTGTGACGAGGGAATTCCTAAAGGAACACGTTTAATCAAAATCACAAGACAAAACAGGAGAAATAACTAGGAGAAATAACACCAGACAAACCATCAAAGCAATATCAACACTCGACGAGGAGCAGAAAGAACTCGGGGCTGAAATACCAAGGAACACAAGGAGATAATGAGACGAATGACACAACACACTAACTAATAATGACGGGAACCATAGCAACTAAGGAGCGGAGGGAAAAACATTCAGACATGTGACACAGGGAAAACAAAAGTCCGAAGCACAGAGACACGAGACATTAACGAGAAATTTTAAAGGGAAGTGTCGGAGAATATCGCTATAAGAGAAGAGGAGCTTGAGTTTGTCGCAGGGCATTATTTGAACCGTGAGGGACGTCTAAACTCACGATACTCCTTCATCCTGCGTCACATGCAGGCGCGCAGATGGCACTAGGGACGGGGGGGACATGTCCCCCCCAAATTCATAGTGACCCGATCCGTCCCCCGCCCTCACCATCCCTACGAAAGGCGACAAAAATCGGTAAAACAGAGGATTAACCAGTGTTTGCACTCTCTCTGAGTGACGCCGGGGCGCAAATCTTTTTTTCCAAGGATGGTAGGGGAAGGTCCCGCCTTTTTTCGCCTCTGCTTGGCTAGAAGGGTCTCCTCCTATTGGGTAGGTTTAGGGGTCGCATTAGTGTAGCCAATCGGAGAGAGCCCTTCTAGCCAATCAGAGGCGACAAAGGCGGGACCTCGTGCCCATATGAGCAGTAACCATACCATAGTGATCATATACAATTTATGACTGAGCTGAGTCGGTGATTTTCTGAACTGAAAAAAAAAACCGACAACAAATGCCACATAAAGGCAATGAAGAGACAAAAAAACAATCACCTCGTTTTTTCAAAAAACAAACAAATGTAAGTATCCTATGCCTGTTGACTTTCCCAGATGTGGCAGATTAGATTTGTTAAGGGGAATAACTAGTCTGACAATAATGGCAAGAAGGCTTTTGCACTTAGCAAACACAGCAAAAACTATTTATCGTCAGGAAATAATGTTTTATCTTATCATTTAACCGTATAATTTGACTGAGGTATGTTCACTGTCGTGTAAGCCACTATAATAATAATAATAAGTAAATTTGTGTGGTGGAAGGTTTATGCAAACAACAAATAAAGGCCTACATAAACTTTTGACATCCTCTTATAGCAGGAAATCATGTTTTTTATTGTACGGAGCAGCGGAGGATATAGATTCTTAAATTATGGACTATGAAAAACATTTCTTAATATGTCATACATCATTTGAAAGATAATTCTAACCTATAAATTGCAACAAACTTGTAACAAATTAATTTTTTTAGTTATTGTTTTTTGCACATAGGTTCTTTGCTTTTTTGTTCATAATGATAGACTTTGTATGCTGAGATAAGCAAATGTTTAAATAAAACATACTTTGCTGAAGACATGAAGTTTTGGTGGGTGATTGGCGTACTAGTCAAATAACAGTCTGATCATGAACTGCTAGTGGTGATCAGGTAGGCCTTTGTTTACCTTTGTTCATTGTTGTTTATCCATGATTTCACATAAGAATCCCCCAATGGCTTTTTAGTGCAAATCATTAGCCCAAATTACGCAAAGTAACTACTTGAGCACTAGTTAAAGCCCAAATTACCCAAAATAACAAATTGAGTTTAAATAATTTGCTGACAGCTTGGTCCCCCCCAGTTAAAAAATCCTATCTGCGCCCCTGGTCACATGTCGAGTCACGGGTCACTCATTTGCGCTATTTTACGTTTTACATAAGGATATTTGATTTAGACAATCACATCACTTCGCTTCAGAAGCCCTTTATTAACCTCCTGGATTCATATGGATTATGGATTTTTTTGTCTTCAAAATTTGGACATTCATTCACAACCATTATATTTGTAAATATATCTCTGATGCCGATACGCCGTATCATGCTGCCAGGACAATAGTTGCCACTGTCTGAACATGTATGTTTTTCTAGCTTACACTGCGACAATAACAGCATCGTCCTCAAAAACTTGCACTTTGAAACCTGTTTTCAAAAGTTTGCAGTGTTTGTGGTTTTTTTAGCTAAAAACGCCCCCGAAATGTGTGAGAATTCAGTCCAAACTGGGTTCAGAGATGATCTCAGAAGATCTTCTTTCTTCAAGTGTGTTTCTTTAATAACTATGTGGTCAAACTAACTGAGTTCTCACATGTTTCCATGTTTCTCAGCAGTGAAAACAGCACAGAAAACAGTGTCACACTGAGTGTATCTTGCTAAACTGAAATAAGAAATGGTTTTTGTTGTTGTTTTAGCTTATTTTAATGGTAGTTTTGGACGTTTTGATGTAAAGCTTTGAGCTCATACAATCAGAGCAGGTTTCTGTGTCACGTCTACAGGGTCAAGAAAATATTCATAATAACAGAAAATATATTTCACCATAAACGCACGTTTGACATAGACTACTTTATTATTGACAAATAAAATATAATATTACAAGCATTGCAGAAAGCAGCTGATCATCATTCCTGTCATATCCTGAAAAACACGTACATCATCAAGTTTTGGCTGTTCTCATAATTAGTGCAAGCTGACAGTTAATTACTGCTGGAGAAAATACATGATTTAATGAGAATGATCTAAGAGAGAAAAACTGTCCTCATTTTCTAGACTTTGTTCAAACCTGCAGCTCTGAATTAATAATAAAGACACGAGCTTTAACTGATCAACAAGCAGACAGAAACTATACAAACACATGCTGAAGTGAGAAAAATAACCAATAACGACAAATAATCCAGAGCATCACTTGAGTTTGTTTGTTAACATGTAAAAGGCGTTGAAAGTGTTTATAAAGGCACTGAATGAAACCATTAGATTCATGTTCTTCTGCTCATGTGGTTTTTGTATAATTATTGGACTGATTTGTGGCGGTTTTCCTGAGATCCAGCTTTTGCTCCTCTGATGGAGGCATAAGTCACACTATCATCACAGCGAACCTGAATGAACATCACAGTTATTGTTTCAACACACAATTATTACAGCGTGATGTTTGACACGCATTCAGAAGAAAACACAAACTATCATGTTGAGAGAAGCTGGAGAACATCAAGGAAGTGTTTGCTCACCTTGATCTTTTTGTCTTCCTTTTTTCTGACCGCGGTGACCTCAGTATAAATCACATGATCGTCTGTCTGCTCCTAAACATCAATGGAAATATGAAATATTACAACAGTTATGAATCTGTTCCGTTCCATCCACCTGCCACTAGATGTCGCCCTCCCATTTCAAGGACTCTATCATTCACACTACATCTCCCAGAAGTCCCTTATGTTGATTACGGCCCACCTGCAAACAATCTAGTTCACTATTTGCGTCTGTTCTGTTGCCCAGGTTATTTGCGAAGTCTTGTTAATCCTGTAACATTTCTGAGCGCTATCCTTGTCTTGTTTTGCCTGTTTTCGGATCCTGCCTGTGTCATCGTTCTGTTGTTTATCTGCCTGCCTTTTTGAGCTTAGCCTGGATTATTTACTACGAGCTTGCCTTTTCCCTGTTACTACTGTTTGCTGTTGAGTTGACCTTTGCCCGTATGACTACGTTTTGGAAATAAAGCTGCACTTGGATTTCAACCCGCTGACTCCATGTTACAAATATACACAAATATGCAGAGATGATTGAAGATGAATCATTGTTCACTGGCAGTGGATGAATGTAAATAATGATGGTGTCGTTGGTTCCATCATATTAATTCTTATCTGTGACTTTAGACCAGAAACAGTACAAATACACGAACCTGTCATTATATAATCTGACTAATAATAGTGTCATATTTCAGGATCAGAGCTTATAAACACTGATAACTCACGGATCGACCCTCAACACTCACCTCAGAGTCATCAGACTCCACACTCAGACTCCAGAGTCTGAAAACAAGAACAGAAATGAGGAGGATGTTCATACACACCTAGAGAGACTGGATCCAGTACTGGTTCTGTAGAAGATGCTATTAAAAACAAAATCATTGAATTGAACGCAAGAACAACATCAAGACATTACTGTCACAAACTGAGACTGATGATGTGTGACAGTGATCATGTGATCATGAACCTTGTGTAGGAGCTGCTGCTGTAGTTTGGCTTGATTTCTTCTCAGAGTTTGAGCTGCTGACTGGAATCAGAAGATGAATGTTCAGATCATCATCTGTAGGACATTAACATCATATTTTACAGTAGTAATAGTTGTTTCTCACCTGAATACTTGACAGTGTATCTGACTGAGGTCTGGAGTCGATTTCTGCGAGTAAGCTGACATCTCCACTCTCTGTTGTCATCTTCATTCAGGAGTGTTGTAGTCAGAGTGATGTTACAGTGATCTGATGAGAATAATATCTGATATCTGGAGTCTGTCGTCAGATTGACACCAGCCTGATTCACCCACGACAGATGAAGTCCCTCAGAACGAACCCAATAATCACAGGAGAATCCAGTAAATGAATACAACTGACAGGAGAGAGTCAGAGAGAGACCTGGACTGATCTCAGTCTGTGATGATGATGATGATGATGATGAAGACACTGAAACTGAACACAAGACACAAATCACAGACTCTTCATCTGAGTTTAATGAGAGAACCTTTTTAAATTGATCACATAATCATAAACTTACCATGAAGAACATGCAGATGAACATAAGCATCAGTTCCTTGTTGTTGTTGTCCATTCACATATTGTCTACAGGTGTAAAATCCATAATCTTCTTCTGTGACGTTCTTGATGTTCAGAGAGCAGTCAGACTCCAGACTCAGTCTCTCATGTCTCTCTGTGTCTTTATTCTTCATCCCGTCAGTGATCAGTTCAACTGCTGGTCGATCTCTGAATCTGTTATAGTTCCATGTAGTTGATTTGCGGTCAGGAAGAGCATTATTACAGGACAGACGGACATTTTCACCAGAACTGATGAACACATGATTCTTATTCACTCCACTGGAACCTGAAACACAAGAACATTTGAGAGATCTTTATGTTTCATTAGGGGCAGGTGTGATCTGATGGTCAGCGAGTCGGACTTGCAACCCGAGGTCATGGGTTTGAGTCTCAGTTGAAGTTGATTCTGGAATCCACTGCCGCTTCAATATATATCTTTTGAGTGATTTATCATCAAGTTATTGTCAACATTTATCCCTCTAAATATTAAAATTATTTGAATGACTTCTTCAACTTATGTTAAAGCATTTATTTTCATCTTCAAACACTAGAGAATAATGATGAATATTGTCTGAACCTCTGACTGACAGAAAGTACAACTTATCAGTATGTTTTGGGAATATTGTGCTCTAGTGTTCAGTACAGGTGCATTATGGGTACTGGAGGACAACTGACACTCTGAGACCTGCAGACGACTTGTCCTGATCTAGAAGGACATCCTGTGAATAAATCTAGATTCACTGGTCCTCACTAGATAAAAAGGCTTATAAATCAGCCAAAAGATGTTTTTATGTAAATCTAGTGATGGTCACATGATTCTGTGACGGTTTAGGAGTAGAGGTTGAGTTAGGAGAGAGAAAATATCACTGACCTGATATAAAATCAATGAAGTCTATGAATGACCTCACTAAGATAGCAATACAGACATGAGTGTGTGTGTGTGTGTGAGTGTGTGTGTGTGTGTGAGTGTGTGTGTGTGTGAGAGAGAGAGTGTGAGAGTGTGTGTGTGTGTGTGTGAGAGAGAGTGTGTGTGTGTGTGTGTGTGTGTGTGAGTGTGAGTGAGAGAGAGAGTGTGTGTGTGTGTGTGTGTGAGTGTGTGTGTGTGAGAGAGAGTGAGAGTGTGTGTGTGTGTGTGTGAGCGTGTGTGTGAGAGAGAGAGTTTGTGTGTGTGTGTGTGAGTGTTTGTGAGAGAGAGAGTGTGAGTGTGTGTGTGTGTGTGTGTGTGTGTATACTTGTTTTCCTTACATTGTGGGGACCAAATGTATGGCCAAATTGGATGACTAATAATTTCCTACTACTAAATTCAGAAAAAACAGAGATTCTAATTATTGGACCAAAAACTTCAGCACATAATAACCTAGAATACTGTCTAACACTTGATGGCTGCTCTGTTAAGTCGTCTTCGTCAGTTAGGAACCTGGGTGTGCTCTTTGATACCAATCTCTCATTTGAAAGCCACATTTCTAGCATATGTAAAACCGCATTCTTCCATCTTAAAAATATATCTAAACTACGACATATGCTCTCAATGACAAATGCGGAACAGCTAGTTCATGCGTTCATGACCTCGAGACTAGATTACTGCTATTTAAATATATATATATATATAACTCAATGAAAACATAAATTATACTTATTATACTTGTATAATCAAACGGTGGTGAAAAATCTGGGATTTTTATTTGACAAAGCTTTTAAATTTGAATAAATTTGAACATTTCTCTCTTTTAAGAACCTTGAGAAAGTCACTCATGTCTTCATTTTTTCAAGGCTGGATTATTATAATTTTCTGTATGTTAGTCAGACAGTGTTGTCACGTTTGCAGGAAACAAGAGCATGTTACTCCTGTTTTATCTTCATTGGTCTCCAGTTGGTTCTGAATAGAATTGAAGCTTCTGTTTGTTTTCAAGTCTTTAAATGGGTTGGCTCCACCTTACATCGCAGACCTTCTAAAACATCCACTAGATCTCTCAGGTCCTCTGATCAGCTGCTTCTGGTTGTTTCTAGATTAAAGCTCAGGAGTGACGGATCTTCTCAGTAGCTGCAGCTCCACTGAGATCTTTTACCCTTCCATGTTAGAGCGCCTCCTACTAGATCTAGCTCTAAAAGTCGGTTAAAAACTCATTTATTATCTCAGGTTTTTAAGAATAAACTGTTTTTCTGTTCAGATCTCTTAATATGAAGATTATTGTTCATCATCAGATGTCTGAGTGACTCAATGTCCAGTATCAGGAATAATACAGTACGATCTGTACGAAACACGACACAACAAGAATAAACTGAGCATGTTCAAATGAACTCTTTCCAGACTAATTCCACTAAATGTCTTTAGAGAAAATACAGATTTGTTTACCTGTGAGAAGTGAAGAGAGAACGATCAGTCCCAGCAGACACAGATCACACTTATCAGCCATTTTCTGTTTCTGTCAGTCTTTCTCTTCATTATATAGTTACAGCTCTTCCTTTAATCGTCATCAGCTCCTCCTGTGGTTGAGAACTTCCTCTGATCTGACCAATCGAGTGTTGTTCTGGTATACAGTTGCGATTTAGTGACACGATGCCAATGGAAAATGGAGACCTGTTGATTTCTTTTTTTGTTGAAATGTAATTTTCAGTACACTTACTGGTTGATGTTCAAGAGCACAATGGTAACGGCTCAGGGAGTTTTATACAGTCAGTCTGTTTCCACACAGACTTTGACACGACAGCAGCTGTGAAACATGTTCTTCGATGTGAGAAACTGCCTTGTGTTAACCGCACTGGCTCAACACACGTCTGCTCTGAACACAGTTTATAGGGTATTCTTTCTATTACTGTTAGTTTCACTTCTTTCTTTTAGCAGTTTCTTGCATGCAGTTAAAATCTAGAAATAAAATCATTAAATTATTAGTCATAAAATTGGTTTGTTAATAAAAAACTATTCATTATCCATGACTCATTTGTAGAAAATGAATTCTAAAACAGCTTTTAAAGTATTATATTGTTGTAAAATGCTGTATTTTTTGTCCTCAGCACCGTGCCCTGAAGACACTCAAAGTTGTGTTCTATGTAATGAAATTGACATGGGCGATTCCGCCAGGTGGCAGCACTTAGTGGGCATTAATGCACCGCAGTTGCGTGCTGCACTGGAGGAATCTCTGTGTAACCCTTGGCTGCCCCACAATCTTGGAAAACCTGAATATATGAAGTTTATTTAACAAAGTTTGAGAGGAGCACATTCAGTTAATCAAATCAGTCAGAGCAAGAGGAAGCTGGTATATACAGCCATCTCTCACCAGCTTCACAGCATCCCTCTACCACTATTGTACCATCCCTGGTTCCTATCTTGACAAAGGATGGGGAGTCCTCTGGGTTCAGCCCAAATTCCGAGCTCGAGCCCTCCTCCGGACAGCACACCAAATAAACACTATATCTGATTTCATGAACATGTGAACTTGTGAAATGGTGGAATTTTAAAAGATTGATTTCTTGGGCTGAAAAAGTCTTGAAAATGAATAAAATCTTAAAAATCATGGAAATTTCTCCAGTAAAAATGATCTTCATTAATTACGTGAAGCTCTACGATATTCTATCACGTAGAAATTGCTGAAAAAATGCTTTTGTTGAGTAAAAAAAAAATAAAAAATAGAAGAAAAACAACTGCATTAGATTTTTGGTGGAGCTGGTTGGGAAGGCGTGGTTGAGTCAGTGACAGGACCGATGTAGCGGGGACTCAGCTTCCGACAGGGCAGGCGAAGACGGATGTCTCTGGTAGAGAGCCATACCTTCTGGCCAGGAAGGTAGGTGGGAGCTTGTGTCCTGCGTTTGTCAGCCTGAATCTTGTGTCTTCGCACTGCCTGTTGGAGGTGTACGTGAGCTGAGTCCCATACCCTCTCGCTCTGTTGGAACCACTCTTGCACTACTGCGGCTTCTGACGGTTCTCTGGACCAGGGAAACAGGGTTGGTTGGTAGCCGAATACACACTTGAAGGGTGTATCCAGTGGTGGATTGTCTGAGGGAGTTTTGTGCATATTATGCCCAAGGTAAGAATTGGCTCCAGTTATTTTGGTTTTGATGACAGTATGATCTCAGGTACCTCTCTATCTCTTGAATTTTCCGTTTGGCCATTGGTCTGAGGGTGATAACCGGATGACAGACTGATAGAGACCCCCAGGAGTTTGAAGAACGATTGCCAGATTCGGGAAATGAATTGAGGTCCTCGATCGGAGACGATATCCTCAGGAAGGCCAAAGTAGCGGAAGATGTATTGGAACAGGAGTTTGGCAGTTTGGAAGGCAGTGGGTAATCCCTTCAGAGGGATAAGCTTGCACATCTTGGAGAATCTGTCAACCACGGCGAAGATACATGTTTGGGAGTTAGATAAAGGGAGGTCAGTCATGAAATCTATTCCAATGTGGGTCCAGGGTTGTTGAGGTATAGGTAACGGTACGAGTTTTCCTGCAGGAAGTTGTTTGGGAGTGTCATTTATGGCACAGGTGGAACATCCTTGGACGTATCGAGAGGTATCCTGAGTCATTGTAGGCCACCGCTGGGATAGGTTGGCTTCAACGCCAGTTTGTGATGCATCGACCTCCACGATGAAAGGAAGTTTGGGATTGGGATGGCTCAACTGGAGCGGAGCTGAAGGCTTCTTTGAGGTTGAAAGGCTTGGATTGCCTGGGGTGTCTCCTCTTTGGATACGGATGAGATTGTACGCACTTCGTAGATCCAATTTGGAGAAGATGTGGGCTCCTCAGAGTTGTTCTAGGGCTGCAGGACCAGAGGAAGGGGGTGGCGGAACTTCACGGTTTGGGAGTTAAGTTTTCTGTAATCTGTACATGGCCACAAGCCTCCGTCCTTTTTGGATACAAAGAAGAAACTGGAAGCGGCAGGGGACGTGGATGGACGGATAAATCCTTGTTGTAGCGCTTCCATTATATACTCCTCCATGGCCTTCTGTTCCGGGATGGACAAGGGATATATTTTACCTTTGGGTAAGGTAGCCCCAGGTAGCAGGTTGATTGCACAGTCCCATGGCCGGTGAGGTGGAAGACGTGTAGCCAGTCGTGTGCTGAACACATTCTGGAATGCCCGGTACTCCGATGGGACTTGAATCTCACTGATAACATCGGGGCTTTCCACAGAGGTAGAATTTAACTGTATCAGGGTTGATTGGACAATCTGGGATGGAGAAGAGTTAGGAACTTTCTTGACTGAAGGAATACAGGATTGGAAGCAGTCCTTGCCCCATTTCAGAATCTCCCCGGTGTTCCAGTCGATTGTAGGATTGTGGTCCGCCATCCATGGGCCCCAGGATGATGTCAGCAGTGGATCCTACCAGCACCATGAATGAAATTTCTTCCCGATGGAGACAGCCAATGTGGAGTGTAAACATTGGGGAGAAGTGTTAACCTGACCTCAACCCAGAGGTTTTTCCAGAATAGTGTGTATCCTCATGGGTTGAATGCAATGCTTCCTGGTTAGATGGAGTGTTTGGAGGAGTTGGTGGGAGATGAAGTTCCCGGCGGACCCCGAGTCGATGAGGGCTTGCGCTGCAAGGCAAGTGTCATGGTTATGGAGGTATACAGTAGTTCGAATTAAGTGAGCAATCTTGGGACAGACTTGAATTGTACTCAAATTGTGTGGGTCGAGGTGGTTTGACGGGACAATTGGCGATCAGATGGCCATCTCCTCCACAATACAGGCACAGACGATGGAGTAACCTACGTTGATGTTCCGCTGGGGTAAGGTGGTAGGTATCGATAATCATTGGTTCTGGTTCTGGAAGGACGACTGGACTACTGGGAGGCGGAGACTGCCAGAAGGGTGCAGAAGGAGAACAGGCAGAATAACGCTGTGATACACGGATAGCTTTTTGAATAATGGATTCCAAACCTATGCTGTCATCATACACAATCATGAACTGCCTGATGTTCGGGTTGAGTCCTTTACGAAAGGCAGTAATCAAAGCGGTTTCATTCCAGCCACTGCTGGCGGCCAAAATGCGAAACTGCAGAGCGTAATTTCCCACCGACTCGGTTCCTTGTTGTAGATTGAACAGTTGGTTGGATATGGAGAGTGTAGACGTTGGCCGAAAACCTCTTTGAAGTGGTTGGTGAAGGCAGTCATGACGTGATTACTTCAGCATTAGACATCCATAGAGCTTGGGCCCACTGCAAAGCTCGACCTGACACCGAATTGATCATAAAAGCTCGGCTTTATCGTTGACAAATAGGTTGCATTTCGAAATACAATGAGCATTGTAGTAGGAACCCGTTGCAGTCCTCCGCCTCGCCAGAGAAGGTCGCTGGTCGGGCCATGGGACAATCAGAGGCAGCTGGAGTGGCTGGAGAAGAAGAAGGAGTTGGCGGAAGAGTGCGATGAACTGCCTGGACGAGTTTGGTAAACAGATCAGTAGATCTTTCTCCGCTGGGTTTCGGTGTAGTCTGCATATCGATGTTTTAGGTCTGGTCTTCTGTCAGACACAGACAAGGGTTAGATTAAAGTCTTTATTTTGCAGATAACAGAAACACCAGGTAACAGGTTGGGTATGGTGAGTGATAACAGTCCGAGAATCAAACAGATGACTTAGCTGACTAGTTAATGGGTTTTTCTGTGTCTTGTAGATGTGAGCTGGATGATCTTGGGGTTCACAGGAATTCGGACGAGGAACAGGATGGCTGAAGATATCCAAGGAACGGGCATTTACATTTACATTTAGTCATTTAGCAGACGCTAACTTTTATCCAAAGCGACTTACAAGTGAGGAATACAAACAAGCGATTCTTCATGAATTGGCAAATAACACAGGAAGTGCTGACAATACAAGTTTCATACATTGCTCAGTACCATAAGCTAGAGTAGGAAGAGAAAGGCTTGGTTGAGTCAGTGACAGGCTCTGTGACAGTTTGTTTGTTGTACTTCAGCAATTATCAAAGTCTGTATGACGTTTTACAGTGACGTTTTGCATCTATTCCAGAGTCAAGACTTTCTTACAATGTTAAGATGGCTGATAGCCCGCTTACACTTCTGTAACTGAAAAAGTGAATTATTTACAGCAGTTCTAGTGTTTTCAGAGCTGTGATCTCACTGTGGAGGTTTAGAAACATGTTTCTGTCGAGTGTGAGGACTCAGTTATTTTAACACATAGAGCAGTGAAACTCTGACCCAGTTTAGACTGATGATGAGGATGTGAATTGATGGTGTCACTGATGTCACTTCCTCTTCTTTCTTGACATTCGGCTCTATCTTTTCAGTTAACAATAGCATAAGTTCAGCCTGTTTAATACACTGAATTTTAACCCAGTTTTAATTAAAGTAACCAAAACATTTACAGTTTCTAACATTCATCTGAATTAAATTTCTGCTATGAAAGAAACGAACTTCTGGAAGTCTATTTTCAAGAGTCTGTTTGTGTGTCGGTGTTAAAGTGTGACTATATTCTCACCTTTAGACAGCATGAACACCAACTGGAGCTGACATCAGCTCAATCTGATTGGCTGCTCACCACGTGCAGCTTCCATTGGCCGCTTTGTGTCTGAATGGGCGGGGCTTGGCCAGAATCAGACTTTGTCTGTACAGCGTTTACTGTAGTGTTGTATTGTATTAACACACACTTTATCTTCACACTCTCTGTATCTTTATACTCAAACAAAGTTGCTGAAATGATTTTAGGGCAATATCTATAAGTATTTCAAAAATAATTACCCGGATGTGAGAGAAGGTGAAGTGTGTTAAAGTTTATCAAAGTGTATTTCTGAACTAAATAGAGTAAAGTTATATGAATCATATAAACATGAACGAATCGTTACACTATTAGTTCATCTTCACAGTTTAACATCCTCACATTACGAGCTCATGAAGGAGATTCACCATATTTGTGACAAATATCTCAGGAAACGATTAAACAACTGCAGAGGTTTTATTGAGAAAATAAGTAGCAATCATTCAAAATAAACAGAAAATGCTAAAACAAGAATGACAGATCATGAAGCAGCTCCATCACAGAACAGAGAGATGATTATAGTCGGTCCATTACTGTATTTAATATTATATTTGAAGCAGTTTATATATGAACCACAAGAAAGACTTTGAACACTGTGTGCAAATTTACATATAAATGAAAATAATCTTGACTGTTAAAACTATTAATAATCCAAACTTGATGGTGTCACTATTTCTTCAGGGTGATCAGCGTTTTTTCTGAGAAGAAGAAAATAACACCATGAACAATCTGTGAGTTTTTGCTCTTTTAAATCTTGTTTGAGATCGGCTCAAACTCAGCAGTATTTTATTGTCATATTGTAGGCATCTCTATTTCCTCTGGGTGCTGCGAGTCCTTCCTCCCTGCAAAATAAAAGCATCGACTGACCTCTCGTATGTGTTTTTACCATGATTGCAGATTGTTGCAGATCAGATGAGTGTGAATCATCAGGTTGTGTGAAGCTCAAACTCACCAGCTCTTCTTGCACAGATGATCTGAAGAAGAATCACAGTAGGAGCAGCAAACACTGCCATCTCAACAATAATCACAATCACTGCAGGAAACACGTGTGGAAGAAGAGAAACTGGAAATGACTGAAGTCAAGGCGATTCAACTATGAACAGTTCTTGATGAAGCATTTACAGACTGACTGAGAGTTTAATGGTGTAAATGAACGTGTCGTACCTCTGAATAATGATCCAGCAGTCACACTGACTTCAGTTTCTGATGCTGTGTCCGCTGGATCTGTGGATCACGTCTGTTAGTTCAGTTCAACACATGATGACACATGCAAACATCATCATCATCATTATACATGAAGGAGTTTATTTACTCTAGTTGATGTACTCTTTACATTAGCGTTCAAGCTGACTTCCTGTTTGTGTGAATGATTGAGGTCTACAAATTCAACACGCTCTTTCTCAGTGACTGACTCTGTAAAACACTGAAATAAGAAAGACATGAATAAATAGCTTGTTGTTCAGTAAATACAGGTGTTTGTGCAGCTGCTGTCCTCTCAGAGTTTGGAGGATTTCATGAATTCTGCTTCTCTGTACAAATTAAAGGATGGATTGATGAAAGCCAGTGTGAAGCAGTGAAGTGAGAGACTGATGATGTGTGACAGTGATCATGAACCTTGTGTAGGAGCTGCTGCTGTAGTTTGGCTTGATTTCTTCTCAGAGTTTGAGCTGCTGACTGGAATCAGAAGATGAATGTTCAGATCATCATCTGTAGGACATTAACATCATATTTTACAGTAGTAATAGTTGTTTCTCACCTGAATACTTGACAGTGTATCTGACTGAGGTCTGGAGTTGATTTCTGCGAGTAAGCTGACATCTCCACTCTCTGTTGTCATCTTCATTCAGGAGTGTTGTAGTCAGAGTGATGTTACAGTGATCTGATGAGAATAATATCTGATATCTGGAGTCTGTCGTCAGATCAACACCAGCCTGATTCACCCACGACAGATGAAGTCCCTCATAACGAACCGAATAATCACAGAAGAATGAATACAACTGACAGGAGAGAGTCACAGAGAGACCTGGACTGATCTCAGTCTGTGAGGAGGAGGATGATGATGATGATGATGATGAAGACACTGAAACTGAACACAAGACACAGACTCTTCATCTGAGTTTAAAGAGAGAATCTGCCTTTTTAATTGATCATGAACTTACCATGAAGAACATTAAGATCAACACGTGCATCAGGTCCTTGTTTTCTTCCATTCACATATTGTCTGCAGATGTAAGATCCATAATCTTCTTCTGTGACGTTCTTGATGTTCAGAGAGCAGTCACACTCCAGACTCAGTCTCTCATGTCTCTCTGTGTTTTTCTTCTTTATCCCTCCAACAATCAGTTCATCTGCAGATGAATGTCTGTCATAGATCCATGTAGTTGATTTGCAGTCAGAAAGATCATTATTACAGGGCAGACGGACATTTTCACCAGAACTGATGAACACATGATCATCATCCACTCCACTGGAACCTGAAATAGTGTTTTGCCTTCATTTATTAATATAGATCATAATGATCATTCAAACAAGGACAGTTTGAATTGGTTTTATTCAATGTGATGCTGAACAACACCAACATAAAAAGTAAAAGATGCAGATCATACATTATTTTGTTCCTCACTTCACACAAACTTCACACTCTCAGAAGAAACTATTTTTCTGCTCAAATCTCTTAATATGAAGATTATTGTTCATCATCAGATGTCTGAGTGACTCAATGTCCAGTATCAGTAATAATACAGTACGATCTGTACGAAACACGACACAACAAGAATAAACTGAGCATGTTCAAATGAACTCTTTCCAGACTAATTCCACTAAATGTCTTTAGAGAAAATACAGATTTGTTTACCTGTGAGAAGTGAAGAGAGAACGATCAGTCCCAGCAGACACAGATCACACTTATCAGCCATTTTCTGTTTCTGTCAGTCTTTCTCTTCATTGTACTATATATAATTACAGCTCTTCCTCTAAACACCATCAGCCCCTCCTGAGGTTGAGAACTTCCTCTGATCTGACCAATCGAGTGTTAAAATCCACCTAGTTTATATATAGTGACACTGACTCAGAGTTACATTTTACTCTCTATACATTGGGCTCATAGAGACACAGAGCAGTGCACTTTTAACAGTGATGATTTTGAATGCTCTTGGTGTTAGTTTAGGTCTTGGTCTCAGAGAATCTGGTCTCGACTACACCTCTGAGTGATACTCAGCTTTCCTGTATTGAGTGTTGGATGTAAACCGGGGACAGAACTGGTTAGTAATCTGGATTACGTAATCAGATTACAAAAATCAAGTACTTGTAATACTTGTAATACATTTTAAAAGACTAGAAATTCCAAAATACTAAAAAAGAAAGTAATTTTCCATTGTTTACATGTTATTCTATTAGTCACAGTTTCCCATGTTTATCACTGACTTCCATTTAAGTTTATAATCTAGTATTATAACACAGTCATCAAGACTCAGATATGAATCTCAATAATGAGAGAGTCAACATAAAGGGTCATGCTGCAGTGCATTCCTGGAAGCAGCATAGTACAAAACTCATCCATGGCTCCCAGAACGCATTGCAGCATGAATAAATAGAACAGGAGAATATTCTGGAGTGGAAAACAGGAGAACACACTGGAGATAACACAGGAGGTAAGCAAAGGAGGGACGCTGGAGAATAGTCACTTGGAGAAACACTGTAGAAACATTGAGATAATCCAGGGTGAAGGTGAGGTGCGTGCTTATAATGCCAGAGTGATGAGGGTGAAGACGAGGTGCAGGTGTGTGTGATTAGTATTCAGGAGAGGTGATGGCTGAGGGAGTGCAGGAGGGACAATTGGAAATGAAGTGCAGACATGGTAGATCTGTGACAGTACTGCCCCCCTCCCGGTAGGCACGTCCTTGTGTAAACAGTGTAAACAGGCCTGGAAACCTCTAGGGCTGTGCCGGCCATGCATGTGGACCAAGGAGGTGCCGGTCTCTTAGAGGACCAGGGCAGTACCGCCAGCGCAGTTGAACAAGGAGGTGCTGGCACCTCAGAGCCAAAGAGGTGTAGGTCGGTCAGGGGGCCATGGCGATGTGGGCATACCGCTATGGTGGAGGGCAGCTCCAAGGACCACGGTGGCACGGGCCATTCCAGGGACCAAGGCGGAACAGACAGCACAAAGACGGTCTCTTTGGTCGTGGACTGGTAGGGTTGAACTCGAGGTGGAGAGCCTTCTCTAGGCTGTACTCTGGGACTAGAGTCAACTCTAGGCTGTACTCGGGGACTGGAGCCATGTCTGGGCTGAGCTCAGGAACCGGAGTCTTTTCAGGATTGCACTCAAGAACGGAAGCCATTTCTGGGTTCCAAGACATCCCCTCGTACTCCACTAATCGGTTTAATGACCTGTAACTCTGCCTGAGTATCGGACAAGTGTTCACTGTTGGCCAGAGGAGAACTGGCCCCCCGACTAAGCCTGGTTTCTCCCAAGGTTTTTTTCTCCATTTGTTGGAGTTTTGGTTCTTGTCGCTGTTGCCTTTGGCTTGCTTAAGTTGGGGACACTTGCTTGATATTCATCAGTGTTTTTGATATGCCTGCATTGGTGTCGTTGTATGTGAACTGAGCTGAGCCGGACGATTACGTCACTGTTTTCTCCAGTGCTGCTATACATAAATTAACTAGACTAATAACTATTGATCTTTGTAACGGAATGAATCAATAATATATAGAATAAGCTGGACAATGACACTATTTTCTTTGGGAGCTGCTGTGCAGCCAAAAATTATTTGTCAATTATTAATGTAAAGCTGCTTTGCGACAATTTGCATTGTAAAAAGCGCTATATAAATAAAGGTGACTTGACTTGACTAATCCCAGGGACACAGGCGAGGTGGCCGTTTTGGCTGAGGGCTCATGGCAGCCATGATGGGACGGGACAAAATGGTGGACGGGACCCCCATGGTGGAGCAGACGACCACCACCGCAGTGCAGACGGGTTTGAAGACCCCTATAATGGAGCAGACAACCATCACCGCAGTGCAGACGGGCTTGAAGACCCTAATGGTGGACAAGAATCTGGAATGGATTTACAGGAGAAAACAGGCATTGACAAATCTTTGGAGGTACTATGCCTCTTCACAGCTGTCTGTATTGAAATTAAAGGGGGTCTGCTGACTTGGAAATCAAATTCATGCTTAAAGAAAGAGTCTTCCTGGCTCTGGGTATGGGACTCTTAATGTTAACTACCAGGCCGGAATGAACTTTGGAATCATGTGCTTGCATGAGGAGATCAAGGGCTGATCATAATTTGATGGATTGTGCTACAGGGGACTGAAGGACAGAAGAAAAATGTGCAGGTTGGGATGGTGGAGTGATAATGTCAACCACGTCACCTATTGTGACAGAAGATCTACATATGAACAATATATCATCCTTGTAGCTCTGCAGAGAACAAGTGGTTGCTGAAGCAGGTGGGAACTTTTTGAAAAGAAAATAATCAAATCCACTCCAAAAAAACAGTTTTTAAAGCACTCCCATTCCAGGGGACCATGTTGGAGAGCTCTAAACATTCCTCCACATAGTCCTCAATCGGACAATCATTTTGGTAGAAGGATAGTAGCAGATCTTTGGCACCAAAAGAGTTTGTGAGGATTGTGCTGTCTGCTGTACAGGTCCAGTCTTCTGTTGCGGAATGAGACTCAGACTGAGGAATACAGTTAAACCAATGTCTTTATTGAAGGCAACAGAGCAGATGGGATGATGGCAGGTAAGTAGGAGATCTCTTCTTACAGGAGATCATGCAGAGGGAGGACAGATGGATGCACCCTTCTCGTTGGTATAGGCGAGTTCGGCAGACATGGAGACTTGGATGAAGGAAGATGCTGGAGTGGAGAACAGGAGAACACACTGGAGATAACACAGGAGAATAGTCGCCTGGAGAAACATTGAGATAGTCCTCTTTGTTAGAATGAGTCCGGATATAGTTATCGTTACTGAGGTTGTTGTTATTGTTACAGTTACAATTATACAGTAGTAATACATGCTGATCGATTGCTCCTGTCTGCCTTGCTGCTGAATTGCTGAATTGTTTGCGTCTGTTGCTCCTTATTGCTTTGTGAACTTGCAGGTAAAATGTCAGACACTGTAATTTGTTCTGGACACCTTCCTGTTCATAGGAGTGATGAGATACTTAGCAGACTATCATCACTCAATGGCTGGCTGTCTATATGGTGTCCACAGAATAATATAGGTTTCATAGACAATTGGAAAAGTTTTTGGGGCAGACCTGGCCTGTTGAAAAGAGATGGTATTCATCCCTTCTGGGGTGGTACCGCTCATCTCTCTAGTAATATGGCACATAGTCTTAGAGCTCAACCTTGACTAACTGGGGCCCAGGTCAGGAAGCAGACAGACTGGCTAAACCGACCGTCTGCTAGCTGTCTCACGTCACAGAAGTCAGATAAATCCCAACACAGAGACGCTTTCACCTAGGTATCATCACTTGGAGATTGTGTCTGTATTCCGAATTAATAAATACAGGGGCAGGTCCATGAAGTGGAAGAAGACATGACAATTTGGGCTGAGCAGGCGGCCAGCACGGAATAGGCTGAGCAGGCGGCCATGGTGGAACAGGCTGATCAGTCTGAGCAGGCGGCCAGGGTGGAACAGGCTGAGCAGGTGGCCAGAGCAGAGCAGACGACCACCACAGCAGTGCGGATGGTTCTGAAGACCCCCATGGTGGACCAGACGACCAGGGCGAAGCAGGTTGAGCAGACGACCAGGGTGGATTTCAAGACCCCCACGGCGGCGCAGACGACCCCCACAGCAGTGCTGATGGGTTTGACGACCCCCAGGGCAGAGCAGAAGACAACCACAGCAGTGCGAACGGGCTTGAAAATCCCCACGGTGGAGCAGATGACACCACTGCAGATCTGGTAATTGTGCAAACCACCATAGTTGATGGGGTGAAACTGAAACATAAAACACAGAGAGGTTAGCGTTGACCACTAGGGCCATAATAGGACAAGCCAGGAACTCAGGAACGCCCTCTCTGGTCGTATTGAGGCAGGCAGACAGTTCAGAAACAACCTCTGCGGTAGCATAGAGGCAAATAGACAGCTCTGATAAGACCTCTGCGGTTGTGTCAAGGCAGACAGGAACCTCAGGAACCACCTCAGTGGTTGTATCAGGACAAACAGGAAGATTCGGGAATGACCCTCATGGTCATATCAGAACAGATAGGAAGTTCGGGAATGACCTTTGTGGTCATATCAGGACAGACAGGAAATTCAGGGAGGACCTTTGTGGTCATATCTGGACATGCAATACCTCAAACCTCAAATCACAGTATGTGTTCTGCCCACTTAAATGATAGAAATGTGAGTGTAATGCAGTCTATAGAAACTGTGTCTATTTATGCATGAGGTTTAGCAATAACAATAAAAATAAAGGATCTAGAAAAAACCTGATCGTGATCAAACCAGAATTTTGCAAAATTACCGAACAAAAATCAGATCAGGTCAGCCGGAAGCGGGAACACTTCCTATAACACCGGATGTACTCGTTACATCAGAAGAAGAATGGCGTCTACGCTGATTTTTGTCTCGATGCTTATCCCGAGGTTTACCATTTAACGTGATTGGCTGGATCCGGGCCGTGTCCGGGTCTAACGGGGAACCTGTGGCCCTGTGGTGTCGGTTATTGTTGTGACCAGGCCTAATGTGGGAATGAAAGTATGACACTGTAGCATGTAAGGTTTCTTTTTTTATTGTCCTATCAAACATGTAAAAATACAAACACAGACGCGGAACGATGCGAGTTCATGAGTCCGACAGACACGCGTCAGCTCGAGTCTGACGTTCATCAGTCCAGATTGCGCTCGTTATGCCCCGTTCGTTTGCGTCTCTGTGCCTTGGTGCTTCTGCCCAGGCGGAGCTTGTTGTCGTGAGTGGATGACGACTTCTTGTCGCTCTGATGGTTTCTCCGCCTCGTTTCCTGTTTGGACCTCCGTTTGCCCCGCCTCTTCTGTTTGGTGAGGCTGTTGAGCGACGAAGTGAGGCTCTGGATCCTGCAGAAACACATGATGATGAATCTGAATCATCTGCACCAACTCTGAACTGACGAATCACTCGTTTATCACTGGATAAAGCACTATATAAATAAGGCTGACTATGAACACAGATGAGTGAATAATTCATACTTTTTGGACAGGAGCGGATTTCCAGCCGTCTTGGGAAGCGCTTTTGTTTTCTCCTCTTCATTCTGTTCATCTCTCTGTGGAAACAACAGACACACCGTTAACCAGCCGAACCTCGCTCGCTCGCTCACCCACATGGAACTAGTTAGCGGCGTTCACCTGCGGTAGTTCTAGCAACCGGTCTGCCGATAGGTCCAGGTCGCTGATGGTCGTCACGGTGACGGTGTGGTTGGGATGGTCGTACTGAACGCTCTCCGTCGTCGCCGTGATCACGTCCTCCAGCTCGTCCGCCTCGTCTAAACACACACATGCGTCACATGACGCCGACATCCGACCCCCACCCAACACACGCTGACCTCTGACCCCCACCCAACACACGCTGACCTCTGACCCCAACCCAACACACGCTGACCTCTGACCCCCACCCAACACACGCTGACCTCTGACCCCAACCCAACACACGCTGACCTCTGACCCCAACCCAACACACGCTGACCTCTGACCCCAACCCAACACACGCTGACCTCTGACCCCAACCCAACACACGCTGACTTCTGACCCCAACCCAACACACGCTGACCTCTGACCCCAACCCAACACACGCTGACTTCTGACCCCAACCCAACACACGCTGACCTCTGACCCCAACCCAACACACGCTGACCTCTGACCCCAACCCAACACACGCTGACCTCCGACCCCAACCCAACACACGTGACACTCACCCAGAGCCTCGCGGCGCTCCTGCAGCATCTTCAGATACTCTTTGTGCCTCTGGAGGAACATCAGACAGGAACATCATCATCAGCTGCTGCTTCATCATCATCCTCATCATCATCATCATCCTCACCTCCTCTCTGATGCGCTTCTGCTCCTCCTTCAGCTTGTTCTTCATCTCCTCCAGCGCTGCTCTCCGCCGCTCCAGCTTCCTCTTGTGGAAACCCGTCAGGAAATCTCTAGAACGTTCAACAGAAATGGTGTAAACTGCTGTCCCACAACCAAACAACATTAAAAAGCGCTTAACTATTCAAATTTTAGAGGTTTACTAAGAGCCTTCTATATCTATTGAATCACACAATAATATTTTAAATATCAATAAGCTTTATATATATATATAAAATCATAATTTATTGGGTATTTCAGATGGGAGGTGGCTGTCCTGAACACTAACCCCTAAAAAAAAAATTGAAATTGAATCATTTTTGCATTTTTTTCCCCCCCATTGTTATTTTTAAAAAATATATCTTTTTTTTTTTTTTTTACTTCTTGTAAAAAAAAGACTGATTTTAACACACGTCTACATTTTTTAATCAGGAAATATTCCTCTCTTTCATAGCAGACAGACCATCATTTTGAGTTCAATGTGTTCAAAAGTCTGAAAATCTGTGTGTGACTGTCACTGCCAAACACCTTTTTCTGCAATTAAGCAAACTTTTATTGGGTTTAATTTAAAAAAATTCAGTTTTTATGTGTGTAAAATTGTTCAGAACAGATTCAAAACTGTCCAAAAATATCGAAAGTGTAGTGACATCATTGTTTTGGTCGTGACAAAAGGAGACACAATCATTTATTTGGGGGAAATAAACAACATTTTAGTCCAGTTCTGCAAATCATTAGTATTTTAGTGTGTTTTATTATGCAAAACAATAGTGTTTTAGTTAGTTAAAATTCTGTGATGTGATTTGGTCACGACCGTTTGTCAAAAATAAAGTTGAATTATGTTCAACTTTGATGTTATTATAGTGTTGGTTCAATGTTCATTCAAACTAATAAATCCTTTCATTTTGAAGTCAGTATGATAAACTTTACGCCTTTAAATAAGAAAGATTGGATTCAAAACTTTCATCAATTACACTTGAAATATTGTTAAAATTGAGATCAATTTAACTGTAGAAATTTTTAATAAAAAAAGCAAAAAATATAATTGCAAGGTAGATGTAAACAAAATCTTAATAGATTAATGTAACGCGATTATTAAATTATTATTTATCACTGTGTTCCGGTAGTGACAAAATTGAGAAGAGGAAAAATATTCCAAAACTTTCTGAAAATACATTAACTTTGGATATTATACAATTTGCATACATACAAATATAAATACAATAAATACATAAATACAAATTGAGGAAAAATACATAGACGTTTCCAACTTTGAACCGATTCTGTATAAACATTATTTAAATAATGTTCCATCATACACGTGTATTATTATTATTATCGTTCATGTGTGTTTATGTGTTTATGAACGCATTAATGTCACAGAGTTTAATGCGATGATTTACTGTCGTTTTGTAATTCGGTTTAAACTCTCAGAATCTCCTGGTTTAAAGCAGGGAATGATGTGACTTACTGTCTGTCTCTGTCATCGAACATCAGCACACATTTCCGCTGCTTCTGCTTCGCTCCACTCTTTGACTTTGTTTTCTGCTTTAGTTTGTCGTTCTTGGCCATTTCTGTCTCGAGTTTACTCCTGCTAAACACGTGTGACGCGCTGCCAAACTTCCGCTCTGAGCGCTGCCGGAAGTGCCAAAATAAAAGTCTTCCAGCATTTAAAATTGAAGTCCTCTTGAAGAAAGGCTTTTAGGTTATTGATATGCTAATGCAGGTGTCGGAAAACAGTTATTGTCGACTTCATCTCGTTCACAGAGGTGTTTATACACATTTCTGACCAATAAAATGATCTCCAGCATGAACGTCTCTAAATTAATAGCATGTGGTTATTTTTGTCACTTACATCCTGTTTTTAAAGGTCAATGTTATGAAAGCCCGTTTCCGCCACTGAAAAAAAAGATTTTTGCGACTTTTTATCTCATAATTCTGACTTTTTTTCTCAGTAAAAAAAAAAAATCTAGTTTCCTGTTACTGAGATTAACCTTCACTTGCCTCGCAACTGAAAAGAAAAAAAAAGATTATTGCGACTTTATAATTCAGAACTCTGACTTTATAACTCGCAATTCTGACTTTATAACTCACAATTCTGACTTTATAACTCGCAATTCTGACTTTATAACTCACAATTCTGACTTTATATCTCACAATTCTGACTTTATAACTCACAATTCTGACTTTATAACTCACAATTCTGACTTTATATCTCACAATTCTGACTTTATAACTCGCAATTCTGACTTTATATCTCACAATTCTGACTTTATAACTCGCAATTCTGACTTTATAACTCACAATTCTGACTTTATATCTCACAATTCTGACTTTATAACTCGCAATTCTGACTTTATATCTCACAATTCTGACTTTATAACTCGCAATTCTGACTTTATAACTCACAATTCTGACTTTATATCTCACAATTCTGACTTTATATCTCACAATTCTGACTTTATAACTCACAATTCTGACTTTATATCTCACAATTCTGACTTTATATCTCACAATTCTGACTTTATAACTCGCAATTCTGACTTTATAACTCACAATTCTGACTTTATAACTCGCAATTCTGACTTTATATCTCACAATTCTGACTTTATAACTCGCAATTCTGACTTTATATCTCACAATTCTGACTTTATATCTCACAATTCTGACTTTATATCTCACAATTCTGACTTTATAACTCGCAATTCTGACTTTATAACTCGCAATTCTGACTTTATATCTCACAATTCTGACTTTATATCTCACACTTCAGACTTTATATCTCACAATTCTGACTTTATAACTCGCAATTCTGACTTTATAACTCGCAATTCTGACTTTATATCTCACAATTCTGACTTTATATCTCACAATTCTGACTTTATAACTCGCAATTCTGACTTTATAACTCGCAATTCTGACTTTATAACTCACAATTCTGACTTTATATCTCGCAATTCTGACTTTATAACTCACAATTCTGACTTTATAACTCGCAATTCTGACTTTATAACTCACAATTCTGACTTTATATCTCACAATTCTGACTTTATAACTCGCAATTCTGACTTTATATCTCACAATTCTGACTTTATATCTCACAATTCTGACTTTATAACTCGCAATTCTGACTTTATATCTCGCAATTCTGACTTTATATCTCACAATTCTGACTTTATAACTCGCAATTCTGACTTTATATCTCACAATTCTGAGATAAAAAGTCACAAAACCTTTTTTTTTTTTTTTCAGTGGCGGAAACGGGCTTCCATACAATGTTGAATGAAATGCACACAAACACATGATGGTTCTTCAACGGCATCTGCAGTTTTATTACAAAAAAAAAAAAAAAAGAAAATTCAAAAGACGTAGAAATTCAGACAAACACGTGAAAGAAAGAGTGAATGTGATGAAGCTGCGGAGAAAGTTATGATAGTTAGATATTAAAACACAACCAGAACCTTAAGATTAAATTATTAAAACACTAAATAACACAAAATATTCATTTTTCTCTATTTACAGCTCGCATCTGATGCGTGTATGTGACTCTTACATCATCATCATCATCATCATCATCACGTGTTGTCATAATAAAAGTCCCGCTGTCACGTTTCCAAATATATAAAATAATAAAGACAAACTACTAAAGCAAAATAACAAAAACACATCAGAAAGTAAATATGAAGTAATGACACACGACGAAAGCATTAAAGTCGTCATGTGAAATAATTATATAAAACCCTCCATGTATGTCTCGCACTAGCGCTCTATAAGACTTTGGTCTATAAGACACAGTTCTGTACAATGTGTGTGTGTGTGTGTGTGTGTGTGTGTGTGTGTGTGAGGTAGCTGCAGAAAGACGAACCGTTTATTTACTAGATCAAACACTGACTGAACCGTGCGTGTGTGTGTGTGTGTGTGTGAGAAACTAACATACATCTAATATTAACAGGATCATCGCTAACATACAGCTCAAGCAGATTCAGTGTGTGTGTGTGTGTGTGTGTGTGTGTGTGTGTTTCTGCTCATATGCCATTTTTCTTCGTAAATGAATCTGTACACGTGTGAATCTCACGAATCTGTCATGTTTCAAACACTCCATCAGTGTGTTTGTGCTCCATGTTTACTCATTGTACAGGTTTGGTTCTGTCAGCAGGATAATGTAAACTAGCACATTAAGCACATTTACGACTAAACTTTCTGTTTAAACTAAATATAACTGGGGCTGAACATGAGGAGCTTCCTCCGATCCGTGTGTGTGTGTGTGTGTGTGTGTGTGTGTTATGACGCGGCGATGGTGGTCCCTCCTCCCAGGCGCAGCAGTATCTGCTGGCAGTCCTGCAGCGAGCGCCGGTCGCCGACTCTCTCCAGCGTGCGCTTGGCTTCGGCCAGCAGGCGAGCGCGGTGACCCGGCGGCGTCAGCAGCGGCAGCGGCAGGTGACGACACGCCAGCAGGATGGCATGAGCTCTCTCGCGCTCGCCGCCGTCTGCTGTGGAACACACACACACACACACAGAGAGAGCAGGACATCAACACCATCATACAGCAGCAGCTGACCTGTGTGTGTGTGTGTGTGTGTGTGTACCTGCTGTTGTGTAGTTGTGTGTTCTGTGTCGCAGCAGCTGGTGTGTGCGCGTGGGACTGGCTCCTGCCATCAGCCTGACCGTCGTCTCGTGCAGGAACAGCTAAAATCACACACACGCGTGTTTAAACAAGCAGAGGTCAAGAGGAGAGGTCAGCTGTAGGCTGGGGTCAAAGGTCACCTTGTGCTGGGCCTGTCTGTGGGCTTGTCCGAGCTTCCGCAAAGAGCTCAGGTCCCTTTGGAATCCAGCCAGTTGGGATCCAGGGGCGGGGCCGGGCTCTCCGTTAGACCCGCCCCCGCGCTGCCATAGGCTGGTTCTCAGAGTCAGAAGGAGGTCACAGACCAGAAGCTCCACCCCCTGAGAGAGTGTCGGAGAGGATGATTGGATATTTGATAACTATAACAATGATTATAATAATAACAATAAAGATATATTTTACGATATGTTAGTAACCAGATCAACAGATGAAAACTATAACGATAACTATAACTATAACTATAATGATTCCAATACTATAAAAATAACCGCTGCGAGAACTATAAATATAATGATTACTATAACAATACCTATCGTGACAACTATAATAACAATAAAAAAAAAGTTAATAATATATTAGTGTCATAACTTTAACAATAACTAAAATGATAACACAATAACTATAACGATAACTATAACACAATAACTATAACGATAACTATAACGATAACACAATAACTACAACGATAACTATAACGATAACACAATAACTACAACGATAACTATAACGATAACTATAACTATAACACAATAACTACAACGATAACTATAACGATAACGATAACTATAACACAATAACTACAACGATAACTATAACGATAACACAATAACTACAACGATAACTATAACGATAACACAATAACTACAACGATAACTATAACGATAACTATAACTATAACACAATAACTACAACGATAACTATAACGATAACTATAACTATAACACAATAACTACAACGATAACTATAACGATAACACAATAACTACAACGATAACTATAACGATAACACAATAACTACAACGATAACTATAACGATAACTATAACTATAACACAATAACTACAACGATAACTATAACGATAACGATAACTATAACACAATAACTATAACTATAACTATAACACAATAACTATAACGATAACTATAACTATAACACAATAACTATAACGATAACTATAACACAATAACTATAACACAATAACGATAACAATAACTATAACGATAACTATAACACAATAACGATAACAATAACTATAACGATAACACAATAACTATAACACAATAACGATAACAATAACTATAACTATAACACAATAACTATAACGATAACTATAACGATAACACAATAACGATAACTATAACTATAATGATAACTATAACGATAACTATAACTATAACGATAACACAATAACTATAACAATAACTATAACGATAACTATAACGATAACACAATAACGATAACTATAACTATAACTATAACGATAACGATAACTATAACGATAACTATAACTATAATGATAACTATAACGATAACTATAACACAATAACTATAACACAATAACGATAACGATAACAATAACTATAACGATAACTATAACACAATAACGATAACAATAACTATAACGATAACACAATAACTATAACACAATAACGATAACAATAACTATAACTATAACACAATAACTATAACGATAACTATAACGATAACACAATAACGATAACTATAACTATAATGATAACTATAACGATAACTATAACTATAACGATAACACAATAACTATAACAATAACTATAACGATAACTATAACGATAACTATAACTATAACGATAACGATAACTATAACGATAACTAACGATAACGATAACTATAACGATAACTATAACGATAACACAATAACTATAACAATAACTATAACGATAACTATAACGATAACACAATAACGATAACGATAACGATAACTATAACGATAACTATAATTATAACGATAACTATAACGATAACTATAACTATAATGATAACTATAACGATAACAATATCTATAACTATAACTATAACTATAACACAATAACTATAACGATAACAATATCTATAACTATAACGATAACTATAACGATAACTATAACGATAACTATAACGATAACGATAACACAATAACGATAACACAATAACTATAACAATAACACAATAACTATAACACAATAACTACAACGATAACACAATAACACAATAACTATGACGATAACTATAACTATAACGATCCACACCAGCAGACGATATTGATCTGTTTATTCTCAGTTTTGTCGTCTGTCTCTTTAAATGCTGAGCTCTTTAAAGCAGGATGTATTCTGATTGGCTGTCAATGTTTTTATCGGATATCATTATTTTGTGTCGTTATCATTATAGTGATTGGAGCGAATATTGAAACTTTACGGTAATAGTCATCGTTACAGTCATTTGTGAGGAGTGTTTGAGTGACACATGCGGAGTGTTGTGAATGGCTCATGCCTCAGGAGTGAGTGTGTGTACCTTGTGCAGCCAGGTGTTGTTGTGCGACTGACACACACTGATGTGCAGGTGCGCACTGGCGCGCTGACAGTGACTGAGGCAGCTCACGACTCCCTCGCCCTTCTGCGGACACACGCTCATCTGCACGGCCTTACACAGCGCCAGCACGGCCTTGGGCAGCGGGTGACTGACACACACACACATGCAGTTAGACCGGGGCATTATGGGTCTAAACACATTCAGGCGGTCAAACACTCACTCTAGCGTGTGAAGCGCTCGCGGCATACGCTCCGCCTCCGCCAGCAGTGACCTCACCGACGCATCGTCACCCTGCAGCCAATGAACCGCAGCCTTCAGGACCGCCGCCCACCAGCGGCACACGGGGTCCCTCACTGCACACACGACACCGTTTAGACCTCAGAATGTGTAGATGGAGTAAAAACACACCGCAGAGCGAGTGACACGCACCTGGTGTTGAGTTCTGATTGGCCAGCGCGGGGAAAGGGGCGGTCGAGGGGGCGGAGTCTTCAGTACAGCTGTTCAACAGCTGCAGGAACTCCAAGACACCAGTGAACTCCCTGCAGAGAGGCATGATGGGAAACGACGTCATTAACTAGCGGGACAGAATGAATGTGTGTGTGTGTGTGTGTAAATACCCAGCGTCCTCGGCATGTTTGCTGCTCTGCGGCTCGATCAGCGTGTGAACGGCTCTCTCCAGGAGTTTCTCACAGAAGCAGCGGTGCAGCTGCGCGATAGGATCCGCTGGAGACAGAAACGCACGTTAAACCTGCGGCTGCACACTCCCGTCTGTCCGTCAGTCCGTCTGCGTTAGTTACCTTCATCTCTCTGAGAGGTGAAGACCTGCTCGCTGCTCTCTGACCTCACCGACCAATCACAGCTCAGGAAAAACTGACGGCCCAACGGCGTGAAGATCCAGCGCAGGCAGTCTGGGAGGAGCTTAGCGTCTGATGGGAGGGGCTTCGAGTCTGACTGACAGGCCAGAGCCTCGGCACAGCTTAACAAATAACCCTGAGAGACAGAGACAGAATTATTGTAGGATGTTTATTTCATTGAATAGTTATATATTCTTATTTATCAGATGTTTGTTTGTATAGAAGCGTGTTGCAGATGGATGTCCTCACCGGCAGACAGCTGAGATGTTTCCCCAGCGCTGCTCTCAGGCTGATGGCGGCCGTCACGTAGATCTGGATCTGCTGACTGACAGACATCTTCCCCTCTGCGCTTTCAGTCAGATTGACGGCACTCAGAGACACACACACACCCCACAGCGGACGCCGCTCCATCTTGCCTGAACACAAGGACACATCCGCTCACTGATTGGCCATTTGCGCTCATGTGACTTCATCACACAGACACACACACACACCTGTGAGCTGCAGCTGGCTGAGTTTGTGATACACCAGCGCTGCGTCCCGCGAGCTGGTCTGTGACTCCTCCCCCTCGTGTCGTCCTCCAACCAGACGCACCAGCCAGCCCAGGGGGGCGGGTCTCCGCAGGCAGTAGCGAATCAGGTTCCAGGAGAGGGAGCAGATGATGTCGAGGGTGGAGGAGGGCAGGACTCTGGATAAGACGGACAGACATGTCTGCAGACTCGCCACAGCGGCCGCGTAATCGCCCTGAGACACACACACACATACACGATCATCACACCGCAAGCACAAACATCAAACGTACTCTATTTTCTGTGTGTGTGTGTGTGTACTTGTATTCCTTAAATACAAGTAAAACCAGTAAATCTTGACATTGTGGGGACATTTTTTTGGTCCCCGTGAGGAAACAAGCTTATAAATCATACAGAATTATCTTTTTTGAAAATGTAAAACAGCAGAACATTTTGTGAGATGGGTAGGTTTAGGGGGGGGGGGGGTAGTGTAGGGGGACAGAATGTACAGTTTGTACAGTATAAAAACCATTACACCTATGGAATGACCCCATAAACCATGAAAACACAACGTGTGTGTGTGTGTGTGTGTGGGTATTCCCTACGTTACGGGGACCAAATGTCCCCACAGGTATAGTAATACTAGTAAATCGTGACATTGTGGGGACATTTTGTTGGTCCCCGTGAGGAAACAAGCTTATAAATCATACAGAATGATCTTTTTTGAAAATGTAAAATAGCAGAACATGTTCTGTGATGGGTAGGTTTAGGGGTAGGGGTAGTGTAGGGGGACAGAATGTACAGTTTGTACAGTATAAAACGATTACGCCTATGGAATGTCCCCATAAACCATGAAAACACAACGTGTGTGTGTGTGTGTGTGTAAGTGTTTGCTCACCCGGTAGAGCTGCAGGTCGGCCTGTTTGCGATGTCTCCAGAAGCGCACGGACGTGGGCGAGTGAAGGGGCGTGACCGGCTCCCACAGGTACAGCACTCGGACACACCCCCAGACCACGCCCACCCCGCTCAGCAGCCACACCAGAAACCACGGCAGCACACACCACAGCCACGCCCCTGACAGACAGACAGACACACATGTGACATCTCTTCAGAGAGCAGAATCACAGTCACATGACTCAAAGCCGCCGCCGAACTCACCGAAGCTCTGCGTCTGTCCGGGCAGGGAGAAGAGCGAGCGTGAGGATCCGTGAGCGGCGCTCAGACCCGTCCCGTCCTCCTCAGCGCCCAGCAGAGACGGCAGAGGGTTGAGCGACAGGCACAGGAAGGTGAGCGCACAGAGCAGCAGACGCGAGCGGTCCATCACACCGACCGACGAGGGCGAGTTCGG
>CM076083.1:535000-735000 GCA_038088235.1 Zacco platypus
CTGACGAATCAGAGCGCTGCGTGAGATGTGACTGTATAATCAACATGATTATATGTCTCGCACCTGGGTGAGCATGAGGAGGTGTGGTCAAAGTGTGAGGGGGTGTGGCCAGGCTGTGTGGTCATGTGTGATAGTACGGTCAGAGCGAGATGGTCATGCGTGAGGGGTGTGGTACTGTGTGATGGGTGTGGTCAGAGTTTGAGGGGGTGTGATCAGAGTGTGATGGGTGTGGTCATGTGTAAAGACACCCATCATCCAATGTAATGGTATGGTCATGGGTTATGGGTGTGGTCAAAGTTTGACGGGGTGTGGTCAGAGTGTGATGGGTGTGGTCAGTGTTTGAGGGGGTGTGGTACTGTGTGATGGGTGTGGTCAGAGTTTGAGGGGGTGTGGTCAGAGTGTGATGGGTGTGGTCAGAGTTTGAGGGGGTGTGATCAGAGTGTGATGGGTGTGGTCATGTGTAAACACACCCATCATCCAATGTAATGGGTGGTCATGTGAGATAAGTGTGGTCAGAGAATGAGGGTGTGGTCAGATGTTATGGGTGGGGCCAGAGTGTGATGGGTGTAGTCAAACATGACAGATGTGGTCCTGTGAGATGGGTGTGATCAGAGAATGAGGGGTGTGGTCAGATGTTATGGGTGTGGTCAGATGTTATGGGTGTGGTCATGTATGTTGGATGTGGTCAGTGAGTGATGGTGTTGTCAAGCGTAATAGATTGTGGTCACGTGAGATGGGTGTGGTCACAGTGTAAGGGGTGTGGTCAGAAATTGAGGGTGGGGCCAGCGATTGAGGGTGGGGCCAGAGTGTGATGGGTGTAGTCAAACATGACAGGTGTGGTCATGTGAGATAGGTGTGGTCAGAGAATGAGGGTGTGGTCAGATGTTATGGGTGGGGCCAGAGTGTGATGGGTGTAGTCAAACATGACAGGTGTGGTCATGTGAGATAGGTGTGGTCAGAGAATGAGGGTGTGGTCAGATGTTATGGGTGGGGCCAGAGTGTGATGGGTGTGCTCAGAGTTGAGGAGTGTGCCCTGTAGGTGAGGGGTGTGGTCATGTATGATGGATGTGGTCATGTGTGGGTGAGGGTGTGGTCATTTGAGATGGGTGTGGTCAGAGTTTGAGGGGGTGTGGTACTGAATGATGGGTGTGGTTAGAGTTTGAGGGGGTGTGGTCAGAGTGTGAGGGGGTGTGGTACTGAATGATGGGTGTGGTTAGAGTTTGAGGGGGTGTGGTCAGAGTGTGAGGGGGTGTGGTCAGAGTGTGAGGGGGTGTGGTACTGAATGATGGGTGTGGTTAGAGTTTGAGGGGGTGTGGTCAGAGTGTGAGGGGGTGTGGTACTGAATGATGGGTGTGGTTAGAGTTTGAGGGGGTGTGGTCAGAGTGTGAGGGGGTGTGGTACTGTGTGATGGGTGTGGTCAGAGTGTGATGGTGTGAACAGAGTTTGAGGGGGTGTGGTCAGAGTGTGATGGGTGTGGTACTGTGTGATGGGTGTGGTCAGAGTGTGATGGTGTGAACAGAGTGTGAGGGGGTGTGGTACTGAATGATGGGTGTGGTTAGAGTTTGAGGGGGTGTGGTCAGAGTGTGAGGGGGTGTGGTACTGTGTGATGGGTGTGGTCAGAGTGTGATGGTGTGAACAGAGTTTGAGGGGGTGTGGTCAGAGTGTGATGGGTGTGGTTAGAAAGTGAAGGTGTGGTCAGAGTGTGATGTGTTGTCAAGCGTGATAGTTGTGGTCATGTGAGATGGGTGTGATCAGAGTGAGGGGTGTGGTCATGTATGTGGTTAGCAGGTGATGGGTGTGGTCAGAGATTGAGGGTGTGGTCATGTGAGATGGGTGTGGTCAGAGTGAGGGGTGTGGTCATGTATGTGGTCAGCAGGTGATGAGTGTGGTCAGAGATTGAGGGTGTGGTCAGAGTGTGAGGGGCGTGGTCAGATGTTATGGGTGTGGTCAGAGATTGAGGGTGGGGCCAGAGTGTGATGAGTGTAGTCAAACATGACAGGTGTGGTCATGTGAGATAGGTGTGGTCAGAGAATGAGGGGTGTGGTCAGATGTTATGGGTGTGGTCAGAGATTGAGGGTGTGGTCAGAGTGTGAGGGGCGTGGTCAGGCTCACCTGTGTGATTGGCTGCGGTCGTGGCTGCAGCAGCGGCGGTGTGCGTGTCTGCGTCTGTATCTGTGTTTGCGTCTGTATCTGCGTCTGCGTCTGCATCTGCGTCTGCATCTGGCTGCTGGCCTGTACGGGCGTGTGTGGGGGGGTCAGTATGGCGCTGGGGGCCGTCTGTGGGAGGGGCCTCACGGGGGCCGCAGATCCGCCGGCCATCTGATCCTCGAAGAGATCCGGGAAATCCACCTGATTACTGACGAACTGCAGCATCTCTGCCACACACAAACACAAAACATTCTAACATTCATGTTGTGATTGCTGTGTGTAACATCATGAGCCGCACAATGACTGATACTTAAAGCACTTATTATGGGATGCTGTGTAAAGTTGAAAGGGGCGGCGCTTTGAAAAAGGTCAATTGCTGTTTGGCAGCCGTTAACACATTCCTGACCCTGACCTTTGACCTGTGACAATGAGATGAAGGTCAGTGACTCAAGGCCAGAGCTGCAGACACTGTGTTTCTCGTGTTTATGGCATCATCACAGTGTTATCAGAGTAATGACTCGCACAGTCACACCTGCAGCTTCATAAAAGGACACGGCCTGCGCCGGACAAAACAAACCAGTGTTTCCAGTACGTCCTGTTTCACCACAAAACCAGATGGATTCACGGCTCTCTGGAACACTTCATTCTGGTCAGATAATGAGTGGTTTCAGATCAGATCACTGCGTCACGTCATGTAAATATATAAAAATGGATATATAAGTATCGCGCAGCACTTTATATACAGATTCATCTTCTAGATCTCACAAAGCTTTAGAAACACCAGAGATTGTGTGTGTTTGCTTCACATGTGCAGTGGCGCACACACACACACACACACACACACACATACACATACACATACACATACACATACACACACACACACACACACACACTGATGTGAGTGTGAAGATGATGATGATGAACACTCATTATGTAACGTTCTTCAGCTGCAGATCCAGAATCTTCCAGAAGAGCATCAGACAGTCAAATACACACACATTACTCACGATCACACTAGAGTGTAAATGAAAATCATAATCACACACACACGAGGAAATCAACTCCAGCCTCTCCAGAGAGAGTCAGACGAGACGGACGACACCGGTTCATCTTTCACAGAGCGAACAGGTTCAGCTTGTGTTTGATCGTTCATCTCTACACATTTCTCAGCAGAACTACAGTGAACTAAATCATTATCAGAAGTCCAGCTACAGGAAAATTCAACATCGGTGTCAGCTCAGAATTACGAGCTCTGAGGAGAAGCGAGAGTTTACAGCACTCATTCAGACTGACGGAGAATCCTCTGAGGAAGATCATCATGAGCGATGAGGAGGAGAACAATGCTGATGTTTCACTTTCATGCGTTTGACAGACGCTTCGATCTAACGCGACTCACACCGCATTACTGCGATTCACCACAGTCTCACTGATTCATGCATTCCCTGACAACACTAACAACAACAACAACAACAACAACAACAACACTGACGACAACAACACAAACAACAACAACAACAACAATAATAACAACCACAACACTAACAACAACACTAACGACAACACTAATAACAACAACAACAACACTAACAACAACACTAATAACAACACTAATAACAACACTAACGACACCACTAACGACAACACTAACGACAACACTAACGACAACACTAACGACAACACTAACGACAACACTAACGATAACAACACTAACGACAACACTAACGACAACACTAACGACAACACTAACGACAACACTAACGACAACACTAACGACAACAACACTAACGACAACAACACTAACGACAACAACACTAACGACAACACTAACGACACCACTAACGACAACACTAACAACAACACTAACGACAACACTAACGACAACACTAACGACAACACTAACGACAATTACACTAATAATCCTAATGTCACCACTAATAACAAAAACACTAATAACACTAACAACCCCAATGTGACCAATAATAATACACTTAGCTCTAACTACACTAACAACAATAAACACACAAATAACAACCCTAACCATATTAATAACAACAACACCAATAACAACAGGAAAAACAACACTAATAATAATTATAAATTAATATCATTAATAGCAACAACACTAACAACACGAATAACAACCATAAGAACAGCAACACTACAACACTAATAATAACCACACTAATAACAATATTAACAACAATATTGCTGATGTTATTGGTGTTGTTGTTGTTGTTAAACACTTTTAATTAACCATAATAACACCAATAACAACAACACTAATAATAAGACTATTAACAAAAACTACACTAATAACAATATTAACACTAATAACACCAATTACACCAAAAACTACAACAACAACAACACTAATATCAATATTAACAACAATATTGCTGCTGTTATTGTTGATATTAGTGTTTTTGTGGTAACACTTTATTTTACAGTGTCATTGTTACATTTGTTTCATGTATTTACTATAGTAATAACTAGAAATTATGCATAATTACATGTAATTAACCCTAAACCAAACACTCATCCTAACCCTAACCCTATATTAAGTACATGTAGTTAATTGTTATTACTCAGTACTTAAATGTGTAATTACACTGTAATACTGACACCTTAAAATAAAGTGTAACCGTTTTTATTGTTGTTATTGGTGTCAAGAAGCACATATAATAACATTAATAACACTAATTACAACAGCACTAATATCAATATTGCTGTTGTTATTGTTATTAGAGTTGTCAGTGTTAATGTACACTTATAATAACACTAATAACAATAACACCAATTACAACAACTTTACTAACAATAAGACTATAAACAAAAACTACACTAATAACATCTCTAATCACAACACTAACAACAATATTAACACTAATAACACCAATTACACCAAAAACTACAACAACAACAACACTAATAACAATATTGCAGCTGTTATTGTTATCCGTGTCAAGAAACACTTATAATAACAACAACAGCACTAACATCAATATTATTGTTGTTGTTGTTATTAGCGGTGTTGTTAATAAACTATTATAATAGCACTAAAAACAACAATAATAAGACTATTAACAACAACTACACTAATAACACCACAAATAACAACAACAACGCTAATAATCAATAACTGCAGGTGTAACAGAACCACTCTTTCATCACGTGCTCTTCGATGGATCAGACACTGACACACACATGAAGAAGATGATGATCAGAACAGGTGATGAAGAGTTCATCGACACCTGAACTGATTCTGTACGAGTTTATCTGAATCTGACTGTAATGTGAAGTAGATGAATCTCTCATGAGACTCAACACACACTGATCAGCAGTGTCATCTGTGTTTATCATCATCATCATCATCATCTCTCACCGTCGATGTCTCCCAGTGTGAACTCATCGCCCAGTTCGGATAGGCTCGGGTCCATAGTGTCCATAAACTCTGAGGCGTCCATCCTCGCGCGGCTCCGGCGCGATGTCGCGTGTCTCTGTCGGTTTCGTCGCTTCTCAGAAGTCGCTCACGGCATCTACAGAGTCTCGGTTCCGGTGTCGGACGAGCTTTCACCGACCAAACGCGGCCATCTTGCGCTCCAGCATTGACGTCATTCACAAACAGCGCTTGTCAGTGACGCGCTCCTCTGATTGGCTCGCGCTCGGCGAT
The DNA here is from genome assembly GCA_038088235.1 of Zacco platypus. Lineage (NCBI taxonomy): Eukaryota > Metazoa > Chordata > Actinopteri > Cypriniformes > Xenocyprididae > Zacco > Zacco platypus. The sequence goes on from CM076083.1 coordinate 540,822, forward strand.
GGCCGTCGTAAGATCGGGCGCTGTAGACCAATCAGATCACCCGCTCGAGCGTGGCCTGATTGTACGTCGATGAGCAGAGGTGCTTCGCTCATTTGCATTGGACCCGCCCCCTCAGATTAAACTCCGCCCGTGCCGCTCTGAGTGAATGAAGACGGTTATGAATATTTAATGAGCGGGAAGCGGGTTGGTGAGAGGTCAGTTGAATATGTAAATACGGCTGAAGAGTCTTACATCATCATCAGCATCAAATCTAATTTTAGACACCAGAGAGACGGTTGCAAAAACGATAACTTAAAAGTTAAATAACATTTATTTATGATTATTGATATATAATAGAACACTTTAAAAAGGTCACATTCTTATATTCCTGCCAAAGTTTTCCCGCGTGAAATGTCAAGCCGCGCGTTTTATGATCAGCTGTCATGAGATTAGGAAAGGTCGTGAAGTAATTTCTATTTAAAGAAGTGTGTTTAGATATATTTATGTCAACTTGATAACACACAACACAAACAATAAAAGTCTCTCGACGCACAAAGATATTTTTTATTGTTATATTAATATATTACCTAGTTTTCTAGCTTACAACCCGTGATAAAATTAAACTGTAGTCCTTTCAAAACTCCTTTGAAGAGTCATAAATCAGTAAATATAACAGTAAAATGTTACCTTGAAAATACATCAACATATTTTTTTACAAAATTCACCTCAAAACAAAATAAAAAAATATTATGATTAGCTTGATAAAAGGATGTTGATGCATGAGTTTCTGAGAATAATTTATTCATTAAACGGTTATTAATGATTCTGTGCTCTCTTAAAATGTGAGATATAACTCCTGTGATCCAGAGTAGAAATGAATAAATCTTAAACATAAATGATTATGAAATAACAGCAGATGTATCATAAACAAAAACACCAGGCTCAGATTCTTCACGTGTTTATTTTTGTTCAGCTGCTTCAGAAAACAAACACACAGTGTTCAGTGAATCTGATCTCAACCCAAACCAGTCCAACGTCTGCAGAGAAGAACTCAATAACCACCGACACGTCATCAACTGTCCAAACACACCTTCAACCTTACCTTCACTAAAAACGTCTGCAGTAAAAGCAGGTTTATTCATAAATGAGCGAATAACTGGAAAGCAGGTTTATATCAAAAGGTAAAAACTAGTTGAAATGCATCTCTAAATCTGATTAAATGCTCAGGTCAGAGAGAATAAGTGCTGATGCAGCCCCGTCTGAGAATGCATGTAAGAGCACAAGCATTCGAAGTGTCCGCATCCTTCATTTGTTCCAGTGGATCTCGTAGGAGTTGCGCTCAGTGTAGCCGTTTTCCGCAGCTCCGTTTACGGAACGAACTTTCTCCTTCACCACTTTGATCACCAGTCCTCCAGCCAGGACGATTCCCGCCGCCGCTCGTCCGATCTCGGTCAGGATGCGCGCGGTTGTTCCGATGCCGTCCAGTGCGGCTGAACCGGCGCAGGATGAGGTCACTGCGCTCGTCACAGGCTGCACTGCAACTGCACTTATTGCTCCGCCCTCTAGCACCGCCCCCATCACTGCTCCCGCCCCCATGGCTCCACCTACTCCGGCAGCCACGCCCACCACTGCAGCACCCATCATTCCCACCTGCTGCATCGCTTCCTGCGCAGCCTCCCGCGGTCCTGCGGCCTCGGCTCCCGCCAACGCTCCCACCGACCCTCCCAACACGCCTCCCGTCGCTGCTCCCAGAGCCACTGCCGTCTTTCCGGTCGCGGCCGCTACTATTGCGCCGAACGCTTTGCCTACACCCGCGCTTCCTGCGGCGGAGACTCCGACTAACCCCGCCGATCCGCCCATCACAGAGGCTCCCGCCGCCATCGCCAGAGGGGCCGCGGCTCCAAAAACGGCCCCGACTGCCATGCCGGTGGCCCCGGCCGCAACCAGCACCTTCACGCGCTCCAGAACCTTCCTGGAAAGCGCGGCGTCGGTTCGCATGCGGCTCAGAGCGGATCGCAGCACCTCACGTCTGCTGACGGCCATCCCGCTTCCCGTCCGGCTCCGCCACACTGCAACACATAAACCTGAGTCAGAACACTTGCTTTAACCCGGAAATAAACAGATTTTGTTCTTGTTTTCAGCATTAATTTTTCCTGGAAATCAAGACAGAAGTACTGAGAGGGAAAATCACTCTTTGCCGTGCGCCGCTGCTGCTCGTCCCGTATGGCTTGTTCGGCCTGCAGGAACACGCTGTTGGTGTAACACGCTCCGCCCGCGTTCTCCACCATCCTCTGCACCGTCTCCAGCAGGTGGCGCACCTGCGTCCGGTTCTCCATCGCTCTGTTGTTGATGACGCAGTACCGTCCGCCGCAGCGGCGGAGCAGGACCGTCAGTCGCTCCGGAGCGGATCCGTTATCCAGGAAACTCTCCATCCCGTCCTCCTCCAGCTCGTCTCCTCGCGTGAACAGCACCACTGTGTGGCGGAGCGCCTCCTCGCCAAACACACGCAGCATCTCCGTCACGACCCGGTCTTCGTCCTCCGTGTAGCGGCCCAGAGGAATCACCAGCAGGAACGCGTGTGGACCGGGAGCCGTCAGCGCCACACACTTGGCGATCTCGCCGTGAACGTGACTCGCGTCGAATCGAGTGTCGCCGAAACCCGGCATGTCCACGACAAGGACCTTCTTCCTCCTGCTAGACTCGTCATCCTCACACAGCTCCGCGCTGCCGCACTCACACGTGTGGGTCACTGAACTCGCCCGCAGCGCAGACAGGAAGTGACGTCGCCCTAAGATGGTATTTCCTGTGGCGCTCTTGCCTGACCCCGTCCGGCCAATCAGAACGAGTCTCAGCTCCGCTCTATCGCTGTCCTCCTCGTCAGATCCCGACCGATCTAGAATCAGAACCAGAATTCACGTTTACTGACAAGTTCAACCTGATAACATGCCAGAGAATGTAATATAATAATATAACTGTAATATAACTCAAACAACTCAAATCCTGTTGCACTTTTTTGGATTATTGAAACACAATTCAACACAAAAAATGTAATATAGAAACGTCTCAACATGAGGGTTAAAATGAGCAAATTATTTTTATTTATGTGACTTTTCTACAGAAATATATCCTATATAAACTATCATTTAAAGTCAGTGTGTTTTTCTGTATTATAAGACAGAAAAGAGTGTAGAACATTATATTTCTTTTTTCATGTTACCATGAAAATTTTGTTAGCTTTATTGATAAGTTTCAGATTCATAATCTTAAGACAACTGAAAATATACATAATTTAATAGTTTAATCATCTTGATAACAAGCCAAAAAAAACGAATACACCGGTCAAAAATGGGGTTAAAAATTAGAAAACGTATATATATATTTTAATTACAATAGTTTTGTTTTCATGTAACAACATGTTCCTTATTTTATTAACAATTTATTCTAAAATGTATGTTTTATATTGTTTATAGCTCATAAAAAAGAAAATAAACAACATGTATTTTGTAGATGTTTGGTTATTTATGAACGAACTTTTAACGGTTATAACGGTTAAATTTAAATGTTTTAACGTTTATAACGGTTAAATTTAAATGTTTTAACGGTTAATCATAACGTCCCCAGAATCTTTGTGACAGAATGTCTTCTATGGTTATTTTATTACATTTTTCATAATCACGAACTCATGAAACTAATGAGGGACACGTGTAAATAAACAAAGTTTAGCTGTTTAAAGGTAAACAAACACCATGCACAAAAACAGGTATGACGTACACATTCATATTTACACACCTGGAAAAGCGTTTCCAGACATGATGTTCGCGCCAGATTCACTGACGGTGTTTTTGTTGACTCGGTGATTCCGCTGGTTTTGTTGTTCGGTCGTGTCGACTCGCGCTGCGCAGAAGCGGAAGATCAAACGTCATCAGTGAGAGTTCGGATGAGGAGGATTTGGCGCCGCCTGTCGGACACTCGGCGAACATCAGGACTGAGGAACGGACAGTCAATCACCTATCCTTACAGATTCGTAGCGTTCACTTCAGAAACTTTGCGTTTGCTCGCAAATAATGTAGTTATTTGCGATCCAATGTAGTTTACAAACAGTTATAAAAAAACACTTTATCATATTTACAGCTGTTTGGGGATTATTTTATGAAATAATGTAAATATAAAATGATTTAGAAAAATATGTACATGATAAAAATGTTTTATTTTTTGATCAGTGTTTAAAGCATTTTTGTTCCTGAAATCCACCCTTCTGATGGGATCAGTGTAATCCAGGTTTTTGGGATCAAAGGTTCTGAAGAACACGAATTGATGATTTTATCCAGATCATTTTGTGAGTTTGATTTCAGAATCCTTTTTTTCCTTTAGTACAATATTTGGTCCAGATTACTTTTGAACAACTGGCCGGATGTTTATCAGGTCTGAAGCTTATCTTTCTTCTCCAGTAATAACAGTGTTATTAACCTTCAGCACGAGCAGTAGAGGATGACGTGGAAACAAAGGTGAAAGAAAATCTTGAACAACAATCTTGGACAGCAGCTCGACTCCTGTGAGTCCACATTTCCTGCAGTTTTGTGCAGATGTGTTAATTTATTGATAGTACAAGTAATGAAACATTATATACAAGATTGAGATTGTAAACTTATTGGGACTGTTTTATGTTTTAAATGTATTGTTGTTGTTTTAGGAGGCATTTTCCTGCGCTGTGATTTATCTGCGGTCAGACTGAGTCAAAATGGCGGCGGGGTCTGAAACGCTTCCTGGTAAGAGACTCTAGATTTTTTGCGATCGTGGTAGTTATTGTTAAATTGCAACAGGTGATAGAGAAAATATGAAATGGGAGGAAAAATACATTTGAAACCTTTGAAATAAAGCTAGACCTGATGGCTACAACAAATTCATACAATCCCCGCATCATTTGCAGCTTGTGTTTTTGTCTTTTTTTCTGGAGAGAAAAGCAATATTAGCTCATCAAAGCTCTCCTATAGGCTATAGTATTCCACTGAATAGAGATTTACTCCACCACAGTCAGGTTTACAAGTTTATACAAGTTTTTAAAAGGAAAGTCAATATTCCGAAATGAAACCCATAGGAATGTTGGTGAGGGTAATATTTAATATTTCCAAGATTTCTCCTCCCGTTCATTTCCAAACGGGACAAGAGTGATCCAAAGTGCTGCAGAGGATAAATAATGAATATTTATTAATGTATAAAGGATTAATTATAAGTGTTAAACTTATACATATAATAATAAGTTAAATAAATATTGCTCGTCCTCACTATGATTTCACCAGTATATTTGTACATTATTTTGCTGGATATGTTTTCAGTACGGGGTTCCAGTAATTATAATCACAGGTAATGATACTCTCACTAACAGAAACATTTATTACATAAGAAATCGTGATTATTGGTGGAATTTCAGTGCAAAACAACAACAAAAAACACAATTTTTTTGACAAAAGCTGCAGCAGTTTCTGTCATTTTGGGCCATAATAATCATACACTGATAATACACTTGACATTATATTTATAGTCTTTTTTATCTTCAGAGATGTCAGCTGGTCCAGATGATCCAGATGATCCAGTGATCCGTATTCTTCTGATGGGCAGGAAGGGTTCAGGGAAAAGCTCAGCTGGAAACACTATACTGGGAGAGAGAAAGTTTAAAGTGCACAATCCTAAGAAGAAACATGAGTCTGAGGTTTGTGAGGAAGTAACTCAGATTGGAGAGAAGCAGGTTTCTGTGATTGATTGTCCAGATCTTCTGGATCCAGATCTGTCTGAAGAGAAGCTGGAGAAACTGAAAGAGGATCTGCTCTCTGGATGTTCAGCAGGTCTCAGTTCAGTTCTGCTCACCGTTCCTCTAGAAGAACCTGTGGGAAATGAGGAAGAGACCCTGGATTTCATTAAGTGTTTATTTGGTCCTGAAGTTCAGAAGTACATGATGATTCTGTTCACACGTGTAGATGATCTGGAGGATCTGGATGAGACCATTGATGAACATCTACAAAACCATGCAGATCTCCAGAGACTCGTGACTGAATGTGGAGGAAAGTTTCACTGTTTCAATAACAGGAGAAAATCAGATGATCAGAAACAAGAACTACTGCAGAAGATCGAAGGAATGATGACGGAGAACAGAGGGAAATTTATCATGGAACAGATGAAGAGGAGCAACAGCAAGGATGCTGATATCAATTGTAAGTTGTTCTGTTGGTGTAAATTATCTCAATAATACATGATAAGTTGGACCACACTTTAACTTTTTTGCACGTATCAGTGGTGCGACAGAGGAGGAGCTTTGAGCACAAGACAGTATAAAACATCTGTTACATCCCTGAAAACAGAAAATGAGTTTGACACTCGAGTTCATGAAATGTATCTGTTGGGCTCTTATTAGTTATAAAGGGTCATGAAATGGAGAATCAAAAGTTTAAGAGAGTTCCACATGTAAGACTTATTCCATATGCAAAGATGTCAGCCAATCACAGCAGAGGGTGTTTACAGAGACACGCCCCTTCAAACAGATCAAATCAGAGGATAAAATCAGTCATTTATTATAAATGATGAGCATTTCTTGATGAAAAAAACATACTAAGATGATAAGTTCACATTATAAAAGAACTTGTAATTATCACTGATCTTAAAAGGGAAGGTTGTATTTAACCAGATTGTTGTGTTGTAGTTTCAGGAGGAAGTTCAGCAGATGAAGTTTCACATGAGTATCAGATTCCTGAGAAGAAAGACTTCAGGCTGGTTCTGCTGGGAAAAACTGGATGTGGGAAAAGTTCCTGTGGAAACACCATCATCGGCAAAAAAGTGTTTAAATCCTCTGTCAGCTCGGACTCTGAGACGAAACAGTGTCGGTCAGAAACTACAGTGAGGATGGGCAAAGAGATCTCGGTCATCGACACGCCTGGACTCTACGATACTGAACTCAGTGAAGATGAGATTAAAACTGAAATAGTGAAGTGCATCACTTGTGCTTCTCCTGGACCACACGCTTTTATTGTCGTGATTAGTGTGGGTCGATTCACTGAGGAGGAGAAAAACACAGTAAAAGAGCTGAAAGAAGTGTTTGGAGAACAGATGGAAAAATACAGCATGATCCTCTTCACCCACAAAGATCAGTTAGAGAAGGAAAACAAAACCATCGAGCAGTATCTAGAGAAGGGTAATCCAGATCTTAAAGAGCTTGTAGAGAGCTGTGGAAACAGATTCTTCTGCTTAGATAATGAGGCTCCTGGTTTCCCTCAGTTCAGAGATCTGATCAGTAGAATAGAGAAGATGGTGGAAGAGAACGGAGGGACGCACTTCACCAATGACATGTTTGAGGAAACAGAGAAAGAGATTCAGGAGATTCAGAAGGTGAAACTAGATGAGAAAGTGAAGCAGTACAAACAGGAGCACAAAAAGTTTACTCAAACTGAATGGCAGAAAATATCCTGGAAGTTACTTAAGGAGTCACGACGGGAAGCTGAGTTGTTTTTTACTGAAACACTGTCAGGTCGTTTTCGTGAGGGGTACATAGCGGGTTGTGCGACTCTACTTGGGAAGAGAGTAGTGACCCGTGCAGAGAAAGAGAGTGCCATAAAGCTGGTTGGGAGTAAAGGCATCAGTGGTAGAGGCGCAGCAAGAATTGCATTCAAAGCTGCATATAAACTATCAAAACAGAACATGTGTGGAGTTCAGTGAGAGGTTCAGTGATGGTCAGACAAATGAACACCTGACATCTAGACTAATGACCTCCTTCAACTAAACTCAAAACGTATTTTTCTTGTTGATATGTAGAAACCATCTGTGAAATAGTGAAGGTAAAGCTTCATCATAGCGTCTGTGGTGTAGAAGCTCGTGTCTGTAACACTGCAGGAGCTGTGAGAACATGGATCTGATATTCTCTCTCAGTCGCTGCTGTTCGTTCACACAGAGCTTTATCAATGTTATATGGTGACGCTCTGCTGATGATGTTCTTTATTTGTAAGTCAGTTTGGAGAAAATCATCTGCTCAATTTATAAATGTAAATCTAATCTGACTGTTTGATTATATCTGTAACCAAAGTGACGCCTGTTCCTTACGTGAGAAGTTCCTTAATGACGAAATATCAGAGTATTGAATGAATAAAGATGTAGAGAACATATGATCTTGACTGGTGTTTACTGTGTTTGTGTCATCCGTAACAGGAACAGGAAGAAAGAGTCTCACTTCCAGAGAGATGCCGAAAAGAAATGAGTTTTATTTCTTTATAAGGGTTCAGCGTCAGGGGCAGACAAGGCCAAAATAACAAACACAACCATCTTAGTTTAAACCTCTACATCCTAACACACAACAATAGAAAACAAAAAACAACTTAAACTCACCTACCTCCCTGACCAAAAACAATGTGAAAAGAGATTTACAATAATAAAATGGCGTCAAGCCCCCTACATCCCTTAATGTGGCAAAAATACATATACAAGAATATTTACAGGTAGCAAACAATGGAAAATCAGAATCTAGAATGGAAGTGAAACAGGCGTGGGTCGAGTAAGAATAATCAAAGATCTAAAATCACAATCACAAACTCCAAATAATCACTCACAATCAGCCTCTCTGGCACGACTCTCTACACTAAACAAAAACGATACAAAGTAATGACAAAGAGGTACGCGATCGATGACATGATGGCACAAAGATGGCGGCTGTTGAGTGTTTGGGGCGGTCCTTATATCTGATCAGGTGAAGAGGAGAACCAATTACAGCCTCCAGATTATCTCAAGACACCGCCCACCTGTAACCACTCTAAAACTTGTGTATTTGCTTCAAATGTATTTGACCTTTATTAGATCCTTCTTTCTGGCCGTTGTTCATCAAACCGTCTCTTAATCAGTACCATCAGTAAGAGTAAGATGTTCCCAAACCGGTCCCCGAAAGAAGTCATACCACAGTAATACCATCCCCTCATGAAATTGTAATGATGAGCGAGTCAGCGAATGAGATCCAAGTGCAGCTTTATTTACAGACGTAGTCAGACAGGCAATGGTCAACTCAACAGCAAACAGTAGTGGTAAGGAACAGGCAAGCTCGTAGTATAAATCCAGGCAATTGGTCAAAGGTGGGCAGATAAACATCAACAACAAGAAACAGGCAAACAAGACTAGGAAAATACGCTCAGAATTGTAATACCAGGATTAACAATACTTCGCAGTGTGTGTGTGTGTGAGTGGTGCTTTTATAGTGATGATGTGGAAGGGCGACCTCTGGTGGCAAGGGGATTCATTACAGAATGGAGAATTGCATCTATTTTGGTGTAAGTGGGTGGCAGTTCCTCTTTAGTCAATGAAGTTACAAACAACTATAAAGCTTTAGACGCAATAAACATCACATTCTTTGGGTATTCGGTGTGCTGGAGCCTCTAATCACTCAGATTTTATGATGTTAACACCAGGCCTGACACGAATGAAACACTGCCTTGATTAAACATCTTAACTCTGCTCAGGAATTACTATAACAATGTACACAATGTTATCAACATATTGATTCATGTTTGATGTCCTTGGTGATTGATTTCACTCTCCTGTTTGGCAAAACAATGACAGACGCTGATAACTCACAAAAATCAGCTCATTGAAATAACCCGTTGTCCTGGTTTACATGCAAACAAATACCCTGATACCCCTAAACCTACCCATCACACAAAATGTTCTGCTATTTTACATTTTTAATAAATCATTGTTTAGTATGTTTTTATGAGGACGCATAAAATGTCCTCAAATTCCATGTTTCTGTCTAATGCCAGTGTCATTATACACATTTGAGAGGATTTGGCGCCACCTGCTGGACACTGAACACACTTCAGATCAAATGCTGATGTTAATGGAGGAGGAGGATGAGGCTCTGCAGCAGAAGATCTGAAAGAAACATCATGATCTTGATGATTCTCACTTTAAATAAAGGGAGTTAAAGCAACAGAACCACTAGTTTTTAGTTTCATTGTCATCTACACAGTGTTATTCCATTCAATCCACTATATTTTGCAAGAGTGAATTTAACGTTTGCTTCAACACTTGTCAGGTTAGTTCCCAGCATGTTTTAGGAGAGTAAATGTTGAAAGTAAGTGTTGAAGATTTTCTGAGAGATGTTTGATATTTAGCATTTGTGTTCATCATCGTGCTGGAGCTGTTGCTTCACTCCAATAACTGAATAAACCAATGACACAATTCCCTAATCAATACCTTTCCATGACAAAAAACACAAGCTGGTGTTCCCCTGAAGATCTGAAAGAGTCAGAGAAAACTGGCAGGACTTCAGTGAATGAAGTGTTCAGTCTAAAGTCATTTATTCACACTCAATCATGAGCTGCTGTCACTGATGACAGAGGAACTCATCTGAAGTGTGAATCTGTCGAGGAGCAGCGGCAGAATTATAGTGTAACGGTGTACCTCCAGTCCAGCTTTTAATAGAGCTTTTCTTGGCCGAATCCGATTATCTTTCTAAGAACTATAATTGACAGCATATACAAACAAAAATCTACTTTTCTTCAATGCAAAGTTTGATTTTCAGTTTTAAAAAAAAGCAAGTAAAAAGTCAGTATTACAAATAAAAACAAAAATAGCAAACAACACCACAAATAAAAGCGATATGAAACTAAGTTTTTCAGGTTAAGTAGGTTTTTATTCCGGTAAGAAATACTTACAGAAATTAAACAAATGTAATCAAACATCCAGAGTTATTTTACATTAGATTACTGTAATTTCTGTAGTCTTCATTGTAAAAATTGAATACAGATTGTGACGAGCAGGGCGGGCGAGAGCCTTGAGGGAAGGTGACGCGAGTGATAATGAGCGTCAGCTGCGCGCTACACCGGTCTCGTGTCTCTCACGAAGGAGCTCCGGAAGTATAAAAGAGGAGCGACGACGGTGAAGGACGAGAGAGGGCCAGGCCTGGATTTTATGTTGTATTTTATCATGTTTCGTTTCATTGTTTGCTTATTTTATTATTAAAGTTATGTTTAATGTTCGCCGGTTCCCGCCTCCTTCTTCCCGTTCTTATGAACCGCGTTACACAGATTAAAGTTATCAGTGCTCAGTGAAGAGCAGGAAGTGATCGTGTCTTTTGCTCTTTGATGAACATGACAGACAGCAGCAGGAATATTGCACTGATTCCTACCTTCTCAACTATTAACGTTTCAGAACTGACTGTGTTTTACTGGATACTCGTCGAGACGGGTATTTTGACATAATTTTGTATTCATTTGACTGTTTGAGCCACTCATTTTGATTCTTGTGACTCAGAAGCTGCTTGAAACTGAGAAGTGGCTCCAGTAATAGAGATCAGTAGCTTTGAAATGACTAAAATCACGTGCAATACAAGCACTGCGTTCAATATTACTTCACCATCGCAGAGAAGAGAGCGAGAACACGCAGCTGACGTTATCGGAAAGATGCGACTCTGACCGGTCGTGATCTATCAGGAGGAAATTCCCCCGAGTGGTGGAACAAGTTTGCTGTGTTTCCACCTTTGGCGCCAACAGTTTTCTTGCATATTTTGCAAAATATTGTGTTTAATTGTTGGAGGTCTGACCTCTCGTAATCAAACACTTCCACACTGTTGAAGAAGCTCCTGTTTAGGCACCAAAGTGTCATCGGCTGAAATGCTGCTCCGAATCTCAGTCAGGTGTTGTTCTTGTAAAATTAATGCATTACAATATTGAGTTACTCCCTGAAAAAGTAACTAATTGCATTAATTTGTTACTTTTTATGGAAAGTAATACATTACATTACTTTTGTGTTATGTTTTCTTGACATGGATTAATAAAGTGAGATTAAATACATAAAGTATGTTTGTTTAATTCAATTTAATTGCAGGTTTGTGCGATATTCTTATTGCATTTCACTGTTTTTATATATTTCGAGGAGTTCCGAGTCTGATTTTGTGAGAATTAAATGTTCACATTTAGTCTAGAACTAGAATAACCGTCATGTTCACACACATTTCTCTCAACATGACGACAGGAGAGCGGTCAGTCAATAAATGGGAAAAGAAATTAACTTGCGAGACTTACTTGAAAAAGTAACTCAGATATTTTGTTGTAAATTTAAAAGTAATGCGTTACTTTACTAGTTACTTGAAAAAAGTAATCTGATTACATAAGTCAAGTTACTTGTAATGCGTTACTCCAACACTGACTATGATAATAATATAATAAAACTAATATACTGTCACGGTACGTGTCCAAGGAGGCGCGGACACAGGAATAAAGTATAATAAAGTCTTTAATTACGATGCAGGGGAGTTACAAAGAGCAGGAAACATAAACACGTACACACAAACGAGATTGGACCGAGACAGAGGGAAAACACAGGGAATATATACACATGAACACAACGGGAGAGACAACAAGACACTGCTGAATATGATTAGACAAATGAGTGGCGGGAACAGAACCAAAACATGTGAAACAATGAAAACAAACAGTCCGAAACAGATATACATGTAACATATACAGACAAATAGCAGCAACATGCTCTGCCCTGTGATCATGAGGAAAACCAAAGCAGTATTATAAATATTAAAAAGAGCCGTGATGTTGACTCAAAACATCAGATGTGATCATCATCTGGACTATGAACCGTTTCAGATTCCTGCATCAGATCCGACCTTCACCAGATCCCTGCGTGAAACACATTCAGATTCATCTTCATCAGCTGTACTTAATCATCATCATCATCTAATTCACTCTGAAACCAAACTCAGTTCTTTCTCTCAGTTTGATTCACTCACCTGTTGTCTGGATCTTCCTCGCGCTGACGGATGAGCCGCGCTTCCCTCTGAAAACATCTGACAACAGACGGACACTTATTATCACATAGTGAAAATATTTGCTGTTTATTCAGAGAGAATTTAAACTTGAGATCTGATTTCATAATTAAATATGACTCTAAAGTCATTGACCGCCACAGAAGTCAAATCATAAATAATATTTTCACCGTTTTTTTACACCAAAATCTCATACTCTAGAAAGATGTTCCACATTATGACAGAATCATAAAATAATCTAATAAAATGAATGAAAATGTGATTGATGAACTCGTGTCAGATGTAAAGATGTTAGGAAAGATCAGTCTCACCTGAAGATCCTTTTACGCAGAATGAAACAGATGATGATGATGATGATGATGATGAAGACGAGAACATAAATCCACCACAAGTGATCTATACGAGCCATACAGACAATAGAATCAGTGAAATCATCTGATCAATAACAATGATGAATCAATATCATAGTTTAAAGCTCTTGATGTTTGACCTGAGAGCTGGACAGATGGAGTCACTTCATCCAGAACATCTTTAAACACACAATGATCACAAATATCAGAGGCCTGTTCACACTCAAACTGGATTGAGTCTGAATCAGATCTGAATCAGTGTTTTATTAGTGAATCAGACACACGTTTATCAGCTGAAACTCACCTGAGTTTGGAGTCGCTGCAGTTTCATTCCTCACTGAAAAACACATTCACAATCATCATGATTCACTTACAGAAGATTCACTTCAACACAGAGTTTGATCTGAATCATGTTTCACTGAAGTGTCTCTCACCTCTGAACACGGTCTCCATTCTCCACTGAAATGACAGAAAGAAGCGTCAGAGGAACATTTATAGAGTTTCACAAGTGAAAAGCAATAATGTGATGTTGGGAGAGAAATCATTTACTCCTGAAGTATCACAGAAGATCTCATGACGAACTTCATCGACGCAGTATGAAGTGACGAGATGATCAGATGACGCAGAAACAACAGGATCAATCAGTTTCTGTGGATCCGAAGGATCTGCCATCAGACGATCATCCTGATTTAATGAAACAAGACATTCATATAATGTGTGTGTGTGTGTGTGTGTGTGTGATCATGCAGTCGGACAGAAACACACACACCTTTGAGTACCAGAGCTGTTCACACTCAAACTCACTGAACTGAGTGAATCTGTCAGAAGAAACTCTGAACTCAAACCCGTCTTCAGTCTGGATATCTGCGCACGTCACATTCATGATGATTCAACACTGAAAGAGAGGAAATTCTGTTTCAAAGAACAATACAAAATTGAATCAGAATATTTTATATCAGGGTGATCATGAACATGAAATTGTCCGGCTATGACGTTCCGTTCCTCAGGAGTATAAACATGAGGAAACACAAAGACAAATTCCCGTAATCGTTCATCACAATGAGTAAAACCACAGAATATAGTTCTGATGTGCAGCAAAAGATGGTTGAGCTTCACAAAATAGAAAACAGCTAAAGCGTTGAAGCGTCCGTATCGTTCTGATGAGAGTTTGAGTGGATCACAGCTGGAGAACTGCAGAGATTCAGGAGTCAAGCAACTCCGTCATCAGCACATGTTGTTCGGGAGAAGAATCCTCCTCGCTCATCCAGAAACTCCAGCAGATTCAGCCGTCAGACACGACTTCAAACAGGACTGGCTTCTGTGATCAGATGAAGCTAAACACAAGATGTTTCCTATCATTTTAAATGATCAGAAGGCATCTATGACAATGGGTTATAAAAATATGGCTTTTTTTATTCATGTGGCTCAATTTACCGCAGGTTAGGGGTAAGTTGATCCGAGTCGGTGGGTAAGTTGCACCAACTGAATCTGAATCAAACCCATGTGACATTGGAAAGATAATTTACCTCTTTTTAAAACTAATTTAACAATCAAATTTCCTTTTACAAATCATATTTCTGTTCTTAAAGCTAACTCAAACAACAAAACCAAACAAATGAGGGTGAAATTTCACTATCTTTAATTGTTTGCATTCTGAAACAATACGTTGAACACCATTGTAACAGAGTTTGAGTAAAATTAAAAACTTAATTAGAATAAATGCATAAATGTAGCTGAAATTTATAAACTGGACGTTTTCCTGCGATGTTGAAGATGTTCGGCCATTGAGGAACACAAGTGGAAAGATGAATATGATTAAGCATCTTCTGGTTCTTCTCAGAGAAGGATTTGGTGTTCGTATCAAATTAACTCAAAAAAAAAAGTCAAACTAAACCAGTTGCGTAATATTACTGTGACGAGCAGGGCGGGAGAGAGCTGTGAGGGAACGATGCGAGTGATGATAAGCGTCAGCTGCGCGCTACACCGGTCTTGTGTCTCATAAAAGAGGAGCGACGACAGTGAAGGACGAGAGAGGACCAGACATGGATTTTACGTTGTGTTTTCTCATGTTTGTGTGGGCAGCAGTCGCCGTGAGTAACTGCCGCCATTTTACTTTCGTTTTGTTGTTTGTTTATTTATTTGATTAAAAGTTATGTTGAACGGTTCCCGCCTCCTTCTTCCCTTTCTTACGAACTGTGTTACAATTACATTGAAACTACACCAGTTTATACTTCAGAGATTTAACTGAACTACACTGTCTTATGGTGGGGTAAGTTAAAAAGCTGGCTCACTTTGCCCCACAGCTGCCATTTTGCAGAAGGAAAATAAAAAAACACCTAAATGATTTCCATGGTTTTATATGTTCCTTAAATCACCACTATAGATCATAAATATTTTTAGACCGACACAAATTTGCTTTGATGTAACAGTTGCATCTGTTAGTGTTACCCTGACAAGCCAAAAACTAATTCTGAACTTCCACACCTCCCACGTCTTCTTCTGACAGATGGTGGGTGGTTCAAAGTGATGAGGTCATGTGACAATACAGGTGAACTGATGGAGGAATGAAACATGTTTATGTCAATGATGGAGTTTCCAGATGCACTTTTCCAGCTCGAGTTTCCAAGATAAACATACCCCACTCTCCTTTATATATTTATATTTATACACACACACACACACACACACACACACATGATATGCCTATACTAAGCTTGTCTTTCCTATCATTCACAAATCTTGACAATGTTACTGTAAAATGACTAATACTGTAAATGTACAGGTTCCTTTGATTAAAACTTATTCTGTAATTATGGTTTGTTAATTTAACAGAAATAGCAATATTTACAGCCAATTTCTACTTAATTTAGAAGTTGTGTGCGGAGGCCCGCAGATGACATGCAAGAAAAACAATTCAATCGTTCCCTCGATTTACTGAAGTGCGCGCACGATTTAGACTACTATTGTTTCCTGCATGTCCTGTCCGGGGCTCCGTAGTTCAGAGATTGCATCTGTAAAATAAAAATTAAAACAGTAAATATACAAACGTCTTTTTTTGAATGAATGCACTTATTGCATTTTATAAATCGTTTCTAGTTATTGTACATGGAAATCCTAAAACTATATTTATTTAAAAGTGAAAGACTGTAGACAAAGAATTATTATAAAATTACTTTATAAAACCCTAAATTTACAGAGTTTAACCTGAAGGTTGGTTTTACGTAATTTGACATTATCAGTTTTTCCACAATTTAATAAACAATTATCACCGGGAATATAATTAACTTTGACCGTAAATGGTTGAATTTGACTGTATTTTTACAGTTTTTGGATGCAGTTTTGTGAAATGGTTATTTGCTGTAATTTAAGAGAATCCAAACTTTCTTCAGGTTTTTTCGCGAACATGAAAATATTGGAGAATGATGAATTTATATTCAAGCTTTAATGTTTTTGCTCTAGAAGTGATCATGATCGTCACCAGAATTAGCAATAGCTTATAAACGAAAAATAATGAAACATTTCTCCAATAAACATCAATTTGAGCGTGACCATATTTTCCTCTGACAGCATTAAATCACATACACACACAGACATATATATAAGCTCACAAAAAAGACCAAACAAATTAAACGGGATCCATTCTGATGAAAAACAACTTATTGTTTTGATACTTGAAAACCTTTTTTCGTCTTTGACCCAATATACATACATACATATATATATATATATAATATTTTTTTTATTATTGGTTATTATATGCATTTATGACACTTTTTATAGTATTTCATAGAGTAGAAGAAGGTTTGTGTCAAACCGCACCGAATTTCGAGTTATTATTCCCGCATTAAATTAGGCTATTAAATGTCTCTTCTAATATATATATATATATATATATATATACACACACACATACACATGAGTCAAAGATATTTCGAAGAAAATTTATAATAGTGATTTTATACACTTAGAACTAAAATTCAACCGTCAACCGTCGTTCAGTGTGACAATCTCGTCAGGGATATTTTAAACAAAAAAATCAATTTATGGCATATTAAAGAATAATTACTTGTAATTTTACATTTTAATCTTCGCCACTATTCTAGTTTTGCTCATTTGTTAGTAAGAATGTTCTACTCATTTAAAATACAATAAACTTTCGTATGCTCTTATTCTTTTATATATTTTAATCCGTACAGGTCTGAATGACAAACATTATTTCACACACATTTTGATATATATATACAGGCGTATAATTTTTATTATTATCTTATGCATTCATGTCTCTTTTTATAGTATTTCATAGAGTAGAAGAAGGTCAAACCGCACCGAATTTCGAGGTATTATTCCCGCGGAATAATGCAGTTTGACAATATTATTAACCTGTTTATCATAAAATCGTTTCAGAATCACAATCAAACTACATTTACATGTAGGTATTAAATATTTCAAACCTTAAGCGAAGCCTTTGCCACAAAAACCGAAGAGCAGAAAGAATGAAACTGCAGAAAAACGTCAAACTTCACCTGAAGATGCAGGAGTTACAGAAGCACGTGATGCAGCAGCTTTAATCCAGTCTTAATGTTAAACGAACTTTCTCGAAGACTCGAACCTCAGACTGCACTCGAGATCAACCGGTGCTGAGAGGAACAGAGGAGGAGGAAGAGGAGGAAGAGGAGGGATGCCGCTGCTGTTAAACTACCGCAAGAATGATTGACAGGACTGAAAGATTAGGCTCGTCCTGAACCTAGCAGTGCAGATACTGACTGTGATTGGTCAAATGATGAAAAGAGGGAGGAGCCAAATGTAAGACTGAGTAAAGGTATGATCGCTCAACCCAGTCTCACGCTACACACATGGTTTTCCTGTAGCCGTCCGTCACTTTCCTGTATATCAGCTGCACAATTTTTACTAATGCTGTAATAAACATGGGAATTAGTTGGTACTACTTTAATATCGAGTGTTAAAAAGATTTGTATACAAACTTAAATTACACTTAAGGAAATTTATGTAAAAATGAAGTTTAAAATTATTTTTACTCCAATTCGTTTTTAAAAAAAAAATAAAAATAAACATATAAATGGTGTCTGTATTTATTCAAACATGCATTATACACAAATTATAATTAATATGTAATATGGCGAGCTCAACTCTCTGGAGTTCATGTTTTAGTCACTGAATATTGTTCTGAGGTCACTGTGACGTCATGTTTGTTTGTTTACAAGCGGTTTTATTGACGTCTTTCTGACATGATTTCAGGTGAGGCACACCTTAACAAAAGTGCTCTCCAAACTCTCAAAGTATATGATCGCAGAAAAATATACATGTTTGTGAAACACACAGTATTGATGCACACATAAATAATACGTTTTTAACTTAATACTTGCTCAAAACAACCACTTTAGCAAGTATTTTTACTTTTTTGAGAATTCATTTTTGTTATAAAAAAAAAATGACCGTCATTAAAATATGCTAATATAGTGATACATTTATTATGAAATACAAGAAACTATTATTTTATTTTAAATTAACAAAATAATAGTTAACTGAATTATTTTAAAAAGTAAAGATTCTGAAAGTACTGAAGGAGATGCTATAATAATTTAATGTAGATTTACAGTAGTAACTCTAAATGATATTTTATTATATGATATGATTAAGACCATATTTTTGATCGTTTCATTATAAATATTTGATATTTCCATCTGAATCCAAGCATGTCATGTTAACAGATGTTAAAGTCTGTTCATCATCGTGTTAATTATTGTGTATTTTACCTCAAATACTTTTACATATTATTTCGTTGCTTTAATAACCTTCAACAAAACTGAAAATCATTAAGACCTTTGTCTCAAAATATAAACATAATTTAATCGATTCTCATTTGCTACATTTTAAAACGCATAAAACATTAGATCAAACTTCCTCAGAATCGTTGCTGCCGCCATCGCGTCAAAGATCCGGCAAACTTACCCGCCAAAACTTAGTGAATCGCTGCATTACTGCCGTTCTCGATAACATTTATCATTCAGAAAAAACAAACAAACATACAAAAAATTAGTTATTATCAAAGCCCCTTTAAGACAAGTCATTTAACTCGGCGGCCATCTTTGAAACGCCTCTCGGAAAACATCAAATTCTCCGAAGCTCTTTGCCAAGCTTTCGTTTAAATTTCAGATTTGAAATCAATGAAATCTGTCTCATAAATTTTGTTTCTAAGGCTTGAATCTCATGGAGGCGCGAGTCAGGAGATTCTGACCGGCTGCAGTGACGCGATGACTGAACCAATCAGTGATTGGCTCTTATTTAGATGGCGGGACTTCTTCCGCCATATTGAAATATATATATTTTTTAATTATTTAAAAAGATAATTACCGGAAAAATCAATTTTCTTAATGGAAAAGATGCACTCCAGATGACGGCAAACCCCAACGACACTGGGGATCCACCTCTGAAGAAATCTATCGCATGCGTTGCGAGGTGTGAAAACGATTTATAAATGTCATCATGTGAAAGTAGGTCATCAACTCATTAAAAACTTAATTCTGCACCCGAGAAACTTCAACAATTCTTCAGTTTCTATTTACTGTAAGCAACAGAACAACATCACTTCCGCTGGAGATCAGATGCTCATCAAATGATCCATAGATCAGATAGAAAATGATATAATAATATATATTAAATACATTAATAGAGTTAAAGCTGCTTTAGTGCTTCAGCATTTCTCTGAATAACACAGAAATGATCAGAACGGAACAGAAATTCCAAAAGAACAGCATTAATTTAAAATAGAAATATTTTATAAAGTTAAAAATGTGTCACTTTCGATCATTTTAATGCGTCCTCGCTAAATAAATGAATTAGGGTTCGAGGAGAATTAAATCAAATTAGGAAGTGGCAATTCCACAAAAGTGGAAAATCTGCTAGTTAAGTGTAAAGATTGTTTATGTATTACGTTTAAAAAAATGTTTAAGTGAAAAGCCCATTAAATCTAAGGCTCGGTTTCACAGACAGAAGCTAGATTAAGATTAGGCCTCAGTTTAGTTAGGGTATATAAATTGTGCATCTTGAGACAATGACACTGATATATTTTAAGATATCTTTATTGACACTGACATGAGGAAATGGCCGGTGTTTCCCTCCGTTCCTCCGCCGTTGTGATTTATGCTGCCTTCACGCGCTCTCGGAATTATTGTAAATACAAATTGCACATGAACGGCCTCCCATTTCAAGAATTGGGAATTATGAAATGTCCGATAGCACGTGAAGGCTAAATTAATGTGCTGAGTAACAATTTCTCCCACCATATTAAAATCAGTGCGACACACTTTGCAAAACGCGAGGGCAATATCACTTCAAGATATTAAAATCTTCCGTTCGCCGGAGCACCAGAGTCTCCTCCCATTTCAAGTAGAGACGCTTGATTCAATTTCCCGCGTCAACTGCGCAACTGGGTTGTAGGTTGCCAGAAATGGGTTGAACTGTGTATAACAGAACGCGTTTCATACAACTGGACAACTTAGGAATAATATATTGATGTGATTATTCATATAACGAGGTTTGGGCCATTAAAATTACGGGAGTTTCCCGGGAGAAATAACAAAACGGGAAGAGGGCGGGAGAAGGGTGTGAAAAACGGGCTATTTGACAACTCATAATCATTTTGAGCAATAGGATTATATAAAATACATAATATAATATTAAATTATATAAGTGACCTATATAAAATTACAAAATAAACATGCACAAATCAGTACTATTTTTACTGAAATTAAAAAATCAAGCACTTGTGTACTTCAATAAAATTGAAAAGCAGCAAATATTTCCAGTTTTGTTCTTCAGCACAGTTGTTTCTGAATGACTGTAACTATTGTGCAACAGAAGTATGGCATCATCGACTCCCACACCGTTACTGTATGCAAATTATAAAGATCTTGAAAACCCCGTGTACTCAAACGAGACAGGAAAATCCTTTCAAAACATTTCATAATGTCAACGCAATGGTTCTCCAATGATTTAAACCACAGGAACAAGACTCGATGTCTTCCACATTACCGGTGTTTTTGATGACGACAAAGAACAAACTGACCAGAGCACGTGGAGATCAGGACCTGCTGCTGTGATGGTCTTCAGACTGCTGAAGAACCTCATTCTCATTCATTATAATCGCTGGACTGCGGTCACGTGACCGCTCTGACCAATCATTCATGAGAAACAGAGAAATCAAACTCATAAACTTGTCAAAAATAGATGCTCCTTTAGAGCAGTTTTAATCCGGTCACCACTAAAAAAAGGCTTTTTAAAGATTGTTCCATCTAGTGGTAAACATTTACATTTGATATCAATTCGATATGACATTTGAACAGCAATGTTGGATTTTCAATGTCATTGATCGATTTAACATCTGCTTGTTATTCGTTCGGGTTTGAACTGGTTTCTAGAGCTGCTCGATCTCTTCCGGATTCACATTTAGGGCTTCAGGTTTTACTTTATGTGTTTCTCCAGCGTTAAAAACAGACAAAATGTGAGGAAACACGATTCCTGGCCATATAAAAGTCATTAAATGTTAATAAAAGACCACAAGAACTAACATTAAACTACTAACATTTACTTAACCACGGCTGTAGTTTACTTTAAAAACGTATTTCAATACAGATTACAAAATACATGCTTTAAAAAGTCATTTATAGCATATTTCGTTAGATTTTCCGAGTTTTGTAACACTATAAATATTGTATAATACTTTGGAATAATAATAAATATGAAACACACACACACAAACAGGTAATTGCGAGTTTTTCTCTCACAATTCTGACTTTTTTTCTCAGTATTGCTTGATATAAAGTTGCAATTGTGAGTTATGAAGTCAAAATCCTGAGATATAAACTCGGAAGATTGAGAAAAGAAGTCAGAATCTTGAGATATAGACTCTCAATCGGAGAAAAAGGCAGAATTGTGAGATATAAACTCGCAGTTTGAGAAAATAAAAAGTTAGAAATGCAAGTTTTTAATCAGGGAATTCTTTATAACTTGCAATTATGAGTTCATATCTCCCAATTCTGACTTTAGAAAACGCAATTGAGTTTAAATCTCGCTATTGTGAGGAAAAAAAGTCACAATTAAAAAAGATTGTACTAAATAAAAACAACATGCACTTTTTGTGATCCCTCTTATTATTTACTTAAAATTATTAAAATGTTGGATATTCTGCAAGAGTGTGAAATTCATGAGCAGAAATGATGCTTTTTCAGACTGTCAGAGTCGGAGAATCACTAATTTCTGTTTACATTAATGTTTAAATGACGTTAAAATTCAAAGTAATCACTTTGGTCATCTAAAATACTTTTAGATTGTAACTGTAATCTAAAGTGAAATACAATTACACACATTTTGTAATTTAAACACGTAACTAAGTTACTCGTACTTCGTGACTCTCAACCCTGTACTAAATTCGTTTCATATTCTCGCTTGACACGGAGTCCAGGCCAGAATCACCCGGGCTAGAGTCCGTTTATACCCACATGTGTCTGATGAGAGTCTGTGGAAAAGTGTTTATCGTGTTTTAACTGGTTGAAGAAACACACATTAGAGCTCGAGCTGAGGATTTCTCAAGAGCGCGCGCGTCTGCAAACAGCTGCAAGTTTGACACGCGCGACGAAAAGCCCTTATATGGAGAAGGTTTGCGCATGTCTAACCTCGTGCACTCGGACACTCCAAATTCACGAGCAGCACAGATTTCATTTGTCTAAACAAACAGCAAAATAGCTGCTTTCAGCGAACAAACAGCCATAGATTTACAACAAAACAACTCACAGTCAGCAAGTGTGTCCCTCCTGTTCATGTTCATCACAAACTATCCTCCATTTTCCACAGTTTCCTTCAATCTTCTGCAGTAGTTCCTGAAACTTTCCAGTTCATCTCCACATGTGAACAGAATCATGATGTGAATCCAACAAACACTTGATATAATCCAGGAGATCGAGAGAGCAGCTGATGTTTGTCACATCTGGAGGATCAAACATCTGCTTCAATCTCTACAGACTCCAAACCTTCTTTCTCTGGCAAAGTACAATAATTCTGTGTGAAGTTGAGTGCAGAATTTCACTTGATTGAAGATCATCTCGAGTCACTCGTGAACGCGCCTCATTCAAACTGAGAAATCACGCGATCGCAGTGAGGAAGCGAAGAGCCAATCAGCTGTCCGCTTCTGGAGGCGGGAAAGTTTCGAAATGATTAGCGGGTGAGAGATTTGACTCAGCAGCACATGTGAGGAGTCCGAGGAGAGGAAGAAGCGGATCTTGAAGAACTGAAAGTTAATATTCATGTTCCAGTAAACCAGATAGAGTTCAAAGGGAAGAATTATGGGAAAAAGAAACGAAGGGAAGTGACACACAATACACAATAACTCATCTCAGATTGAAATGATCCTTGATCTAGAATAGAGAAACATGAAACATGTGAAAAGAACTTCTGTATCGAATATGAAATAAAAATAAATATAAAATATGTACAAATATGCTTTATACAATTATGCAAGGGAATGTGAAAAAGGTAGGATGTGTTAAATATATATTAATATTGATAAATATCAGGTGTAGATGATGAACACGTTCAGTGCTGGTCACTCCTGTCCAGCTGGTGGCGCTAACACACCATCAGCTGCTTCACCAACCGCCCAACATCTACACGAGGAAGTTATATTTCAATGTTTGTGTTGTTTTTAGCAAAAGAAAAAGCCAAATCACACCAAATTATTATTATTAAATTATTACAATTATAATTCTGTGAAAGTTTCCTTCTTTGCAGAAAACACATATATATCTTTACAAAACTTTTTTCACTTCAGCAAATTATGCACTACTTTATAAATAAATAAATCGTTGATATATTAATATATTCGAAAAATATAGAAACAAAATTCATTTAAAAAGCATATTGCATGAGATCCCATAATTTGATATAGGTTTGCAGTAGCAACAAATATGATATTTCATTATACGACATGATTCATTTTGGTTTCATTATAAATATGATCATATGTGATATGTATCATGCATCATGTGATATGAGCATGTCATGTGACAAATGTTAAAGTCAGCAGATGTTTATGATCATGTTAATTATTGAGCATTACAGCATATCATTTTAATTTATTTACCTTGAAAGAACGGAAGTGAAATGTGAAAACATGACCATATGACAGTCTACTGAAAGAAAATATGCTACACAAAGTAAAATATTTCAGGAAGTATCTGTAACGGAGTTCTTAAGAACGGGAAGAAGGAGGCGGGAACCGGCGAACGTTCAACAACTTTTAATAAAATAACCAAACAAATAAAATGAAAGTAAAAGGGCGGCGGTTCCTCACGGCGACTGCCGCCCACACAAACAAAATAAAACACAACATAAAGTCCAGGCCTGGTCCTCTCTCGTCCTTCACTGTCGCCGCTCCTCTTTTATGAGACACGAGACCGGTGTAGCGTGCAGATGGCGCTCATCATCACTTGCACTGTTCCCTCACAGCTCAATACTACTATTAACTTTTTCATACAAACTGTTTCTTTTTTAATAACTAAGACAGTGATGTAGGAGTTTGACTTTATCACACACAGATACAGCAGAGTTTAACACAATCTGTGCAAATTGATGCATATCCAGACATTCATAAAAACACAGACGAACATCATTATTACGAACATCATTATTAATGTGAAACACCTCGATGACGTCATAGAGCAGAACACTGTGAATTATTGATGAATCGATTCAATTCAGTTCAACTGCTTTATAGAGTTTATTGTGTCTAACAATATCGTCAAATCATCTCTACACAAAAGAAGAAATGAGAAGAAAACGAAATACACTGCATGAAAAACAGATTGTAAAGTATTAGAATAAGGTGTCGATCAATGAATAAAATACGGTAATGTCTGTAATATAATGTTACTGTAAAACAGACACATCGAGTTTTCCTCCGTCATATTTGTCACAGTGATGGAGAAAGTGTCTTAAACTAATACTGAATCACTGCAAACATTTTAGATATGATAGAAATATGAGCAGATTAATATCTCATTGAATGCTCTTCACTCATTATTATTAGTATTATGTGTTTCCACAATAAACTGTAAGAATATTAACTATAAACTGAGTTGTGTAGGAACTCAAAAAGATGAAATAAATGACGGTTATATTTGAGCGTCCTCAGAGTATGGTGTAATTTACAGAACTGCTCAGTTTCCATCAACACAGTGTCATCATGTCTTCATACCGGATGATTTTACACCGTATTGGAGCTCATGTTGATCACATGACCGCTGCTTTTCTGGCTTTTTTGCTCCAAGTCGTGCATTTATAAAAAGTGATGAAAATAATAATGAAATAATGAAATAATAATTAGTCAGACGCGCTTTCCCTCGTTTCCTCTGCAGATGGTCAGTCATGGTCAAACACAGCGGTCAGTGTGTCAGTGTAGTACAGCACGATCACTGTGATCAACATATAAACCGCTTACTCTGACTTCGATCTCAATTTCTTTTCCACTTTCTATTTCCTCATCAGGATTTTTCATCAAACGCACTTTCCATGTTCCGTCCTCCATTTCCTCTGTGGTTGTCCTTTCTTCTATGAAGATCAGCCCAGAGTCTCTCTGAATAACTTCTATTGACACATTGTTGAATTTTTCCAGTTCTTCTAGACATGATCCTGGCTGGAGTTTTTTTTTCTTGAACGATTCTTCGAGCGATTGATTGGGCATCTTACAGCACACTGGTTCTAGTACTTCCCCGTTCTCATTCTCCACAATTATCACCTTAAACAAGTGCGTTGGCACTGCTTTCCCTCCCACAAACTTGTATTCCACACTCTTTTCGCTTTTATTTTGATCATTATTATCCTTTTTATTGTCGTTTGACAGGTAAAGTGGTCCGGTGTACACGTGGACGTTACGGACTTCATTTTTCTGAGCTGTTTTCCGACAAAGGTCCTCCAGATCGCTCCACCGGCCACGGTTCAAGCCATATTGCTGTGGAACGACGTTGCTCAGCAAAAAAGTGTCATCGCAGGCTTTCTGACACCACATGTGATTGGCCGCCGCAGCGAGATGACCTCTGTCGTATACTGTATTCTTGTACGACTTCTTGCCTTCAGGTGTTTGGAAGAGAGTGTGAACCGAAGCGTCCTTTTTAAATGAATTTCTCTTCACAACTTCATTATTAGGTTCAGTGCTCTTGTTCTTAACATTGATAGCTCGAGTGCTCTTGTTCTTATCATCATTAGGTAGAGTACTCTTGTTCAGTATCTCATACACCCATACAGCATTCCTGGTTTGATTGTTGTATAACGTAACGTAAGAAGGGTTTTGGAGGATTTGAGTTGGTGAAGGAACTTTGTCTATTAATTTATATTTATTCTGAGGGCTTTCCAAGATATCCATTGTGTTTGTATCTTGGGCCTTGCATTCTTTGTCCTTTTCATCTGTTTGTGAGCTAAAGCATTCATTGTCCTTAATCATCTCTAAGAATGGGATGCGTATGTAGACAGGTCCAGTTGGACCGGGATCTCCTCCAGACTGCTCCTGATCTGACGGTTCTTCTGCTTCACTCTCATCATGACTGGGATTTTTCTCTTCTTCTCCTTCGCTCTCATCATAACCCTGACTTCTTCTCATCAACTGCAACAATATAGCAAGAGACCAGCATTTTCTTCTCCCTGAGAATGTGTACATCTCAGTTTTAGTTTTTCTCCAAGCTTTGTTGATGAACTCAACTGGCCAGCGATCAGGCAGTGCAGTATTATAATACTTTTCATATTTCTTTCTAATATCTTTTTCGTATTTTTTAAAGTGAGAGAACTTTTTCAGGTATGATGTCAAATCCTTCACTATCTCATCTAGAGTAGGATCTTGTTGGTTTTGACGCATCTTCAGACAGATGTAGAGCTAAAACACGAGGTCTTCAGCGACTTCAACCAATGATCTTCTGTGCAGGCTGGGATAAAATAATGTGAGCTTCTGCAAAAGAAGAAAAATTCAAGACTTAATTTCATACAGAAGAAATTAAAATATTTACTCACGTCATCAGACTGTAATCTGTCAGATAAACAGAAACTTACGTCCCAACAGAACTAACATTTCCAGGACGCCCCATGACTCAAGAATGATTAGATGGGTTTAAATAAAAGTGAAATAACGAATAAATGTAAATGTAAAGAAGTCAAACCTGAGGAAATCTGTCAGTTTTTCTGAGATGTGTCTCGTTTTCTTCAGTTCTTCTGCTGTGTTCTTTTGCCACTACATCATGGGCTTAAATAAGCGTACTCATGTCACGTGAGATTCGTGTCAGCCAATCAGAGAGGATCTGTGTGTTACTGAAGGGCAGGAATCTCTGTTTCTAGTAAATCACATGACTTCAGGAAGAAAACGCCACACGAGAGGGTCTGGGAGGAACAGTGGGAATTTGTGACTGTGGGAAAGAACATGAGGAAATGTCTTTCTTGATAAACTGTGTTTACTGTCACAAGTTCACGAAGCTAACTGTCACAAGTTTTGCTTATCCTGTTTGACAAAAAGGAGTAAGTCAAATACATTTGTGTCTAAATTAACACTATTTGAAGTATTGCAGGTACTTTCTGTATGTGGCATAAACTTAAAAGCAAGCAAAATAATATAAAAAAGGCTATATTTAATTAAAGGTGCACTATGTAGTTTTTTCGCCACTAGGGGGCGCTAAACTCTTCAAAACTATAACAAAGGCGTAGATTGATGACGCAGTGAATATGGGATCATGGAACTTTTCGTCATGCCGATGGATCTAATAATATTTATGGGGAAATAATGTTTATGGATGAGTGAATGCATGTTTTTATCATGACTGTTGTGTGAAGCTGGACGTGGCCGAGAATCACGAGCGCGATTACTAATGAGAGACAGATATCAGTGACAGACGAGAGTCCTGCGAGATATAAAGAAATGAGGATATTTCATTCCACCGAACTACTCACAAGTGCTGAAACTCTACTCATACAGGTCAGTTTATTTGACGTGTGAGGTAAAGCAGCGCTGTTTCACTTGCTCTAACGTCACACTATCATACTAAACTGTGTTTGAGTGTGTTGAAAGTTTTAATGTTCAGTATTAGTTTCTGTATGAGACTTCACAGCACCGTCTCTGTCAAGTCAAAGTTTGTCACAAAGCTCTCGCCATCTCAGAAACGCCACGCCGATATTGATCCGTGTTTTATTTCTCCTTATGTCCCAAAGTTTGCTTGCCATGGTTCATAATGTTTGAACGAAACAACAACAGCACGCCGCTAGCCGTTACACAGCTGTCCGTGTCTGTTGCCATGGTTACTGTGCAGTACAAGCGGAAACCAGGGATAACGCAGATATTACGTCACTGACAGGCGAAAGTGACAAGACAGACCTACATAGACACAAGATTCACAGTTTCTTCAAGGCTGAAGTTGATCTGAGCTCTGAACAGGAAATTTTCCAAAACATACTGATAAGTTGTACTTTTCTGTCAGTCAGAGGTTCAGACAATATACATCATTATTCTCTAGTGTTTGAAAATGAAAATAAATGCTTTAACATAAGTTGAAGCCATTCAAATAATTTAAATATTTAGAAAGATAACTTGATGATAAATCACTCAAAATATAAATACTGAAGCAGCAGTGGATTCCAGAATCAACCCTTCAAGGTCAATGTGAGTCCTGAACATCATATCTGCTCTGTTGTGGGTGTCCAGGAGGAAGCGTTCGACGAGAGGAATCTTAGACGAGAACTTTAGTGATAATGAAAGGGAACATCACCAACAACAACAACACAGGACAGCGAACAGAACGAACTCGGGGCTTAAACACATGGCAAACGAGACTAGTTAATTATGCACAGCTGAAATTAATGAACTAATAATGACTAAACGAGTAGCGGGAGAAAACAAACCAAGAGCACATGTGATGAATGACAACAGAAGTCCAAAACACAGACATGTGACAGTCTAACAGTTGAAGCCGCTTCAAAATCTTACATTTCTGACCCATGCTCCTCTGGCAGCTCATTTTCCCTTTAACTTACTAGAACAGAATATTCCTCAGAGCACATAGTGCATTATGGACCTTCAGACACATAGTTGTCTTTACATCAATCTTCGCAAATACAGTTTATCATCAAATTCACTGATCACAAAACAAGTACATATTTATTCTCCGGAAGCCGGGCTAAACGAGAAATCACTGTTCCTGCATTCCTGGCATGAGCCAGACCCTCAGTCACCCCAGATCCTAATACAATCAAGGTTTGCTTTTGGTTTTAATTAAATAGAATGGCAGAAAATAATATACTGGAGTCAAGTATGGTGCTTTTTACAATGCAAATTGTGGCAAAGCAGTTTTACATTAATAATTGGCAAATAATTTTGGCTGCACAGCAGCTCCCAAAGAAAATGGTGTCATTGTCCAGTTTATTCTATATATTATTGATTCATTCTGTTGCAAAGATCAATAGATATTAGTCTAGTTAATGTATGTATATCAGCACTGTTCAGCTCAGCTCAGTTCACATACAACGGCGTCTCTGCTGACACTTCAGGGCTGCGTTGCTGTCGTGTATAGGCGCAGGTCCTCCATCTGACCTGGATACGGCCCGGATCCGGCTGATTACGATAATCTCGGGATGAGCAGAGAACAGGGCAGGAAGCTGAGCAGTGTTTTTCTGAAGCATTTCTAAGAGCTGTACTTGATGGATGAGAACAATGACCCCTGAAGAGAAAGAGTTCGAGTTGATATCAGAACTACATGGAAACTAGAAAAATAAATAAAAGAAAGAAAAGAAATCAAACGTGTGGAGTTCAGTGAGAGATTCAGTGAAGGTCAGACAGATGCGCACTTGACATCTAATGACAAGCTCCTTCAACTGAACTCAAAACTTCATTAAGCGTCACCATTGGTCCACTCGTTCTAGATTGACAGCTCCTCCTCTAGCCAATCAGTGGAAGAGGAGAGTGACGTCACTGCAGTGTGACTCATATTCGCTCACTGCCTCACTGGTTCACGAAAAGAAAACTGTCATCTGATCATTTTCAAGCTGGGGTGAAATCTTTCAGTGGCAGGACACAGTTATACACAGTTGTCACTGCTATACTCGTCTACCTGGCGATCCGTTATGGTTAAATTCACCATCCTAACAACGACCTGTCACAGTTTTGGCTGTCTGACGGTCCATCACTGTAATATTCACCAGCTTCACGGACAGTCTGCCTTCTCAAATGGAATTATCGTAAATAGTAGTTTACTAGTTAAAGAAATCGGACATGAACACCCTCTCATGTGAATGCGATGAGCTCGAAGTCACGACTTCAGAAGTGGGAAGTACGAAATTTCTGATGAAGTCAGCATCAGTCACCTTTAACGCACTGCGAGACGCAGCTGCCACTGCACTTCACTTCACCCTCGTCTGTTCCTGTTAGATTTCATACTATAATGATAAAATATTGCTTGTTGCCTCTTCAATTCCTGTCGTTTGCACAAGAGAAGATAACAAAGGAAGCCTACCGCACTAATATACAGTAACTGCTCGTGAAGTACAGTTAAAGATATGCCATCGCAGTTCTTTAGATCATTCTATATTGCAAACTGCATATTTTGTCATGTATTGTCTTCCTGTAAACAGATTGATGGCTTCTGTCTTCCATGTACAGTATGTCATTGACATGAGTGTTGGTTTTATAAATATTTTTTCAATTCCTTCTGGGGGCTCTGAAGAACTGAAGAATTTCTTCTCATCTGAATAATGAAAGTGTTTTAGAATCAATAGTGGTGTGAAACCGTCACGATCTTGTAGATGTGTCAGTTTTGTATTTCTTCAGTTGAGAATATTTACTTTAACGTTTTATTAAATTTCGATTAAACAGTTCTACTGTTAACTGGTACAATATTTTACATGTTAAATGTATCTCATTTGAAATTTTTACTGTATTTCTTCAAAAACTGAATTACTGAATGTTCTGTTTTAGTACAGAAGTTGTATTTTGTCTTCCAAAATAAAACTGTTCATTCAGAATCTTGAGCATGCTTTAACACTTTATTGAAGGTTCTGTAAAATAACAGTGTTTCTCTGCAGAGCTTTTACTGTCACTTTATTGAAGGCGTTTGATCATCATAATCTAGGAAAAATCCATAAAATAACAGTTTTACACTGTAAAAAACATGGTCAAATGACTGTCTGCTGTGGCTGCCAAACAAAAACCATAAAATTAAAGTAAAATAAGTTAATTTAAACGTGGAAAAAATCTGTAAAATAAAATTGTTTTTCACTAAAACTTTTAATGTAAATTTCAGTAAAATGATTGGTTTTGGACTTTATTTGAATTAAGATATTTTAACTTTAATTTTGCGATTTTGTTTGGCAGCCGTAGCTGCTAGTCATTTACCTTTTTTTTTTTACAAGTTTCTTACAAGTCAATCTTCCTTCTAAACCCTGTCGAAAGCATTGGCTTTTACTCGCTTCAATGGCCGGCGTTTCATGTAAAACTGCATCACTAAAGGAGCGAGACGCTCATATCCTGACTCTAGAACAGAGTTTGGCTCTTTATCAGTATTCACGCTTGGAAAGCAAACATGTAGAGAGAACAAGCCAACCAGACAAACTCCAGACAAACCTTTGAATATGTTTAATCACAGCCGACCAATTTCAGAGAGAATCCCACCAGCAAAAAAAGGAAAGACACGTTTTTATAAAATTATAAAGGTGACATTATTCATTGAATAGTTTTCCTACAGTGTGATTGGTTCTTCATATTTATAGTTCAGCAGACCCTTCTGTTACTAGTTAAAAGCAACTCTGGATTCCTTGATTACTTGACCTTGTTACTCAGAAGTCATGAGTTTATATGTTTAGACAGCATTCTACTTTCATTTCCCCTTTTGTTGCATTCAGACTTGATCTAGACACACTTTGGCCCAGATGTTGGGGACATTTAATTTTGTCCACCAACAAAAAAGAAGAAGGAATCCACAGCTTTGAGCTGAGTTTCACCAAGAAACACAGAGAAGAGAACAGTGTAGGCTGAGATGTCTCCAATGTCTGATGACTCCAGGGTTTACATTTCCAGCTCAAAAAAACACTCAAAAAAATGACACCTGACTTTAATTAATTTTTTCTTGTCAACAGGTTCCACAAAAATTAATTTTGAAAGTTGAAAACAAATATATCAAGGTTATCTAACTTAATGGGGTTGTTTTAGGGAGAAATAATATTTTTGACTCAAGCCAACTATTATCACTTATTTTTGCTCAACATGAGATGTTTGAGTTTTACTAACTTAAGTCAGTTATGTTATATCGACTAACCAAATTTGTTTAGAAGTTGCATATTACATATTTGTCTATTCAAAGTAAACTAATCATTTTACAACAAAACGTTCAATTCAAGCTTAATTAATCAAAATAAAATGCTTTCACTAACTTTAATTTATACTAGTTAGGTTTACTTAACTCTAGTTTGTCAACAGGTTCCACACAAATTACTTCAGTAAACTCAACTCAACATTTGTTAGTTCCGTTATTCACCGACACAAGAGTTTATCAAATTCTGTTTTACAAAAGAGAAAACAGTTAAACATGAGTGGCAGGATTTATAGGTGATTATCTTTACCTTTAAAAAACAAATAAAAAAACAAAACAACAACTCTGGACACGCTTAACATGCATGTCACCCAGAACAGTGGTGCGTGTCACAAAAGAAAGAAAAAAAAGGTAAATAATCTTTCAAGTGTTTTTCAATTAAATGGTTTCAAGTGCAAAGCAGGCAATTATGTTAAACGCCACAAACTTTTAAGTGCTCAATGTTGGTTCACTCAGGCATGCAGAGAATCAATTATCTTTGCGCATGCGCTCAAAAAAACAACTTGTTGGTCTAACTTAATTCAATTATGACACCTATTTCCACACATTTGAACTTAAACTAGGTTAATTGTACTGATGAGTAAAATTCATCCTAATTTAATGAATCGCACCAATTTTATTTGACGTATTCTGTGAATGTTTCCTGATCATGATTCACTCTTGTTGATCCAGCCAGTTCTGTTGCTATTCAGATTGGAGCCCTTGTGCAGATTTGCGTGAGATTTCTGTGCTTTTAAAAAAAATGCCCAGAGCAACACAAAATATTTGTATCAGTCAAGCATTGATCAAGTGAATAGATTCTCATCACTGACATTAGCACAATTGTAGCTTATTGAATACAGCATAGATTAATGCCATGCAGCCTCAGTCTAACCACAAGCTCAACACTTCAC
This sequence comes from Zacco platypus, assembly GCA_038088235.1. NCBI lineage: Eukaryota > Metazoa > Chordata > Actinopteri > Cypriniformes > Xenocyprididae > Zacco > Zacco platypus. The sequence goes on from CM076083.1 coordinate 574,246, forward strand.
CACAATGGAAACCCCAAAACTATTAACATAACAGAAACATAATAGAGCAGTTAACATTAAAAAGTATCTCCATTTTCTCATCTTGCTAAAAACTGCTCAAAATAACATTTTATTTCAACATTTACTCTCCCAGTTCAGCTGCTTTGCGAAGCATGAAGGGAAGAGAAAGTCCTGTTTGATCGAGTCCTGGTTGGGTTTCCTTGATTGAAACATATTATTTTAACATGAGATCATCAAGTTAAGTCCAAAATTAATTGTTTCAAGTCAATTTAACATGAAGGAATCATGTTTGAACCAGAAACCTAATACAATTGTGTTGAATCAAAATAAGTTATTTAAATAAACTGAACAGCATCAAAAATCATTTTTTTGAGCGGGAGAAAAAACAGAACTGCTCTGACTGTGAAGAAAACCTGCTTCTTGCTCCAGATGCAGAAGTGAAACAACATTAGAAAACTGAAGTGGAAATCGCAAACTGTGCATTTAGTGTATATTTCTGAGCAGCAAATGAAAGTTCTGCTTGTTTGACCGTAAATTGGCGCTTCTGTTCATGCTCTAAAATTAGTGCCTTAATCATAATGAAGCAAAGGAGCCATCATCTTCCTCGTTTCAGTCACACCCTCAACACCATCACTGACTCTGACTGTGTACTTAAAGCGGCTGTGCTTCTGCTCTCTCTGTAACACAAGAGCAGCTTCACACCATGTTTGTTCTGGGTCTGCTCACCTGGATTGCTCTGAGAGCCTTCAGTGCTCAGGCAGAAGTGGTCGAGAACTTTCAGGGCTGTAGTCAGTTTTTCTACGAAGACAGAGAACCTGGAGGAATGAATCAGAATGCCAAGAAAATCTGTCAGAAAAGAGAGATAACTAAAAAAGTTAATGGTGTCTCTTCTGAACGCGTTGACACTTTTTACGCTACTCTGTACTCTGTTCCTCTCCGGATTCCCCTCTACAGCGCCTACACACTGAAACGTTCATGTTCAGACGCCACTGGAAGTACAAACAAGTGGCACTTAGAGCCACAGGTAACTATGTGCTTCACTTTCTAACAGACGTCCTTTAGCAGTTCAGTTCAGTCACTTTATACAATACAGATTGTTTCAAAGCAGCTTCAAAGTAATAATGCAGAGCTTAAATTGTGACATTGGCGTTATTTTCCTTAGAAACAGCTCAGTTGTGTTCAGTTGACTCAATTATTGGTCCTCATTCTGTTTTGTCATTACAAATAATATATAAAATGCATTAGATTGATGGTACGTTATTGAAAACTCTTACGAAGTTAAACTGTCAAACAGAAAGAACAGAACTTCTTTCCAGTGAAGTTTAGAAAAACATGAAAGTCTTTTCTCACAAGCAATAAAACAATCAAATATATATTTCTTCTGTAGATTTCTGGCGATCAAACTGAGTATATGGTCCCTGAGAGTAAAGAGATTCAAAAAACATATAAAGTAAATCAAGCCATCAGCAGCGACTACGAGGACAGCGGATATGATCGAGGACACCTGAACCCCAACAGCTTCTCATGCACCAAACCCGGCCGTGCAGCAACGTTTACCCTGACCAACGCAGCGCCTATGGACCCGTGTTTCAACCGTATCCAGTGGAAGAACTGGGAGAGAACTTTAAAGAGCTTTTTAAAAGAGAAGCTCGACAGTGACGGTGGAACAGCCTACATTGTCACGGGTACAGTACCTGATGAAAATACACGAATACCACAGAGGGAAGAGCCTGAGGACTCTAACAGGGTGTCGGTGCCCTCTCACATCTGGACGGCTGTCTGTTATAAACACTATGACAATGACAAGTCTTTTTCCTTCGGCTGTATTGGAGAAAACCTGTCGGAAGGTAGAATAAGCCTGATGAGTGTCTCGCAGCTGAACAATCGGCTCAATGAACTCTACCAGCGCTCAAATATTGAACTCTACCAGCGCTCAAATATTGAACTCTACAAGCGCTCAAATATTAAACTCTACCAGCTCTCAAATATTGAGATTTTTAAGGATAATTGTTATGAAGACAAAAATAAATTAAGTGAGGTTAAGAACCGGTTTAATAAATTAATAAATCTGCCAGTGAATCAAGGAGTCCAGGTGAGCCCAGATGTGCAGAACACGTATCGTGCGATCCAATCAGTCACTGATGAAGAGGATGTCACGATGACCGAGATGAATGTAAAATTCTCCTTCAAGAGTTTGAGCTCTTATTCCACTGCGGCAGAAGAGATGAAGGTTTCTACTGGAAGTGCTTGTCTTATAACTAATTACGGACAAGAATCTGTTGAATGTCAGTTGGGATCAAAGAAGCGTAAGATTGCTTCTGATGGCTCATTCTGCTCAAGAACCATTGAATCTAGTCGCTTCTGTCAGTGCATCACAGAAGATGAAACCAAGCGCTGCTGCTCCACTCCCTGTCTGTACCAGAACAATCTCAAGAGCTATAGGTGTTTCTCAGGTCAGAACCTGGTACCGTGTTCACCCCAGTACTCACTCATCACGTATAAAGGAGAGAGGTGCAAGGATGATCACCCCTGCGGCACATACGGTGAGGACTACTACTGGTGTGAAACCACCACTAACAGCTGGGATTACTGCAGTCCTCCGCTGTGGAGAAGTAAGGCTGAAAACAGGCAGTACTGCCGCAGAAACCATGCCTGTGCCAAATACGGTACAAGCCAGCAATGGTGCTACACGAATGATGGCAGTGAACACGAGTGCTGTGCTTCTGATGACTGCGACTCCACTGTGAGCGGCAAAACCTGCAGGTCTGATCACCTCTGTGGCTACCATGATGAGAACTACCTGTGGTGCAAAACCACTGATGGCAGCTGGGATTATTGTTGCACAAGCTGTGGTTAGTTGGTTTAAAATGTTTATTACAATTATTACTAAGGCAGGACCTTTTGTGATTATTGTGATTGTCCTTGGAGTGCTTACTAATAACTCTTTGTAATGTAACAAATAAGACTCTCTGTGCTTCTATGAATAGATTATATTCATAATATATATTTAGAAAATACATTTTTCCTAATGATTCTTAAGCAAAAACAAAATTATAAATCTTTTATACATTTGCAAATTCATACATAAATACTGTTTTCAGTAAAAACAAATCTTATGAGTGTAAACACAGATCCACACAAACTGTGATTTTCATGAAGTGTTCAGAAACACTCATCTCACTCAATAGAAGCCCCACTTTGATGAAAGTCAAATCGCATTTATTTGTATATTGATTATGTGCGTTTGTTTTGATGAAGAAAAGCACTTTACAAATAATCATGGCTTGACTCATTGCTCCAAAGCAGCTTCACAGACAGTTTTATGGTAAAGAAATCATATTTTAGTGTTGTGCTGCCATCAGTTACTTGTACTGGCTTTATTACAATGATTGAATCAAAATGTCTTCTGTCAGCTTACATGTGACTCACCAATAAACATGTGAAGTGTAACTCTCGTAAGAGTCGTTCTTCATATACTCAGTGTTTTCCTCTGATAACAAACATCACACTGTATTACCGTCTCTGTGTCTGCAAACGTGTCCTACTGAATAACTGAATAGTTGAGTTACACAATAAACAGCAGATTTACAGAAGAAAGATCATTCAAACTTATTATAATATCAACAGCATATAATAGTATGTATAGTTATGTAAACACAGTATATAAATATGTATCCACATCCATCCATCATAAACGTACTCCACACTTTTAATAAAGGCCTTGACTGAGCACTTCATTTGTTATGTTGGTTGTGATGTTAAGCATTAAAAACAGAAGAAGAGTACTGCAACACGTCAGAGGGAAACTTATATGATCCTCTTATTTAGTTACAGATATGGTATTTTGACTGAACCACTTCTTCTTCTGCTGCACGACATGAGAGCACACTTTTACCATTTTGTGTGTCAAGAAAGAGTTTGAGTTTGAGATCTAATCCTCCTCCTGTACTGCAAAACGGTCTGGATGAGCTCAAATCTGTCATATCACACTTCAATAAGCCGACAGAGAGCAGGTTAATGCGTTTACATGCTGGGGGAAATCGGCATAAGGGGAAAGAAATCTAGCCGTGACGATCAGTTTAATGTTAAGCTGTATATGATCTACTGCGATGAAGGAAAACGGCTAAACAAGTTTACAGTAGTGTTTCTCTGCTGCTGTAACTGTGATTATAAAACACACCCGTTACGGCAAGAGAGACTAAGAGAAAATGTGATCAGGCAACACTTAACTATTTCATGACATTCTATTTAAATGCGTTTCTAGCCTTACTGTAGCCGTGGTAAGGGGTCTTACTATTACCTTACTTGCACAACCCCGGCGGCCACTCGGGGGTGCTCTACACAGGTTCACTACTGGATTTAAGATGTTCTAATGGGCTCAATAACCGAGGAAATACGCAAACCACAGTCTCAGGTAAATCAAGGAATAACAAGTTTATTAAATACAATATCGATACGAAACCCACACAATAAATACATAAAATACATTAATAGATAAATACACCAATATCAATCACGTGATCACTCAAGCTGAATATTAGCCCTCGTCAGCATACACAGATAATACCCAAATGAAAAATGACAATAGCCTGTCTAATACCCAAACTCACTCACGCTCACAAGCATACAAAAGTAGGAAGTACCGGGGAACCGCGGCCGTCTCGACTTGCCTACGGCTTCCCAGTAAGCAAGGCACTATAGGACATATCCATACAACAAACAGCAAATATATACTGCGGTCAAGCCAGCCGCGGTTTGAAAATACACGGTCAAGCCAGCCGCTAAAAAAGAAGAAGTGTGTGCACCTATTACTATGATTACGGTAATTTCAGGATGAGCAGAAAGAGAACACGCTTTCAGAGCACCTGAGTTGCATCTATCTATCTATCTATCTATCTATCTATCTAAAAAAAAAATGTCTTTCTATTCTTTTTCTCTTTCTTTTTTCTTTCTCTCTTCCTTTCTTTCTCTTTTTTCTTTTTCTCTCTCTTTTTTCTTTTTTTATTTTTCTTTCTTTCTTTCTTTCTTTCTTTCTTTCTTTCTTTGTCTCTCTGTCTGTCTCTCTCTCAAATTCAAATTCGCTTTATTGGCATGACTTACAGTTTTGCCAAACCGGTGGCCATTACATGAGCAATGACAAATAATGATATAATACATAAACAAAATTATAATAAACACATGGATAATGTTTTATATGCAAGGTTTAACAAGAAATAAAATAATGATTGAAAGAATGACTAGCTGTGTTACAGATTGTAGTTTTAAAAATATACACCTTACTTGTGAAAATAGTACCAAAGCAATTAAAAAAAAAATGTAACAAGACGCCATGTTTTGAATTTTTTTGATACGTTACTCTTTTATCCCTTTTATTTACACTAACTTTGTCTTTAATAATTGTGTATTTCTTTGACTAGTGTTTTCTTTTTTTCTTCATAGGTCACATTTCAAGACATTTTTATGTAGAGGTTTACTGCATAATAACTAAATAACAAAAAGCAGATAAAGTATACACTCTTTCTAAATGCCTCTCTTGTTTGTTTGTTTGTTATTATTTTTTTACTGTATTAAAATGACAGTTTAGTAATGACAGTCACTTCAGAGGCCTATAAAGTCCCCATTTCTAATTAGTAGAAAAAAGTTATGGTCTGTTTGTATAGAGGGAATCTGACACAATATGCATACCTCATATCAAACCTTTTTACTGCAGCGTTTTGGAGATATATGCCATTATTCTGCTTTATACACCTATAATGTCCCTATTTCTAATTAGTAGAAAAAAGTAATGGTCAGTTTCTATAGGGGACATCCCATACAGTATGCATACCCCATATCAAACCTTTTTACTGCAGCGTTTTGGAGATATGCCACATTATTTGAATTCAGAAGCTTATAAAGTCCTAATTTCTAATAAGTAGAAAAACTATTGGTCAGTTTCTATAGGGGATATCCCATACAGTGTGCATTCCTCATATCAAAACAATTTTACTGCAGCTTTTTCGAGATATGTCACTTTATTACATTTTTACATTTAGTCATTTAGCAGACGCTTTTATCCAAAGCGACTTACAAGTGAGGAAAACAAACAAGCGATTCTTCATGAATTGGCAAATAACACAGGAAGTGCTCACAATACAAGTTTCATACATTGCTCAGTACCATAAGCTAGAGTAGGAAGAGAAAAGGGGGAAGGATAGGGTTTTTTTTTTTTTTTTTTTTTTTATGAGGGGATCAAGTGTTCACGGAAGAGGTGAGTTTTCAGCTGTCTCTTGAATATTGCCAGGGAATCTGCGTTCCTGATGAACGTAGGGAGATCATTCCACCAGCAGGGAGCAGTGAAGGAGAATGTTCTGGAGAGTGATTTTGTGCCTCTCTGTGATGGTACCACAAGTCTTCGTTCCTTTAGTGATCGCAGGCTTCTGGTGGGGACGTAGCGTTGTAGCAGTGTGTGGAGGTAGGAAGGTGCAGAGCCTGTGGTGGATCTGTAAGCAAGCATCAGCGCCTTGAACTTGATGCGAGCAGCAAGGGGTAGCCAGTGCAAAGAGATGAAGAGGGGCGTGACGTGGGCTCTCTTAGGCTCGTTGCAGACAAGACGTGCAGCAGCATTCTGGATCATTTGAAGAGGTTTCATTGCACTAGACGGCAGACCAGCCAGAAGAGCATTGCAGTAATCAAGCCTTGAAATGACCAGGGCCTGGACAAGCAGTTGTGTTGCGTGCTCAGTCAGGAAGGGACGGATTTTCCGGATGTTGCAAAGTGCAAATCTGCACGACCGCGCCGTCTTTGAGATGTGGTCACTGAAGGTCAGTTGGTCATCGAAGATAACTCCAAGATTTCTGGCCGACTTTGATGGGGTAATGGTGGTTGTACCAAGCTGTATGTTGATGTCATGTTGAAGAGTAGGAGTGGCAGGGAAGACTAAAAGCTCAGTCTTTGCCAGGTTGAGCTGCAGGTGGTGTTCTTCCATCCACGTCGAGATGTCCGCCAGACAGCTTGAGATCCGTGCAGCTACTGTGGAATCATCTGGTTGGAAGGACAGGTAGAGTTGTGTGTCATCAGCATAGCAGTGGTAGGAGAAACCATGTGCCTGTATGATGGGACCCAGTGATGTAGTATAAATGGAGAATAGGAGGGGACCAAGAACTGAACCCTGAGGAACCCCAGTGATCAGTTGATGAGGTTTGGATACCTCCCCTCCCCAGGCAACTCTGAAAGACCTACCTGTGAGATAGGACTCAAACCACTGAAGCGCAGTAGCTGAGATGCCCAGTGACGAGAGGGTGGACAGAAGAATTTGATGGTTTACGGTGTCGAAGGCAGCAGATAGATCCAGTAGGATGAGAACAGATGATTTGGAAGCAGCCTTAGCAATACGCAGGGATTCCGTGACAGACAGTAGCGCAGTCTCTGTTGAATGGCCGCTCTTGAAACCAGATTGGTTGACGTCCAGATGGTCGTTCTGTGTGAGGAAGGATGACACCTGGTTGAATACAACTCGTTCAAGTGTTTTTGATATGAATGGTAGGAGAGAGACAGGTCTGTAGTTGTCCACGAGTGATGTGTCTAGCATGGGTTTTTTAAGCAGTGGGGTTACTCGAGCCTGCTTGAATGTGGTAGGGAAAGTGCCTGTGTGGAGAGACGAGTTAATGATGTGTGTAAGTGCTGGTAAAAGAGTGGGAGAGATGGCTTGTAGAAGGTGTGAGGGGATGGGGTCTAGAGGGCAGGTGGTGGGATGAGTGGAGAGGAGAAGTTTTGATACTTCCGCCTCCGTGAGAGGGGAGAAGGAAGGGAGAAGATTAGTGGATGAGGAGGGGCTGAGTTCCTGTGTGGGTGGTGTAGAGAACTGGCTGCTGATGGAAGATGTCTTGTCGGTGAAGAAATTGGCAAATCGATCAGCAGTTAAAGATGTGGTGGGAGGTGGTGGAGGGGGACAGAGGAGTGTGTTGAATGTCTTGAAGAGTGAGCGTGGGTTTGTAGCGCCGTTGATTTTGTTGTGGAAGTATGAGGACTTAGCTGCAAGGACTCCATCAGAAAAGGATGATAGCAGATCTTGGTACGAACCCTAGATCAGATGGGTCTTGTGATTTGCGCCATTTCCTTTCTGCTGCCTTTCTGCTACTTTATTTCACTTCAGAGGCCTATAATGTATAGTGTCCCACAATATGCATACCTCATATCAAACCTTTTTACTGCAGCGTTTTGGAGATATATGCCATTATTCTGCTTTATACACCTATAATGTCCTCATTTCTAATTAGTAGAAAAAAGTAACGGTCTGTTTGTATAGAGAGAATCTGACACAATATGCATACCTCATATCAAACCTTTTTACTGTAGCATTTTTGAGATATATGCCATTATTCTGCTTTATACACCTATAATGTCCCCATTTCTAATTAGTAGAAAAAAGTAATGGTCTGTTTCAATAGGGGGCATCCAACATAATATGCATACCTCATTTCAAACCTTTTTACTGCAGCATTTTCGAGATATGTCACATTTCTTCACTTCAGTGGCCTATTAAGTCTTCATTTCTAATAAGTAGAAAAAGTGGTGGTCTGTTTCTATAGGAGATGTCCCATACAATATGCATACCTCATATCAAACCATTTTACTCCAGCATTTTGGAGATATGTGCCATTATTCTGTTTTATACACCTATAAAGACCTCATTTCTAATAAGTAGAAAAAAATAATGGTCATTTTCTATAGGGGACGCCCCATACAATAACTATAACTAATTTGAGTCCATTCTACTGCAGTATTTTAGAGATATATCACATTATTTTAATTTATACACCTATAAAAACCACATTTTTAATAAATAGAAATAATTAATGGCCAGTTTCTATAGGAGACGTCTCATACAGTATGCATAACTCATATTAGTTAATTTTGTTGCAGCGTTTGAGAAAAAAAAGTAGCACTGTTCCCCCTCAACTGTTCTGTCACGTATTCACTTTAGGGATAATAAAGTAATGCACCCATTAATCAGTCATTGTTAATCATAAATTAATACCCATGCCCAAATGTATTTATGTATTTCTTCAAATTATTGCAGAGATTACCAATTATATATAATAATATATATATATATGTAATATATATATATATATATATATATATATTACAGTAAGCCTACTATTTGTTGACATTAGTTAATAAAAATGTCACTGTAGTTGCGACGTGATCTCATGACAATACGAGTGTTTGTTGGATTTTAAACGTCATTGATCGATTTAATATGCTTGTTTTTTCCTCGTGCTTGAACTGGTTTCTAGAGCTGATCGAGAGGAAGAAGCGGATCTTGAAGAACTGAAAGTTAATATTCATGTTCCAGTAAACAAGATAGAGATCAAAGGGAAGAATTAAGGGAAAAAGAAACGAAGGGAAGTGACACACAATACACAATAATAACTCATCTCAGATTGAAATGATCCTTGATCTAGAATAGAGAAACATGAAACATGTGAACCGAACTTCTGTATCGAATATGAAATAAAAATAAATATAAAATATGTACAAATATGCTTCATACAATTATGCAAGGGAATGTGAAAAAGGTAGGAAGTGTTAAATATATATTAATATTGATAAATATAGTGTTTTATTGCATCATCTGAACACATCAGGTGTAGATGATGAACACGTTCAGTGCTGGTCACTCCTGTCCAGCTGGTGGCGCTAACACACCATCAGCTGCTTCACCAACCGCCCAACATCTACACGAGGAAGTTATATTTCAATGTTTGTGTTGTTTTTAGCAAAATAAAGAGCCAAATCACACCAAATTAATTCTGTGAAAGTTTCCTTCTTTGCAGAAAACACTTTCCATATCTTTATAAAACTTTTTAAGTAAGTTTGCACTAATTTCTGTTTATTTGAAAAATATAGAAACAAAATTAATTAAAAAAGTGCAGATTCTGAGCGCATTGAATGAGACCCCATAATAATTTAATATAGTCACAAATATGACATTTTATTATATGATATAATTAATAGCATATCTTGAAATATCATGGTTTCGTTATAAATATGGAGATTATCTCTAAGGTTCGACACAGATATGTATCATGTGATATGAGCATGTCATGTGAACAAATGTTAATGATCATGTCAATTATTCTTCTGTAAGTGAAAAACTCTCTGGATGTTCACTTCTGCTCACCGTTCCTCTAGAAGATCCTGTGGGAACTGAGGAAGAGATCCTTGGTTTTATTAAGAGTTTATTTGGTCCTGAAGTTCAGAATCATGATTCTGTTATATAATATTGATATAATATTTCCTTAAAGTCAGCTTAACCCCTTCCACTCGGGTTCTACTCGACTCGCTCCGAGCGGGTCTCGAACCCGCGTCTTCCGGCAGGGGAGTCGGACGCTCTAACAAGGAGGCTAAAGAAAATTGCTGCCTCCAATGTTTCGCACAGCAACTACTAGATGGCCTATGTTAGATTAGTCACATACTCGATAATATCAGGTAGTATATCGTTAAAAAATGACAATTATATTATTTGCCATGACAAATATCGCACACACGTACCCCGTAATGCCTCAGCATTGTTTTGTGAGTGGATAATGTAAACGAAACCCTTCCGATGCTGAACAAAACGAATAAATTTACCCTTTCTGTGCGAGTCTGAATTCACCTTTAAAGATAACTTACAGTAGCCTACCTATATTTCTTCTCCATAAAGAATAAAAGATTTAATCAACACCAAAAAAAAATAGTGTTACCTGTATATAATACTTAACAGGTCATTAAAGCCTTTTCGTTGCTATTTATCACTAAATACGCCTGGATTGAACAACCAGGAAGTGGAGTGGCCCATCGTGTGAATATGCATGAGGCCTAATTATCATAATAGTGTTGAATAGAGAGCTCTACAATTACATTTTTCCTAGTAAAAATACCAATTAAAGAGCTCATTCAGTTCTTACTAGTTACAATTGAATTAGAGAGCTCTGCAGTTATACATGCAATGTGTATTCTGATGAAAATAAAAAACTTTCAGCAGGAAAAAAAAGACAAACATATTTGAAAACAATGTGATCTAGGAGCTTTATACAGTGTGTGCCATAATAAAGACAATAAATCTGTCGATCACAGCCTCAATCTCATCCAAATTTAATGTCTAAACCCACACTTCCCATCACTTACAATGGTTCATTTTAAGAAATAGCGCTTATCTTTCTTATCTTTTGGATTTTATCTTATGTTTCGCCATAGAGTGATAAAGTCTCAAATTGTTCACTTGCAGAAAAACACTGGTTGTGACAACAATATAATCTGTGGAAAAGAGAAACTGAAAAAAACGTTTGTCATTATCTTTAGTCCATTATGCACAGCAAAGCTTTACATGTATAGATAAGAGAGAGAGAGAGAGAGGGGGAGAACACCAGCGTCATTTTCTTTCTGTTAAACAGAGAGTTATTCGAAAGCTTACGAACTCAAGATTCATCCTGTGAAAACGTCTCAGGTTACGTATGTAACTGTTATGAATTTGGTTCATCTTTACACCCACTCACCACTAGAGGTCACCCGCTCACACCATACTTCCCCCTCACCACACTACACTTCCCAGAATCCCTCACACGGTCACTGATTATCCGCCAGCTGATCCTCGTCATCACACTCATTAGCTTCTTCCTTGCACTATAAATAGATCACTCACCCACTTGCACTCTGTGAAGTATTGTTTGATTTATCATCACAATTTCCGAGCATTGTTTTCCTTGTCTGTTTACCCGGTTTTTGATCCTGCCTGTTCCTTGTTCTGTTAATGTTTATCTGCCTGCCTCTGACCTCCTGCCTGGAAATCACCACGAGCTTGTCTGCCCTCTGCTACTGTTGTTCGCCGTTGTTGATCTCTGCCTGTTTGACCACGTTTCCAAATAAAGCTGCATTTGGATTTTATTCGCTGCCTCCTCATCATTACAGTAACCCTGGTTCCCTGAATAGGGAACGAGACGCTGCGTCGAGACGTGTTGGGAACGTTGCTGCGTGATTGTGTCGTGAAGCACATGTGAAATCTTTCCAATGGCGTGACGGAACGTCATGGTGACGTCACAGACCAGGAAACTATAAAGCACCCCTCCAAACAAAGAATGGCAGCTTCAAACTGGATGAAGCAAAGCGCTCGGGGGGCTTGCAGGGAGTGTGGCAACGCGACACAGCGTCTCGTTCCCTATTCAGGGAACCAGGGTTGCATACGTAACCGGAGACGTTCCCTTTCATGGGAACTTCGAGCTGCGTCGAGACGCGTTGGGAACCAAATACCCACGACGCCATAATACCAAAAGCCCCGACTGTGGAGCTAAGAGAGGACCAAAGACCCCGGAGTAGAGCCTAAGCCAAGGCTATAAAATCTTAGAAAAGTGTGCGGAGAGGACCAGCCCGCCGCATCACACACATCTTGCAAAGACACTCCTGACAGATGGGCTTTAGAGGCCGCCATACTCCTCGTGGAATGGGCACGGACAGTCAAAGGTGAAGGCTGTCCAGCCGACTCGTAAGCAAGTGAGATGGCCTCAACCACCCACTTACTCATTCTCTGCTTTTAGAAGAGGGACACCCCTTCCTGGGTGACCCGAAACAGACAAACAGCTGATCTGACCTACGCCACCGGGCAGCTCTGTGGACGTAGGCGTCTAGAGCCCTAACTGGGCACAGCAGATTGAGATTTTCCTGATCTGTAGTTACAAATGGTGGAGGACAGAAGGCCTGCAGCACAATGGGCCCCACAGTATTAGTAGGGACCTTAGGCACATAACCCGGCTTGGTATGCAGGAACGCTTTAACCATACCAGGTGCAAATTCCAAACATGAAGGGGCCACAGAAAGGGCTTGAAGATCTCCAATTCTCTCCAAGACCTCATGAACTGGACCCCCTCAGGGGCCAAGCCCACAGTTTCCACGCCCACAGTTTCCACAGCTCCGGACGAGGGTGAAATATCGTGCCTCCTACTTGTGACAGGAGGTCTTGTCGGATCGAAATCTCCCAGGGAGAGCCGACCACTAGCGATGTCAGGTCCGAGAACCAAACTCGGGCCGGCCAGAATGGGGCTATGAGCAATAGGCTGACCCCATCCTGACGAACCCTCTCCAGAACCCCTGGGAGCAGAGCGATCGGGGGAAAAGCATACAGGCGCTGACTCGGCCACGCCTGCACCATAGCGCCCAGCCCCAGCGGGGCTGGATGAGTGAGGGAGAACCATAACGGACAGTGAGTTGTCTCTTGAGTTGCAAACAGGTCTATCTCTGAACGACCGAATTTCTCCCATAGGACCTCCACCACCTCGGGGTGAAGTCTCCACTCCCCCTGCCTTGACAGGATGTCTGCTCCCTGATTCAAATGCCCTGGAATGTAAACTGCCCTAAGGGAGAGCAGTTTCCCGTAGCCCACAAAAGGATATGCTAAGCTAATTTGCACAAGTGTCGTGACCTCAGCTCGAAGTTCCCATGAAAGGGAACTGTTTTGAAATCGGACCTTGCATCATCATGAAAATGGTACTTTAAATTCTTTTCACGAGGTTCTTTCCCAGGTTTCCTATTACAAAATTTATTTTAACAATTTAATAAAAACATTTTCTAATCTTGAAAAAACACATATCATTGGAAAGATCTCATCAGTTCCACACCTGCCAACTGTTTTGTGATATTTTAACAGAAATGTATAAATTTGTTACAGGAGAAAGCGTTACAAAAATCAATAAAATGTCGGGTTACACCCGGTGGCTGTTTTTGGAATAGCGCAAAATAAACAAAATCTCACGGGAACTTCAATTTTTGTGATATCAACTTGAAATTTGGAACACAAATTGGTTTGACAAATGGCTTTGATTTGATAATAATTATAGAGTAAAAATTATTTTGTAAAATATATATTTTATATAAAATACAGTAAATTTACAGTAAATTTAACCTTCATCGTAACTTTTTCATACTTTGATTTTTTGAAGTGCTTTGAGCTTTAATTAAATAATAATAATAATAATAATAACTAATAAATAGTGAATTTTCTCATCTACTCTCAAAAATGGGGTGACGGTTAAGCCGTTAAAACACTTTTTCTCACTTCTGAAAATTAGATCACTTACCGTGAAATCAGTTTCTCTGGGGTTCGTCGTCTTATCAATGCAGTCCATAGCAACATATCTTGGCTTTATCTAGTGTTTATTCTGGGGATGTTTTCAAAATATCTGAATCTAAAACTGAACTTGATTTTTAAATGGTTTTGTGTATAAAGTTGCACGACCTAAATTTAAAAAACAAAGAAATCACCCTTTTTTCCTCCCTCTCTCTTGGAATCCGATCTAAAATGATTGACATCTGCATTGTGTATCGCAGCTGTTCGGATCCAATTTGTGTGTCCATGATGTTCTTTTGTTTTCCGGGATATCTGCATTGTCTTCTATGGCGGTGACGTTGAGTTGGCAGGTATACGCCAAAAACAACAACAACAACCGCAGCATGGAGGGGTTTGAATACAGATGTTGCTTTATTTACAACATGACAATGTGTATGAATGTATTTCATGTGATTTTTGGCCATTCGCACTTGCACAAAAATGCACAAAATGCAAAATGCACAAAATGCAAAAATGCACAAAAATCAGATTTGGACCTACAGTCTGAACGTAGCAAGTGTCACATGCCTTTTGCTCTGTTCAAAAGAGATTACACAAGTATTCTCAGAACGATCGTGCCCTTTCAGACCATTATTATATATGTTATATACCATTTATGGAAGGCAGAACATCGGTCATAAACATATATGGCTCTACAAAGAACTTTGAAACACCGTGTTATATAATTATCCCCTTTCAAAAGACACAAATTATCACTTTTGAGAGTGAAAGTTCATCCCCTACACTCAAACACATTTTTAAAAAGATTTAAAAAAGAAAAAGTGTTTTAACGTCTTAACCGTCACCCCATTTTTGAGAGAAGATGTGAAAATGCACTATTTATTAGTTATTATTATTATTATTTAGTTATTGCTCAAAGCACTTCAAAAAATCACAGTTTGAAAAAGTTACGATGAAGATTAAATTTACAGTAAATTTACTGTATTCTATATAAAATATGTATTTTACAAAATAATTTTTAAAAAGATTTACACAATTTACTTAAGAGCAAGATTTCATCAAATTGAATTGAATAATATATGTTATAATAAATAAATAAATAAAATAATAGGGAATAAATAATTAAATATTTATTTAATAAATAAAAGGGAATTCCACAGCTTTCACCTGTGATTGGACGGGGAGGAGAAACTGTTTTTCAGTATGTTTTGGGCGTGTTTTCAGTCGTTTTGGGCTATAAATATTTGTGGGACCAGATAACCTTGAAGCTGTTTGACAGAAGCTGCAGATCTGAAGGACTGAAGCACAACGTTCACCACACCAAACATCCAAGAGCTTTTTAGACTTGCGACACTCAGAAATGTATGGAAACCCAGCATTAAGCCACCATGGCTCTGAAGGCAAGTCCATTTTTTAGTTGACCTAACATTGCATAAACTTAATATATGTATTCTCTGTGTTTATTTACTTCTAAACTGTTTCATTTTCTAACTTTATGTTGTATGTTCATATTTGTTGTTGCTCCACCAAAGACCAAGTGGAATCTGTAGACTCAGAAATGTCTAAGAGCCAAGAATCAAGCTACTATGACCCTGGTCAGTCAATTTTAATAGTTTTGTATGTGGTATTGTATTCTATTATTTATATAATACGAGGGATTTAAAGGAGTAAAGAAAAAGAAACAAGAGAGAAAGAACGAATAGGAGTTCTAGGGGTATGAACGAATTAATTTAAACTATTTTCAAATTATATTTTATTTTAAAATACACACACATGCAATCTTATTCTAATATGTCGAAAACTTCAAACGTTTCTTGCCTCGTCACATTCAGGTACATTGGGGCTAAATGTGTTTTTCACAACCCACATAGAGTATGATTGCAGAAAAAAAAAAATATGTTTACTATATTGTTTTTTGGATAAATAAAATAATTCATTTTTGTTCAATAAATATTCTGTCCTTAAAATAAGTTCATTTTAAAAATACAGAAACAAAAAAGCATTGAAGGAGATCCTATCTTAGATTTACAGTAGTAACAATGAATTGTGTTTTATTATATGAAATGATTAAAATCATATATTTTTAAAATATGCTGATTTCATTATAAATATGGTGATTATCTCTAAGGTGGAGACCCAACTTAATATACGATATTTACCATCTGAATTTAAAGATGTCGTCAGCAAGCTGTTAATTAATTACATGTTAATTACTGCGCCTGTCGCCCCAACAGCAGGGGCGCTGTTTACCCCAAATACCATACCTTTACATATTCTTCCGTTACTGAAAAACTGTTGCTTTTATTACCTTGAACAAAACTGAAAATCATTAAGAAGACCTTTGTCTCAAAATATATTCAAAAATTTTAAATTGCTATTTAGAATCTTAAAAACATCAAATATTATATCAAATTAGCACATAATCAACGATCGCGTTGAGGATATGCCGAATTTCCATGTGCGTCTTGAAAAGCGGATGTTTTGGAGATTGCTGAGGCAAGTTTTTGTGCCATCTAGTGGTTTAAAAAAGAAATGCGCCTTTAGCCAAGTTGTAACCTATACATGAATCACACAGCTATATTTTTAATTCAAAACGGCAAAGCTTGATGAGTTCAGTTGTTTGCATCACTGGATATTACTGTCGATCTTTTTACTGAAGTTGCATCTTACCACCATTAAAACTAAAAACATTGGCATCACTTCAATGATAAGTGAACAATAAGCCCCGCCTCCTGTGATTTAATTGGCCATCTCAAACACTTTGACATTGACGAGGCAGTGGGTTACGGTGGCCCTTGGCCTTACTTTGCAAAAACTCTAAATTTTATATGTTAATATATGCATGTATTCGTTTATTTACTTCTAAAATGTTTCATTTTCTAACTTTGGTATGTTTTCTGTGTATAAATTATGCGGCTGCACCAAAGTCATACTTTTAGACCCAGGAATGTCTGAAAATCGAAAACTACGTCATCGTAATTATAAAGGTAAGTCCATTTTAATAGTTGGCATATATTTTTCTAACATTAACAAAATGAGGAAGTTTTGCAATTTATGTATTTTGTGTATTTATTTACATCTAAAATGTTTCATTTTCTAACTTTCTAACATTTTCTAACTTTGGTATGATTTGTGTGTATATGGTGTGAATATTCCCAAGCACACTCTGATAGCGAGATGTATGGAATTGGTGATTGTTATATTAAAAAAACAACTTAAGAAATTAACAATTAATTAACAATTAATTAAATTAAAGGACACTGATGTGTCTTGGAATGCGCAGCATTATTCAATGTATTGAACTGCTCCTCCCCTTTTTTGAAATAGCCAATAGCGTTCCCTTTATATCACAGCTCGGCCAGAGCTGTTGAACTTGGTAAAGCCTCAGTTTCTTTTAATCTCTAAGCGTTTCTCCTCCTAATCTCCATATTGCTTTAAAATAAAGCATCCTGTGCAGAATCCAAATGTGTCCGATACATTTTGTGGAACATTCTGAAACGCGCATATCATCCGCTTTGTGCTCTCGCGCCTCTGGACCGGAACAGACTGCTTTGCTGCAAAATATAGAATTGTGTTAGACACCATGTAGCTTGCACCTTGGAAATACCAGGTGAATGTATTTGAACAGGATTTGTTTCCAGGTATGACTTTGTGCTAAAAATATGCCTTCAACCCTATTTGGATTAAATGGTTAACTATATTCGAAATAAACAATGTATATCTTGTCCTCACATTCTTTCTTGTAGTTCTCCTCACTGATAGGCTCATTAATCTGCTCAGGTGTGAATCACATCATTATTCATGATCACTCATGCTCTCATATGGCCTTTCTAAACAAAAAAGTGTCTTACAAAATTTAAATCAATATATTGTTTTATGTGAATGAGTTGGCAGGATGATTTTCACATCATTTTGAAGAAAACACTCTAGATTCAGTTCTCTTGTGACTTTTCTTAGTTTTTTCAATAAACACCCAAAAAGTTTTGTGTTCTCAAAACATGTACAAACGTGTTGCTCACATATTATGGCAGCCGTGTTTGTGCGGAATACAGTGTAATCAGACTTTAGCCATTAATATGTTTATTAGCAACTGATAAAAGCACAAATGTCAAGGCATATCAAAACTTCTAAAGGGCCCAAAAACACCCTCAGACCCCAGAGAGTTAATGCAAATTTGTTTTATTTTCAGATAAACAACCTAAACAGCTGTGGAAAAGAAACATAAGTAAGGGAAATCTCGGGGCAGATTTCACTCTTACAACTGACATAAGTAAGGGATTACTCAAACCGACAACATGGAAATGGAAAAATGAATCTTTAAAAAAGCCAAGTGTGAACTTTGCATCAGCTAATGCTGATCTAGTCGACACCATAAACATAATTGACACAATTGACAGACCTGGAGATGCCTTTGCAGAAGGCGT
The DNA here is from genome assembly GCA_038088235.1 of Zacco platypus. Taxonomy (NCBI): domain Eukaryota; kingdom Metazoa; phylum Chordata; class Actinopteri; order Cypriniformes; family Xenocyprididae; genus Zacco; species Zacco platypus. The sequence continues at coordinate 592,756 of CM076083.1, forward strand.
TTATGTTGGAACTGGAGCATATGCCATAAGCCCTGAAAATGAACCGGGAAAGAGAATTCCCAAGGCTGGCGCCTTTGCCGCAGCAGGAGTTGGACGAGCTCGTGCTGAATTCAGTATATTCGAGGCAGAAGCCAAAGGCCCCAACGCCTTGGCTAGTGCTGAAGCCAACGTGGTTGGAGCCGGAGCAATGGCGCGCGCCGAAATCGCCAGCGCATCCGCTAAAATTGGTCCAGTTGGTGTGAAAGTGGGACTGGGATTTGACACGGGTGTATCCATTGGTCTGAAAGGGGCGGAGGTAAAAATCCTGGGATTTGGATTCTCAGTTGGTCCAAAAACCAGCATATCTCTTCTGGGTTCAGAAGTGTCATGTTCAGTCATGTAGTCATCTTTGAATAAAGTTTATGTATGTTATAAAAACTTAAAAAGTACAAATACATGTGTTTTTGTTACATGTTCCACAGTTAGCCTACACAGTTTTTAACTGCTGCGCAGTGTTTCTGTTCATGTAATAAAATTTGTAATAATAAAAATAAATACAAAGAAACTTTGATAATGATAATTGTAGTTGTAGAGAATAGCCACACAATAAATTTGAAGTCACCGAGAAAAATCTTTTTGGTGTTGCAAACTTAGATTTGCTCGCTGATCATTCTGAGTCTGAGAATGTGAAGAGCTCAAAACAGAACCTCACGTGTTGTCATCTTGTAATTACGGTAATTAATTACTGGTGACATGTTCTACACTTATAACATCTACTGCTTTCAGAGCAGCACATTCTTAATAAAACAATAATAGTCTGAATTAGAGCTACTTTTAAATATAATACAATTATAGTAACAAAAGTGGTTTTAAATATTCAGTAACAGAAATGAGTTTGACACCCTAAATTATGACAATTATGAGAAACATACTAAGATTATATGTGCACCCCAGGAAACATTATAAAATAAGTTAAAAATCATGACTATCTTTGCGAATAGCAGCTACACTAGTTATTCTCCGTTTGCATTTGTTTCATTTGCTAACTAACCTGTTGATGATGTCTTCATTATTTAAAGGGTTAGTTCACCCAAAAATGAAATTTCTTTGTCATTAATTCCACACCCGTAAGACCTTCATTCATCTTCAGAACACAAATTAAGATATTTTTGATGAAATCCAAGAGCTCTCATGGGTCATGCTGATCATGTGACCAGCGTCAGCTAAATAACGAGTCACCGTTCTGACGTAGAACCTGGAAGTACTGGACGTAAACGACGTATGAGAACGACACAGAAGAGAAGAGATTGTCGAATAAAGTGGTTATTTTTGTGAAAAAGTCAATTCTGGTCTCACAGAAAGTATTGTGGTCTCTTGAGCCACTGCATCACGTCGACTGTTTTAACCATGTCTTTAGTTCCTTTCTGGACCTTGAAAGTGTGGATTATATTGATCTATGAACGAGTCATAAACCTCATCAGAAACATCTTCATTTGAGTTCTGAAGATGAATGAAGGTGTGGAACCACATGAGGGAGAGAAATTCATGACAGAAATTTCATTTTTGAGTGAACTAACCGTTTAAATAATGAAGACATCATCAACAGTGTGTTGATGATGCAGACCAGACCAGCGAGCTCTTCTGGCTGGTCTGCCGTCAAGTGCAATCAAACCTCTTCAAATGATCCAGAATGCTGCTGCATGTCTTGTCTTCAACGAGCCCAAGAGAGCCCACGTCACGCCCCTCTTCATCTCTTTGCACTGGCTACCCCTTGCTGCTCGCATCAAGTTCAAGGCGCTGATGCTTGCTTACAGATCCACCACAGGCTCTGCACCTCCTACCTCCACACACTGCTACAACACTACGTCCCCACCAGAAGACTGCGATCACTAAAGGAGCGAAGACTTGTGGTACCATCACAGAGAGGCACAAAATCACTCTCCAGAACATTCTCCTTCACTGCTCCCTGCTGGTGGAATGATCTCCCTACTTTCATCAGGAACGCAGAATCCCTGGCAATATTCAAGAGACAGCTGAAAACTCATCTCTTCCGTGAACACTTGATCCCCTCATAAAAAAAAAAAAAAAAAACCCTATCCTTCCCTCTTTTTCCCTTCCTACTCTAGCTTATGGTACTGAGCAATGTATGAAACTTGTATTGTGAGCACTTCCTGTGTTATTTGCCAATTCATGAAGAATCGCTTGTTTGTTTTCCTCACTTGTAAGTCGCTTTGGATAAAAGCGTCTGCTAAATGACTAAATGTAAATGTAAATGTGTGTATATTTATCAAAATGCTCTTCTCTAGAGTTATTTTTCTAGCTGACTATGGGGTTTATAGTCACTGAATGGCTTTTGGTAAATGTGACATTACATGACATTGTTCTCAAGCTGTTTTATTAAAGTTTATTGACATGAGACATGATTGATTTCAGTAAGTTGTTCAGTATCTTCTGATGTTCGTTCATGTTTATTTGCAGCTGTAAGTAGTAATAAAGAGATGATCAGTTCATGATCTGTCACGCATTAAACACAAACACACATCTCTTGACTGAATTTAATGATATAATGGGCTTGGAATTTGAAAGATGATACACTTTATTTTCAGAGAGTGACGTAAAAAAAAGCTGCATTTGTTCAGTACACACGTGTGCCGAACCGAAAATGTTCGGTACTGTTACACCCCTACAGAGAAGAAGAGACTGTCTTTAGTAAAGGGATTTGATGTAAGTCAAGTCAAGTCATCTTTACTTATATAGCACTTTTTACAATGCAAATTGTGGCAAAAGCAGCTTTACATTAATAATTGGCAAATAATTTTGGCTGCACAGCAGCTCCCAAAGAAAATGGTGTCATTGTGCAGCTTATTATTGATTCATTCTGTTGCAAATATCAATAGTTATTAGTCTAGTTTGTAGGTTGTGGGTTAGTTAAGTGCAGGAAATGTGTCTTCAGCTGCTTCTTGAAGGTCGTATGAAGGTCAGTAGCTAATCTCAACAGAGAGGAACAGAGACGGTGAAGGGTCTGGAAATCTACTTTGTGCCTCGTTGTGATGGAAAAACAAGGCGCTGTAGGGTGAGTACATATTAAAAATGAGTTGTGATGTTGATTCAACGCTTCAGATGTTGATCACGTTGACAGATGAACAACAACAGTCCGACACTTATTAGTGCATACTATGTTTTCTAGGTGATTGTTGTGGAACCTTCAGAAAACTTTAACTCGATTTTTCTCAAAATTGACTTGGCTTACAATATCGACAACAATTTTTTGTCTGATTCCAACAAATCATACAACATTAAGGTTTTTTGATATAAACCAACTCTTTTTCGAAAATACGCAACTTGTGTTGCCAGCTCGGGTCACATATATAAATTCATATTCTAGAAAGCTATTCCACAATGTGACATATTCATAAAAATAAAAAAAATGTTAAAGCTGAAAATGAATGAAAATGTGATTGCTGATGACATGAGCTGTTGTGAACTTGTGTCAGATGTAAAGAGTGAATGATGTTAGGAAAGATCAGTCTCACCTGAAGATCCTTTTACGCAGCATGAAACAGATGATGATTAAGATGATGATGATGATGATGATGATGAAGATGAGAACATAAATCCACCACAAGTGATCTATACAAGCCATTGACAATAAACCCATGAATATATAAACCAGTGAAATCATCTGATCAATAACGATGATGAATCAATATCAGAGTTTAAAGCTCTTGATGTTTGACCTGAGAGCTGGACAGACGGAGTCACTTCATCCAGAACATCTTTAAACACACAATGATCACAAATATCAGAGGCCTGTTCACACTCAAACTGGATTGAGTCTGAATCAGATCTGAATCAGTGTTTTATTAGTGAATCAGACACACGTTTATCAGCTGAAACTCACCTGAGTTTGGAGTCGCTGCAGTTTCATTCCTCACTGAAAAACACATTCACAATCATCATGATTCACTTCCAGAAGATTCACTTCAACACAGAGTTTGATCTGAATCATGTTTCACTGAAGTGTCTCTCACCTCTGAACACGGTCTCCATTCTCCACTGAAATGACAGAAAGAAGCGTCAGAGAATCATGTGTTCATGAAGGATTAAATATGACAGCAGATGAATGATGAGAGAGATTGAGTTGATTTACTCTTGATTCATCACAGATGATCTCATGAATCAGATTCACACAGTCAGACGTGACGAGACGATCAGATGATACAGATGTCACAGGATACATCAGTTCATGTGGATTCGATGGATCTGCTACACACCGATCCTAAACAAATGAAAGAATCAAATAACGTGTGTGTGTGTGTGTGTGTGAGTGAGTGTGTGTGAGTGTGTGAGTGTGTGTGAGTGTGTGTGAGTGTGTTGGAGAGTGTGTGTGAGAGTGTGTGAGAGTGTGTGTGTATAATGGTAGTTTGAGGACAGAAACACACACTCACCCCTGAGTACCAGAACTCTTCACAGTCTCTATTGAGTGTTTGATTCAGTGAATCAGAAGGAAGTTTGAACACAAAACCATCTGGAGTCTGAATCTCTTCACACGTCACTGAGATGTTGTTCATGTTTCAACTCAGAGGAAGCTGTTGTACAAATCACACAACAAATTACTGCATATTATACTGAATGACAAGTGTTTTATAAGAGCAAACATTTAAAAATGTGTTGAAAAGTGCATTGATATGCATTTAAAGCAGCATCATCCTCTGTCTTAAAATGACTTAAAAAAAAAATAGATATTTAAACAAGATATTTATTTTCCCAAAAAACACTGGAATTATAAGTATTGCATTACATTTTAGAAACGTATAAATCTTTTTCTGCCAAGACTGCAAGTGTGGGTATTTGTGTCCTGAGCCGCATTGTTGAATACATTTCTCATTAACTGTACATTAATTGTTGTCAGATATTCGTGTTTTAAAGAATAAATGTAATTTCGCTATATCTACATGAAGAGAAATCGGAGCTCAGTTTGTCCAAGTAAGTATTGACGGAAATTGCGATTAAGACATTTTCGAACGAGGAGGATGGATGATGAAGCACACATATAGAAAGCACTAGAGAGTGAAATATCGAGCATCAGCTTCTCACTGATTCACTTCAAGAAGTCATTTAACATCCCCTTCTTCTGCAAGATTATTAATTTCCTTTACTTAATACCCCAAATGATATATGCTCACAAATGGAAAAATTACTCTTTAATTTCATCTGGAGAAACAAACCTCATAAAATTAAGGGGGGCAAAAAATGAATTGACCCTTCACAAACAGTTTGATTGACAGGCGATCTGACCAATCATATGGCAGAGCTGCAGAGCAGAGATGATGTAGAACTGACTCTGACACAATCTACTGAAACATTTTATTCTATTCACGATTTATGAAACATAATTATCACCTGGATTATCATACAGTTCTTGTCCTTCATTAACATTTAAATGGAATGATTGGCAATATTAAAAAAATAAAAATCATTTATTAAACTGCTAAACACAAAATTCTATGTAATCAGTGATTAACGTTCAATTAATTAAAAAGATGTGTCACATACATGGCTTTTAACAGGATTTTATCACACAGCACTGTTCATTATAATACTGTCAAACTGTATTTAAAAGGAATCATATTCAAACATTCAGTATTAATGTATTAAACATATGTCATACCTTAAGCAGGTGAGTGATGGAGATGAGAGCAGAATGAAACTCCTGGAGCTGCTGGATGTGGAAAATCTGTGAGCAGTTTTAAAGCAGAGAAGGGCGGGACTAATGTGTAAGAAACTCACTACCACAAAAAAAACAAACCTCCCTACCCCCAAAAGAGAAAAAAAAACCCTCCCTACCCCCAAAAGAGAAAAAAAACCTCCCTACCCCCAAAAGAGAAAAAAAAAACCCTCCCTACCCCCAAAAGAGAAAAAAAAACCCTCCCTACCCCCAAAAGAGAAAAAAAAAACCCTCCCTACCCCCAAAAGAGAAAAAAAAACCCTCCCTACCCCCAAAAGAGAAAAAAAAACCCTCCCTACCCCCAAAAGAGAAAAAACAAACCTCCCTACCCCCAAAAGAGAAAAAAAAACCCTCCCTACCCCCAAAAGAGAAAAAAAAAACCCTCCCTACCCCCAAAAGAGAAAAAAAAAACCCTCCCTACCCCCAAAAGAGAAAAAAAACCTCCCTACCGCCCACATAGAAAAATGGGGTAAGCCACCAGAGGAGTTTTCTCTCTCTCATTTTAGATTGAGGCAGACTCACTGCTTAAAACTTTTAGGTTAACTAGCAATAAAAATGATAAAAATGTGATGATTCCTAAAACTATATGAACTATTCCTTTGTCATGTCTCTGATGTTCAAGTCTATCCAGCTTTCTCATATGTTGACTTTTCTTTCTTTTTATTTTCCTTTCTGTCTTTTTCTTGTATCTTTCTCTTGTTAGAATTGGTTCCCTATAAGAACATATGGCATTTATTTCTTTATTTCTCTTTCATCCCTTGTCTTTATGTGTCCTCTTCACATAATTCTTAAAACTTCCTTGAGATATTTGACTTGACGTACAAACGTTACATCTTTTCCTCTAATGTTCTCCTGAAGGTGTTTGTATGTTTGTAAATGTTTCTTGATTAAAAGAGAGAGAGAGAGAGAAAAGGGGCGAGTGACGCATTGCTGCGGCTCGTGTCCAAAACCTTGACTAAGATCTGAGAAACAAGACATGAAACCATTCAGTAAATACATCCCAACAAAACACTGAAAAACACAAATGTGGTCAGAACATTTCATGAAAAATGCACTGAAAGTGTTTGAAGAGGCTGATGATGAATGAAAATGAAGCACAAAGACACTCACAATCAAATCACTTTCAGTCTGTTCCTGTTTTTTTCTGAATTCAAACACCCATTTAATATTTAATTCATATTTTACAATCAAATGAGTTGATCTTTTTTCAGAAGTAGTCGAAATAGGCCAGTATGAATGTTTCAAGTTTTTTTTCACAAATTCTGGTTTGATCTGAGAAGAGAACAAGGTCTTGTTTTACTTCTTCAGCTGTTAGAAAACAGGAAGCCTGAAAACCACTTATTGCGTGAGAAGTGTTTTCTAAAAATAAACATTCACCCATTATCTCAAACACTTAAACGTGCTTAAACACGAAACCCTCGACTCTCTCAACTCAAAGTCAGTCAAAGCTTTCAGATCGTACACTCGTCAGTCAACACTACGGTCTCGGTCCACACCTTCCTCATCCTCGTCATCTTCCTCCTCTCCTTACCCGCTACGATCATTTAAGAAGAACAAGAGGCCGAATCGGACACCTCGTAGAGAAACGACTGGATCTTCTGATCAGTTCACCGTCAGATTAACACGGTATAAAGCTGGTCACTTTTGGTTCAGCAAACATGCTCCTCAGGACGTTTGAAGAGCATCGGCAGTGTCCTTCTCGTGTGTTCGGTGTCCAGCAGTGCAGACACGGAGGAAAAACACCCAGATATAAGAGTGATCGTACATGAGCTTAGATTATACTGTAACTAACCGCAATAATGACCACACCTATCACCGCTGAATCACATTATTGTCATTATTCCAGATTTAAGGAGTGTTTGACTTTTAAAACACATGAACAATCATATTTTAATGATTAAACACATATGGTCATATCTCACGTTTACCGGAAGATTGCGGTAATTTCCCGGAAATGAAGGAACACTGAAAAAAGCAAAGATAACGCGTCGCCTACGCTCTCCTCTGGACCTGCTGTGGTTTTACACAGGAAGTGAGAGGCACTTCATTACAACACACAGTTCAGTTCATCTCCAGAAAGCACAGGTGATTGTGAGCTGCCGCTTCACTAGAATCACTCCCGGTACTGTGAACAGCACCGCCTGCACAAACACCGGGACACGTGTTCGTTTTGGACCAGTTATAGGCAGGAAAACACCGTTCCTTCCTCAAGACTAATGAAGAAACACACAGCCAGTTCACCCGGCTGAGAACAGGAAACAGAAGAGAACAGAAAACAGAAGAGAACAGGAAACAGAAGAGAACAGGAAACAGAAGAGAACAGAAAACAGAAGAGAACAGGAAACAGAAGAGAACAGGAAACAGAAGAGAACAGGAAACAGAAGAGAACAGGAAACAGAAGAGAACAGGAAACAGAAGAGAACAGGAAACAGAAGAGAACAGGAAACAGAAGAGAACAGGAAACAGAAGAGAACAGAAAACAGAAGAGAACAGGAAACAGAAGAGAACAGGAAACAGAAGAAAACCGCAAACTACTCTGGGGGAAAAGGACTAAAAGTCTGAAACTTGAATGATCGTGTGATTCATCAAAACCACTTCAAGTCTTTCTTTCTCTCACTTTCACTCACTCTCCTGATTTCTGGATCATTGTGCTGAATGTCGCTCATCTCTGCTTTCAGAAAACATCTGACGACACATTGAAACTGATTATTAAATACTATTATTATAAACTATTTTATATTTATTCAGAGAGATTTTATGGTTTAGGCCGCTGATTTAAGTCGCTAAATCTTGTCACAGGTTGTGTTGCTCGAACACAAAGATAACGAGGCAGGCTTTAATAAATCCACATAAAGAGATCCGTGTCACACATCCAAACATAGACAAGACCCAAAAACAATGAACAGAAACTGAGGAACTTAAATACAGGTGCAAATGAGGTGATTGCTGACACACAGCTGACAGCGATGAAACTCAAATCAGTATCCATGACAACAAACTAGTGGCGGGAAATCGTGCAAACAGGAAGTCCAAACTGAGGGTCTGTTTACACGACACCATTTTCAACTAAAAACTGAGAACTGTTATCCTTTTTGGTCATTTATTTACTTGACAATGTTGTTGTGGTGGCCTGAAAACGCAAACTTTTGAAAACGGGTTTCAGTGCAACATCTCAGTGTAAACTACAAAAACGCGAATCTGTGGAAACGGTATTGTGTTTAGTCTATCATTTTTCAAAGTGAAAGTAAGGTGTTTTCTGTGAATGTGTGAGACTTCAGATTTACTAGCCGCTATATGGAAATAATGAGAAGATTATCGAAGTGTAAAAATAAAGTAGACAGATGCGCGTTCGGCGCGAGATCTCTGTGAAATCACGAGTTTGCGCAGGCGCGGAATCTCTCTTTACATAGTGACGTCAACTACATGTCTGGCGTGTGTAATACAGCGATCTCATTCATTTTAATAACATTGTCATCTGTACAAAGACAACACTGTTCCGTGTTAAACACATCGTGACACATTTAAGTGGATTCACTACATCAAACTATATAGTTGAAGGAATATTCGTTAAGCAGCTGTTGATAAGAAATTGTAAAATGGCCACTTTCTGTTGAGATGATTAATAACTAAAACTGAGAGACTGAATTAACGTAGGCTACATTTTTAAGTTGAGAGATGTAATAATTTTGCTTCTTTGGCCAGTTCTGTCTAGTCAAATTATTTAGTTTATATATAGTTTAGATAATAATAATAATAATTAAACGGGTGTGGTTGTAGACTAACACTTTTTGTTTCAGTGACTGAATTTCGAGTTCTCAAACTTTTATACAAACTTCATCACTACAAAATACACCACTTCACATCTTTGTGAGAGTCTGATTTAATCGTTTTGCTTTGTTTTTGAGTTTATGTACCAAAATAAACGAAATGAATGTGATTGGAAGTCATATGTTAAACACAATTATGGTTCACACATAATAGTGAACTGTTTTCAGAGTGATAACATCTGACGTTGTTCTGGCAAACTACCGCTTCATTTCAGACGAGAAAGAATCGCGCGCATGCGCAGTCAAACAGAACCTCTGTAGAAACTGTCGTCTGTCTGTCCGTGTTTTAGTTTTACCCCATTGATGTCTAAAATCCCTTTATCAAGTTATTTTCTTGGGTATTTAAATAAAAATAAGCACACATAACCGAATGCTTTCTGGGACATTTCACTTTAACGATCAATATTCATAAAATTCATAAAACATGATTGATAAACTGCTGATATTTCTTCTTCACTTGGAGCTCAGAAAGACGGTTTCTCGAACAGAAAAACACTTAAAAACATGAAAAACATCTCAATAGAAGCTCGAAATGATGATTGATGTCACTGAACCAACACCTCAATATAATCTCACAGGAGTCGAGCTGCGCTTCACAATGATTCACTTTCACTTTCACTCTCGGTTCCACGTGATTTGATCCTCTCAGCGGATGTGACGTCTCGCCGTCATCACGTGATCCTGTGGAGGAGACGCCTGATTTTCCTGCATGTGCCTTTATGAATGAAATCATGCGGGAATCTTGAAAGCAAGAATGACTAACTGAGCACACACACACACACACACACACACACACATCAGACAAACACGTGACTCATGAGAGCGCTTGTTCAGTTAGCGTGATTAATTCTCTCAGTATTACAGATATAATGACGGTCACGTGATCGGACTGATTCTGCCTCGTATGAATGAACGCGGTTCCATTCAGATCAAACCTCATAAGTTTGAATGTAGATTTGGCGCCATCTGCTGGACACTCGAACATCAACATCAAGACTGAGAAACTTCAAGGAATAAAACAATCATGTACTCTGAAATGTAAGTTTCTCCAGTTTTCTTTCAGTTCAAAGGTCAAAGGTCATCAGTGAGAGTTTGAGTCCAGATCCTGTCGGTCACTCCACACATTTCTCTCCGTCACTAATTTGAATTCTTCTGAGCTTCAACTTTACGCTTATTTTTATTATTTCAGCAACATTTTAGTTCCACGAATACAGAAACTGAATCGTTTGACTCTGAATTCATGAATGATTTGGAACCGTGTGAATGTGAGACTGATTTCCTCGTATGTTTTTATGATCGATGTCTCAATGCATATTTCACAGCATCTTTACAGAGATCAGAGTGTCTCAGTGTCAGTAGATTCACAGAAATGATGACGACTCTTTATTTTTGCTGTAATTCACTGTACGTGGAGCATCATTTTGATCACAGTATTGTGTAATAAACATTATTAATGTTTCATCAATGATTGAAATACTGTCAGAGAATGAAAATCTTTCTCTTCCTAAAGTCAAATCAAAGTTTCAGATTATACAGTAAATATTGAACTGGACAAGGTCAATAATTCATGATGTTGACAGTGAATCATATGAATCAGATGGACAGGTCTGAGAGATTTGATTCACTCAGCTGTTTATTTCTCACTCTTTCCTCCATCATCTGATTACAGTTCTGAGCTTCAACAAACACAATCATAATCATCAACAGTCTGTCATTGATGTTCTCACAGATCTTCTTCAGTTCATGATAGAAGCAGTTTTGATCAGTACTGATATACATCAAGCACACTGAGCTTCATTAATGAGGCACATGTTCAGAAATATGTTTTAATCATCTGACAGACACTTGTACGAGGATCTGAATCGTGTCTTTAACTCTCGTCTGGTGTATGTGATGAAGCTGTGATCTTCTGAGGTGTAGATGAGCTCAGATTCACTGATGAATGTCAGAGAAACTCATTTCTGACTGTGATCTGAATCTGAGATCTGATCTGAAGAGTCTTGTTCTTCATCTGCTCTAGTACACAAACTCTCAATAGCTTCATGTTTTGAGTATTTCATCCATTCATCTGGTATCTCACCACTCCCCTCAAATGTTTTATTGTAGTGTTTTTCCAGATCTTTCTGGAATCTGCACACAAACCACTTCCAGTAGGGCAGTTCAGAGAGATCAGGAGTGATGCTCCAGTCTGCATAAACTCCTCCTGCTCTTTTGTAGTCTCTTAATGGGACTGTATCATCTGAGTCAATGGGATAAAAACATTGATAACTTGCTACTGATGATGTGCAGATGTTAATAGACAAGTTTGTTGTTCCACTGTGAAACTGCCTATTAATTCCAGTGACTCTGTGGAAAGGGACACTGTGATCTCCATCATGGTCTTCTATGGTGTTGGTGCAGGAGGCTCCACAGAACGGACACTGAACCCAACAGCACTGACAGAAGAGATCAATCAGAAGCTCATCTGGTCTGTTCTTATAGTCCAGATTTACTGGGAAAGTCTTGCTGTTGAATCTACTGATGATCTCACACATTATAGCAGGAAGTTCTCGCCTCATCACATCTTCTAGGAGGTTGAAATCATCAACATCATCATGATTCACTCCACTGAGGTCTTTTTCAGAGAAGATCAGCACATCTGAGATCTTCTGAGTGAAAGTCTTCAACCACAATCCAGCATCTCCACTGTTCAGTTGAACATGTTCAGTAGATTCATGTGCTGCTCTCATGATCTTCTGCTGCAGGAGTTCAATGTTCTCCTTCATCTTGGGTAAAACACTGACACTGAACTGATCAGTGATGTACCGACTGACTTCATCTCTGATGAAACTCTTGTAGTGATCTCTGGGATTATGAATGTAGTCCATGTATTTGGTAAAATCCTCTTCTTCTGCCAGTGTCTTCAGGATGTGTTTCTCCAGATTTAATCTGTTTCCATTCAGTGATTCACAGTTTTTCATCATTTCATCAGTGAGATCTTTGGCAGTCTTCTTGTAGACACTCTGTTCAATGAACTCTTTCAGTTTCTGACAGATGATCTCACCAAAAACAGCAGCTGATGTTGCTCCATGACAGTATTTGAGGAAAATACTATAGTACTCTTCTCTCTTCTTCTCAACATGTATTACAGGATCATTGGCTTCTCTGAACAGTCTGTGTTGGTCAGTGATCATATTGTTTGCTCTCTTACAGATGGAAAGAACCAAATTCATGAAGAATTCATTCTTGAACTCATAATTCACTGATTCTTCCTCATGTTCTATTACTCTCTTCTTGATGTAATCTGTGAGTTGTTGAATGTAGCTGTTATTGTAGCCCATCTTTGAAATGTTAAATGATTGAATCATTCTGTCTGTCTGCTGAACAACATCTGTGAGAAATGATCTGATTTGAGCTTCTTCATCTTGATGTAGAGTTCGAACTGGAAATCCATATGCCTTCCTTATCATGTCTGAAAATCCCTTTAATCTCTTAAACCATACATAATCTGAATAACTCGACACATTGAAAATATCTCTGCTATCACTCCAGTGATCTACAGGGAGACGTACCACATAGATATCTCTGAGGATCTCTCTCACATCTCTCATCACATCAATGTCTCTGATTTCAGGAGTGTCTGTGATGATCTTCTTCACACTCTGTTTCCAGAACAAATCAAACTCTTTCTTCAGTGTTTCTTCATCATTTGTTTTGTCTCTGAGTTTTAAGGCGAGTTCTTTGCTCTTTTCATAGAGAGTGTTTTCATGATGTTTCCTCTGATCATCAATCTTTTTCTTCAGGTCTCGCTGATGAAGAACCTCATTTAATTTCCTCTTTGTTTCTCTCACAATGTTTTCCTGAAGCTCTTTGATTTTGATTTCAAATGATGTTTTCCACTGAATCAGTATATATTTATTAATGTCTTTCTCAAAGAACTCTGACATTGATTCTTTCACTTCTTCACTTGTCTTCTTCAGTTCTCTGTGAAGATCAGTTTCCTCAACCTCATGAATTTCTCCATGTTGTATTTTGTTGTGTAGTTTGTTCTCAGTTTCCATCATGGCGCTGTGAAGACTCCTGGACCACTTCCTGTATTCAGTCTCCAGTTTCCTGTAGGCTGCGTCCTTTTGGAGTTGAAACCAACACAAATGATTCAGTAAACAAAGACTTGAGAAAGAAGAGATTTTGTCAAGTTTCTGAGGTTATTATTACTAGTGAAAGTGTAACTACTAACAGCAGAAACACAGAAGACCAAAGTGTGATGAAGACTCACCTGTAGTGACTGATCAGTTTCAGAGCAGATCTTCTTCATCATCTTCTCTTTCTCTCGTTCACACACCTCTCTCCACTCCTCTCTTCTTCTCTTCAGTTCTTCTTCATGATGTTCTTCAAGGAGTTTCAGAGTTTCTTCAGAAGTCTTTTGTTGATCTTCTCTCATGTTTCTTTCTTCTGTCAGTCTCTTCTCTAAATCCTCTAGTTGTTCTTGTCTCTCTCTTTCTATTCTCTCTTTCTCTCTGATTATTCCCTCCATTTCACTCGTCAGTCTCTGAATCTGTTCATCACTGATCTGTTTTTCTCTCTCTCTTTTTTTCTCATCCTCTTCTCTCTTTATCTTGATTCTGTCGTTCTTCCTCCATCATCATCTTCATTCTCTCTTTCTCTTCTTCATGTTTCTTCATCTGTTCTTCTCTTTCTCTGCTCAGTTTCTCCATCAGGATCTTCATCTTGTTTTCTTCTTCTTCATGTTTAGACTGAAGATCTTCTTTCTCTCTTTCCATTCTCTCTCTCTCTTCTTTCAGTCTCTGATTAAATTCATCACAATCTCTCTGTTCTTTCTCTCTTCTTTTCTCATCCTCTTCTTCTCTTCTCATCTTTTCCTCTAGTTTCTGTTTCTCCCATTCCTCTCGTTCTCTCTTCATCTCCTCACGGATCTTTTCCTCTCTCTCTTTTATTTCTCTTTTATATTGTTCTTCTCTCTCTCTCAATTCTTCTTCTCGTCTCTTTCTCTCTTTGTCTGGATTCTGTCGTTCTTCCTCCATCATCATCTTCATTCTCTCTTTCTCTTCTTCATGTTTCTTCATCAGTTCTTCTCTTTCTCTGTTCAGTTTCTCCATCAGGATCTTCATCTTGTTTTCTTCTTCTTCATGTTTAGACTGAAGATCTTCTTTCTCTCTTTCCATTCTCTCTCTCTCTTCTTTCAGTCTCTGATTAAATTCATCACAATCTCTCTGTTCTTTCTCTCTTCTTTTCTCATCCTCTTCTTCTCTTCTCATCTTTTCCTCTAGTTTCTGTTTCTCCCATTCCTCTCGTTCTCTCTTCATCTCCTCACGGATCTTTTCCTCTCTCTCTTTTATTTCTCTTTTATATTGTTCTTCTCTCTCTCTCAATTCTTCTTCTTGTCTCTTTCTCTCTTTGTCTGGATTCTGTCGTTCTTCCTCCATCATCATATTCATTCTCTCCTTCTCTTCTTCATGTTTCTTCATCAGTTCTTCTCTTTCTCTGTTCAGTTTCTCCATCAGGATCTTCATCTTGTTTTCTTCTTCATGTTTAGACTGAAGATCTTCTTTCTCTTTCATTAGTGTTTTATATCGTTCTTCTCTCTCATTAAACTCTTCTTCTCTTTTCTTCCTTTCATTCTCTATTCTGTTCATCAGTCTGTCTGTTTCTGTGTCGTATCTGATCTGAAGCTTTTCCTTTTCTTTCTTCACATTCTCTTTTTCTTTCCTTATTTCCTGTATTTCTTGTTTAAGTGTTTCTCGTTCTCGTTCTCGTCTCATCTCCTCTCGTATCTCTCTCTGATGTTTCTCATGTTCTCTAATTTCTCTTTTGAGTTCCTCTTCTCTTCTCTTTCTCTCTTTGTCTTGATTCTGTCGTTCTTCCTCCATCATCATCTTCATTCTCTCTTTCTCTTCCTCTAGTTTGTTGATCAGTTCTTCTTTTTCTCTGACTCTGTCCACCAGGATGTTCATCTGTTGTTCTTGTCTTTCTCTCTCCATCTCTCTGAACATCTTACACGAGTAGAAACTCCCTCCGTTCGCTGTCACCATGTTGTCTATCTTCTCCAGTAGATCAGACACCTGTGTTCGGTCTCCAGTCTGATTATTATTGAACACATGGAATCTGTTTCCACACGCTTTGATCAGGTTTCTGATCACAGATCCAGGTTTTCCCAAACACTGTTCAATGGATTTGTTCTTCAGAAAATCTCCTCTGGTGAAGAGCACCATGGTGAACATTAAAGATCTCTCACCGAACGTCTTTTGGATGATCCTCACTGATTTCTGCTCTTCTTGAGTGAATCGTCCCAGTGGAATCAGCAGGAGAAACACATGAGGTCCAGGCAGGATCATGGAGATGCAGTGTCTGATTTCTCTTTGGATCTCCTCATTACTCAGTTCAGTATCAAACAGTCCTGGAGTGTCGATCACAGTAACGCGTCGGCCGTTGATTTCAGATAATTCTCTCTGACTCTCGCTGGTCACCGATTCAAAAGATTCTTCTGCCTTAAACGCGTCTCTTCCTAAGATGGTGTTTCCAGTTGCACTCTTCCCAACTCCAGTTTTTCCCAGCAGCACAATCCTCAGATCATCTTCGCTCTCTGTTGAACCTGTAAAAAGGGAAAAGCATCAATTCAAGCCTAAAAAAGTGTTTCTTCAAAATGTTATTCTGCAGCATAAGCCTGTATTTGTGAGTGTCTGCTGCTGCTTGATTATAGTCAGTGTAAAGAAGTTTTATTGATTCATTCTTCTTTATTCAGTGTGTGTTTATGCTGGAAATATGTGCTTGTTATAGTTATTATTGACTGGATTCTTTCAGTGAAATAATGGAGATTTATTTGACCTCTAGATGTTGACCTCTGCTGGAGCATTTCAGAGACACAATGTCTGGAAACTTTTCTAAATGTTCTAAATCTCAAATTGTTCAGATCATGAAATTAATGCAGTATTTCAATGATTGTCCAGTTTGAAGATTCTAATAATCTACATTTCCTCTGAAACACTGAAGCTTGAACTTTGACCTGTTTTTGTACCAACAGAATATTTTGAATAAATACATTTTAGAAGGTTTAGTTTTGCAGTTCTTCTGTTAAAAACACAAGAGTATGAAGGTCAAACTCTACTGAAGAATTCAGAAGTATTTTTCACGCTCTTTAAAGACGGTTCATCACCTCGTGACAGGAAACATTTCTCTAGTGAGTCGATTTTCTTCTTCATCTCTTCATATTTCATCAGTTTTCCCATCTGTGCCTCCAGAAATGTCTCTGTGGAGAAAAACTCTCCTCTGTTTTCTTCCAGCATCTTCTCAATGTTCTCCATCAATGTGGACACGTGTGTGGTGGGACCAAAGAAATGATGTCGTCCTCCAAATCTCTGAATGACAGACTGTGTTTCTTCATTGAGTTCTTCTGTCTGATGCTCTGAATTCTGCATCATGAGGATCATCATGTGTTTGTTGATTCTGGAGCTGAAGATCCTCTGGATCTCCTCCATTTCTGCTTTGTCTTCATCAGTCAGTGGAGCGTCAGGAATAATGAGGAGACAACAAAGGAGGAATAATATTGCTATTCAAATGTCGTATCGCAAATAATGCAAATGTTTAGCACTAGATGGAACAGTTTACAAACTCGCGCCTCCCATCGGCTCAATGGTGGACTCGCGCGAATTTGATTTGATTTAGTAAACATGACCCTAATACTTTTATTAAGCGATAAAATGACGCATTAAAATGATCGAAAGTGACCGCAAACACATTTTTAAGTTTTCTATTCTATTCATGGCCTTTCTTACTTTTTAACTGTATTTCATTCATTTAAGATTGAATGAAATTCTATTTAATATCATTGAACAATCGTCTATTACCTGAATATTTAGTGTCTAAAAGTGTCTATTACTGATCTCTGATGAGTTTTACACAATTATATTCGTCTTAATGAGGGATTTGGATCATTTTAAAGGAACAATAGTGTCTGTTTAGCTGATCCATCCATAGAACAAACAAAACAAACCCTGAAAATTGATACATTACATATTACACAGACACTTAATATTTAATGATGTTAGATGATTAGTTAATCGCATCGATTACACTTTCTATAAAACATTTGCCGTGGTTTTGTAAAAGCTGTTTATGCATCTTCAGCATGCACTTACACTGTTCTGACCAGCAGGGGTCGTCAGCGTGTCACAGTAAATACATCACGTCAGCGGCGCCGCCATATTTGTAGGGGCAACTTACCGTAACTCTGAAGAAAAGATGCCAGACTATTTCGAGGTTTTACAATCCAAACCATATATCGGGGAATTACCTTTTCATGAGTAGGTCTGAACAGTTGTTTCTAGTTGTATTCAGTCATAATGCTATCTGACCACCAAAGTCAGACTATTAAAGTTAACAACGACTTTACTATGAAAACTGACTTTAAGAAATAATAAAAAGATCACATGATTCTTATGAAGTCTGAGATTATATTATAGTTATTAGGACAGCTCAGAATCGACTCATCTCTGAAGATGTGATTTGATTGGCTGTCATCTAATCGTGGCTCGTTTATATTTTAACCCCAGTTTAGCCAGTGAAGCAGGACAACAAACCCCTGAAGAGAGTCAGTCAGTGACTGTTCACTGCTTTCCAAGAGACCTACTCTGCCTATTATTATTATTATTAAGATATTATTAAGATATTATTAAGATATTATTAAGATATTATTAAGATATCATTAAGATATTATTAAGATATTATTAAGATATCATTAAGATATTATTAAGATATCATTAAGATATTTTTATACGACTTAAATTATTATATGATTGTACTGCTCACAATTTTATTTGCTATTTTTATTTTGACAATTATTTTACATTTTATGATGTAGGCTACTCTATGCTATTTTATTCATAGTTATTATATTACTGTAACTACATTATACTATATTTTACTGTACTTATATTCAATTGTATTTTTAGGCTATTTATAATAATAGTAATAATATAAGCTAAAAATAGTCATGATATCTTCACATTCGTTTGAAATTGTCCTGTGACAGAATTTTTTTAAATGTAAAGTGCTTTATAAATAAAATGTATTATTATTATTATCCTGTCATGTGATTCAAGAGGAAAAGCTAAAGGCATGAGGGAAGAATCTCAAATGCCAATTCAATCGATGTTCACATTTCACATGTACATTAAATTAAATTACATTAGGAACGTGAGTTTACTCAATTCCTCATGATGTAGAGGTTCAAACGACTGAGATTCTGAGTAATTGGAGACAAAACCTTCTTCACGCTCCACGCAGATCATAAAGCACTGAAACTGGTAGAGAAATGGAAAATTATTGCGCTTTTTGTCCAGAAAAGCCGCAGCTCGCTGTTTACTTGTATTTGTTCGATGAGTCTCATTGGTTCAATTGATTCGAAGCGTTGAAAAGCCTCGTTTCTCCCATCACTACGAGGCCTTCAGACCTGCCGGCAGCAGGATTGGTCAAACGTCGCCGTGACGTCACAGCCGTTCAGTCCAATGATGGACACATAAGATGAATTTACAGAAGCAAAGCAGAGAGAGAGAATGTAACAAATTCGTATTTAATTGGTTCAAAACATAAAGCAATCACATCACATTTATGTAGTTTTGCCTTTAAGGTAAAACATTAATGAATATGTTTAGGATGATATCTTCTTTAATGGAAACATAAGCCCAGGTTTTATTATTTGCAGTGTAATAGTCTCATTCAGTGCGTCGAAACATATCTCAGCGTTTCCTCTGAACTCTATTCTTCAATGGTATTTTTCACCATAGTGAAGAGCATGAACATGGTTATCATTAGGCTTCTGTCTGTCTGTATTAATGCATGACTGAATGCAGAATTAATGGCTTCATTTTATAAAGAGTGCACTGTCCCTTTAAATGTCGCTTCTTCTCTTTGCTTTGAGTTTCTGTCCTGAATCAGTGTCAGTGGGGGGGGGGGGCACACATCCTCATTTCTGAACATAAAAAGGTAGTATTTTAAGGAATCAGATAAGTAAATGATTCAAGTAGTCGTTGGTAAATGTGAATGAATTGGTAGTTTAAGTGTCATCTGAGCTTCATTCATGGCACTGATAAACACTGATACAAGTATAAGGGGCTCAAGGCTCTCCCCTGTTGTCTCAAAATGTCTCTAGTAATAGTAAATAATAATAATATTGTAATAAATATGTTGTAATAAATAACAATACGCTTATATACCACTGCCACTAACAATAATAACAATACAACAACATTTATAAAAAAAAATTCATTATTATACAAAAATAATAATTATTATAATTTATATTATTAAAATAATTATAATAATTATTATTATTTTGTATTGTTAATGTTGTTATTATGTTGTTGCGGCTGGTTAACTAATAAATATGAAGGCGCGTTCTGAAAATGACATTTAATTTGTTTTTATTGTTTTTCACTGTACGTGCTCCTCCAGGTATTAGTTCATCTAGTGAAATTAAATCTGAATCCAACTCTAAATTATTAGGGATTTATATCTTTGATTTCATGGTAATGCTTTACATGAAGGTCTGAAATGAATATGAACTGATATAGGAGTTGAGAGCAGTTCATTATTAGGTTCATGTTCACAAACGTAGTTAACTCATGAAACCTTATTGTAATGTGTTAACTGACCGAGTTCATGAAAGCTAACACTTTCATACATATAATTCATACTGAGTGTAATGTCTAATTTTGGTTTAGTGTTGTAATATTTCCGTGGTCATCGTTGTGCTAAAGCTGTTGTTTCACTCTAATAACTGTGCCAATGACAAATAATTCCTTAATCAATACCTTTCCATGATGAAAAAAAACATGTGCTTTGCAAGTTTTTAATCAAAACGTCTATAGGTAAGTGTAAGCATTTTCTATTGTTGTGTGTTAGGATGTAGAGGTTTAAACTAAGATTGTGTGTTTGTTATTTTGGCCTTGTCTGCCCCTGACGCTGAACCCTTATAAAGAAATAAAACTCATTTCTTTTGGCATCTCTCTGGAAGTGAGACTCTTCCTCTTTCTGTTAAGGATGACACAAACGCAGCAAACACCAGTCAAGATCATATGTTCTTTACATGAACTTTATTCATTCAATACTCTGATATTTCGTCATTAAGGAACTTCTCATGTAAGGAACAGGCGTCACTTTGGTTACAGATATAATCAAACAGTCAGATTAGATTTACATTTATAAATTGAGCAGATGCTTTTCTCCAAACTGACTTACAAATAAAGAACATCATCAGCAGAGCGTCACCATATAACATTGATAAAGCTCTGTGTGAACGAACAGCAGCGACTGAGAGAGAATATCAGATTCAGTCCTGCTCAGATTAATACCTTGGTTTCTACATATCAACAAGAAAAATAAGCTTTGAGTTCAGTTGAAGGAGGTCGTCATTAGTCTAGATGTCAGGTGTTCATTTGTCTGACCATCACTGAACCTCTCACTGAATTCCACACATCTTCTGTTTTATCATCTTACGTGTAACTATATTTGCAGCAGTTGCTACCTCCACCGTATTGGTTCCTTCTATTATATCATATAGTTTGGCAGTACATGTCAAAACTGCTGCAGGAAAGGCTACAGCAACATCAACAGCAGTGCTTAGGAATCTGTCAACAAAAGACTGCTCAGCTTCCTGTCGTGACTCCTCTACTAACTTCTGGTATATTTTCTTCCATTCAGTTTGAGTAAACTTTTTACGCTCCTGTTCGAACTGCTTCACTTTCTCATCGAACTTCTGCTTCTGAATCTCCTGAATGCGTTTCTCTGTTTCCTCAAACATGTCATTGGTGAAGTGTGTCCCTCCGTTCTCTTCCACCATCTTCTCTATTCTACTGATCAGATCTTTGTACTGAGGGAAACTGGCAGACTTGTTGTCTAAGCAGAAGAATCTGTTTCCACAGCTCTCTACAAGCTCTTTAAGATCTGGATTACCATTCTCTAGATACTGCTCGATGGTTTTGTTTTCCTCCTCTAACTGATCTTTGTGAGTGAAGAGGATGAAAGTGTATTTTTCCATCTGTTCTCCAAACACTTCTTTCAGCTGCTTTACTGTGTTCTTCTCCTCCTCAGTGAATCGACCCACACTAATCACGATAATAAAAGCGTGTGGTCCAGGAGAAGCACAAGTGATGCACTTCACTATTTCAGTTTTAATCTCATCTTCACTGAGTTCAGTATCATAGAGTCCAGGCGTGTCGATGACCGAGATCTCTTTGCCCATCCTCACTGTAGTTTCTGACCGACACCGTTTCGTCTCAGAGTCCGAGCTGACAGAGGATTTAAACACGTTTCTGCCGATGATGGTGTTTCCAGAGGCACTTTTCCCACATCCAGTTTTTCCCAGCAGAACCAGCCTGAGGTCTTTCCTCTCAGGAATCTGATACTCATCTGCTGAACTTCCTCCTGAAACTACAACACAACAATCTGGTTTAATACAACCTTCTCTTTTAGGATCAGTGATATTTACATATCAGGCATTTGCAGAAGTTCTTAAAGGGGTCATTAAATGCATTTTTAACTTATTTTATAATGTTTCCTGGGGTGTACATATAATGTTAATATGTTTTTTTTTTCATCAAGAAATGCTTATAATTTATAATAAATGGCTGATTTTATCCTCTGATTTGATCTGTTTGAAGGGGCGTGTCTCTGTGAACGCCCTCTGCTGTGATTGGCTGACATCTTTGCATATGGAATAAGTCTTACAGGTGGAACCCTCTAGAAAACCTTTGATTCTCCATTTCATGACCCTTTATAACTAATAAGAGCCCAACAGATACATTTAATGAACTCGGGTGTCAAACTCATTTTCTGTTTTCAGGGATGTAACAGATGTTTTATACTGTCTTGTGCTCAAAGCTCCTCCTATGTCGCACCAGTGATATGTGCAGAAAAAGTTAACGTGTGGTCCAACTTATCATGTATTATTAAAATAATTTACACCAGCAGAACAACTTACAATTGATTTCAGCCTCCTTGCCATTGCTCCTCTTCATCTGCTCCATGATGAATTTCCCTCTGTTCTCCGTCATCATTCCTTCAATCTTCTGCAGTAGTTCTTGTTTCTGATCATCTGATTTACTCCTGTTATTGAAACAGAGAAATTTTCCTCCACATTCAGTCACGAGTCTCTGGAGATCTGCATGGTTTTGTAGATGTTCATCAATGGTCTCATCCAGATCCTCCAGCTCATCTCCATGTGTGAACAGAATCAGGATGTACTTCTGAACTCCAGGACCAAATAAACACTTAATGAAATCCAGGATCTCTTCCTCATTTTCCACAGGTTCTTCCAGAGGAACAGTGAGCAGAACTGAACTGAGACCTGCTGAACATCCAGAGACCAGCTGCTGTTTCATCATCTCCAGCTTCTCTGTATTCAGATCTGGATCCAGAAGATCTGGACAATCAATCACAGAAACATGCTTCACTCTGATCTGAGTTACTTCCTCAGGTGAAGACTCATGTTTCTTCTTAGGATTGTGCACTTTAAACTTTCTTTCTCCCAGTATAGTGTTTCCAGATGAGCTTTTCCCTGAAAACTTCCTGCCCATCAGAAGAATCCGGATCACTGGATCATCTGGACCAGCTGACATCTCTGAAGAGACAGAAAATATGGAGTATGAATATAAATATAATGTCAAGTGTATTGTCAGTGTATGATTATTATGGCCCAAAATGACAGAAACTGCCGCAGCTTTTGTCAAAAATTGTGCCTTTTTTGTAGTAAAAATAATAATCACGATTTCTAATGTAATTGATGTTTCTGTTAGTGAGAGTATCATTTCCCGTGATTATAATTACTGGAACCCCGTATTGAAAACAATTATATCCAGCAAAATAATGTACAAATATACTGGTGAAATCATAGTGAGGACGAGCAATATTCACCCCAATGTGTATTAAATTAATTATTATATGTAGATGTTTAACACTTACCATTAAACCTTTAAACACAAATAAATATTTATCTATTGTTTGCCGCACTTTGGATCACTCTTGCCCGGTTTGGTGGCGGTTAGAGAGAGCCAGGGTAGCCCGAGCGAGCCCAGTGAAGTTATCAAGATTGCTGCTGTTGCAATTTGCAGATAATGCAGAATTACCAAACTTTGAGTTCTTGGTATTGAGAAAAGCTGAGAATTTTTTTCAGCTGTAAACACCTTGTAAACTTGCTTTTTGTTTTATATATAACTATATACAGTGGGGAGAACAAGTATTTGATACACTGCCGATTTTGCAGGTTTGTCCACTTACACAGCATGTAGAAGTCTGTCATTTTTAATCATAGGTACTCTTCAACTGTGAGTGACGGAAGCTAAAACAAAAATCCAGAACGTCACTGTAACAAAGTTCGTAAATATAGGAAGAAGGAGGCGGGAACCGGCGATCATTCAACATAATTTAATAACCAAATAAACCAACAATAAAACAAAAAGTATAAGGGCGGCAGTTCCTCACGGCGACTGCCGCCCACACAAACAAAATAAACCACAACATAAAATCCCAGGCCTGGTCCTCTCTCGTCCTTCACTGTCGTCGCTCCTCTTTTATGCTTCCGGAGCTCCTCCGTGAGAGATACGAGACCGGTGCGCCGAGCACCTGAAGCTCGTTAACACTCGCGTCACCGGCCTCGCGCCGTTCCCTCACGGCTCTCACCCACCCTGCTCGTCACAGTCACATTGTATGATTTTTAAGTAATTAATTTGCATTTTATTGCATGACATCAGTATTTGATAGATCAGAAAAGCAGAACTTGATATTTGGTACAGAAACCTTTGTTTGGAATTACAGAGATCATAGTTTCCAGTTCTTGAGCAGGTTTGCACACACTGCCGCAGGGATCTTAGCCCACTCCTCCATACAGACCTCCTCCAGATCCTTCAGGTTTCGGGGCTGCTGCAGGGAAATATGGACTTTCAGAGATTCCCTCCAAACAGTTTCTGTTGGGTTCAGGTCTGGAGACTGGCTAGGCCACTCCAGGACCTTGAGATGCTTCTTACGGAGCCTCTCCTCAGTTCCCCTTCCTGTGTGTTTCGGGTCATTGTCATTCTGGAAGACCCAGCCACGACCCATCTTCAGTGCTCTGACTGAGGGAAGGAGGTTGTTGGCCAAGATCTTGCGATACACGGCCCTATCCGTCCTCCCCTCAATACGGAGCAGTCGTCCTGCCACCTTTGCAGAAAAGCTTCTCCAAAGAATGATGTTTCCACCTCCATGCTTCACGGTTGGGATGGTGTTCTTGGGCTTGTACTCATCCTTCCTCTTCCTCCAAACACAGCGAGTGGAGTTTAGACCAAAAAGCTCTATTTTTGTCTCATCTGACCACATGATCTTCTCCCATTCCTCCTCTGGATCATCCAGATGGTCATTGGCAAACTTCAGACGGGGCTGGACATGCGCTGGATTGAGCGGGGGGACCTTGCGTGTGCTGCAGGATTTTAATCCATGACGGCGTAGTGTGTTACTAATGGTTTTCTTTGAGACTGTGGTCCCAGCTCTCTTCAGGTCATTGACCGGGTCCTGCCGTAAAGTTCTGGACTGATCCCTCACCTTCCTCATGATCATTGATGCCCACGAGGTAAGATCTTGCATGGTGCCCCAGACCGAGGGAGATTGACCATCATCTTGATCTTCTTCCATTTTCTAATAATTGAGCCAACAGTTGTTGCCTTCTCACCAAGCTCTTGCCTATTGTCCTGTAGCCCATCCCAGCCTTGTGCAGGTCATGCAATAAAATGCAAATTAAACCCTCTATCTCTGGGTTTTAGGAGGACACGGAGAGCAGTGGGAGTTGGAAAAACCTCACCACTCTCATCCTCCTTCTGTCACCAGTGGGCAGCAGTTCTCAGCAAGCCTTCTCCTACTGTGGAACCGGGTAAGTGTTGCACCGCACACTCAGAGGGATCAGCTGATGGGTACACTCTGGAATATCTTCTTGTTTCTCCACGCCTCAACTCTCCTTCCATCAACCGTAACAGAATGGAATGCATCCGAGCTAAATTCCAAGTATCTGAATACTTATGCAATGTGATATTTACATTGCAACACACCATTGGTGTGAAAATTACAATTAGAAAAGTATAAATAAATGCATCAAAAGTTGTATGACTCACCCATAACTGCTTGTTTCCTTGTCCTTTGCTGAAAGACACATTTGATTCGAATCAACAACAGATTAAATAATGAAACTTTCAATAAGGTGAGAATCATTTCATCTATAATCTATAGTCACTTAATACATGCATTTGATCATACCTCTGTTGAAACTCTGATGACATCACTGTCCACGGTGTAGTTGAGTTTCCCCAGCGCTGCACATTTGATCTCATACTCAGTTTCCTCTCTCAGATCAGTCAGAGTAACTGTGTGTTGGTCCTTCAGCACAGGTTCAGATCTCCAGACTGTCTCTTCCTTCGGTTTATACAGTAATCTGAGCTCCACTGTAGCAGGACATGATGGAGCAACCTTCAGAACCACACTCCGACCTTTGACCTCTTCAATAACTGGACAAGCTGGCTGTGATGGAGGAGTAAAGCTAACAGCTTCATCACATCCATGTTCATACAGAAGAATGCAGGAACCAGGATGATTCTCCATTTCCTTTGAAGACACAATGAACCGGTCTTGTTTACAGCTGCTTGATTTGATCAAGTTCTTAAATATCATCAAGTTTCTCCGCAGTGTCTTTTGGATCTCAGGAGTGAGCCAAGACTTTTGCTCTGAATCAGGGCTCTTCTCATCGGTTTCTCCTTTTGTTGAAGGTCTCAGATAAGCCCTTTGTTTAGGAAGCAGCACATCTGAGCAG
Organism: Zacco platypus; assembly: GCA_038088235.1. Taxonomy (NCBI): domain Eukaryota; kingdom Metazoa; phylum Chordata; class Actinopteri; order Cypriniformes; family Xenocyprididae; genus Zacco; species Zacco platypus. The sequence goes on from CM076083.1 coordinate 619,109, forward strand.
TTCAATGATGTGAACGTGTAACTGACCAGATTCCCAACGTCCAGATCCATCAAGATGGCATCTATGTTGACTTCTACCTGTGCACCATGAGCTTTCAGCTGTCTGAGGACTGATTTAATGATCTCAGACTCTCTTTCTCTCGCTTTCAGCCATTCTGTGAGGTCACTTCCTCTGAATGGAGATTCATCATGTTCTTGTAGAAGTTCATTCAGTTCTGTTTCCTTCATCAAGTTCCCACGGATGTTTGGCAGCAGAGAGCCGAGTGTCTTCATGAGTCTCAGCTTATAGGAGTAGCAGTTTTCCTTCATTTTCAGTATTTTATCATGAAATGAGACGAACGCCAGAGCAGGAGAGTCTTTCAGAAGGTCACTGCATTTCATCTCCGCTGTATTTAAACTCTCAATCACTGATTCAATCTTCATGATTAGATCCATGCTGATCTCCTTCTGAAGTTTTGAAGGTCTGGAGTGAAGTTTGTCCAGAGGATAAAGCCAAACTCTCAGAGGAACTGCCAGCTCTTGATTTTCTCCCAGGAGTTTTGGAAGATCAGAGAAAACCTTCATTGCATCTTCAAAACAGGTCGGGTTGGAAGGTAACTGGAAGTCGCCGTAAAATGTACAAGTGAAGTTTTGGACTGCAGATTTCTGATCGTCTTTCATGCTGAAATTAACGTTTGCATCTACTGAAATGCCCTTAAGTTTCTCAAGGGCCAGTTTGACTTCTCCCTCTACTGTGCTTTTGTCCTCATCAGATGAAACTTCTCTGTCAAACACAAAGCAGGCGTCTGCTCCATACAGTATTGCCGTCACTACATGTGTGGCGATATCATTATCATCGTCTGGAATATTTTCAGAAGGCAGCTGATTCACGGTCAGTTCTTCAAACCTGCTGGTTGAATGATAATGAAGTGTCAGTCGCTGCTGTTTGAAAGACGTCTTGGTGTCTGTGAGATATTTCGCTGCTCCACTAACTTGGACGAGGCCGCCTAAAAGACTCAGTTTGAGTCCACCGTCAACATTCATTAATTTAGATTTGTCCTGAATAGAGTCTGAAGATGTGATATTGAATCCTGTGTTAATTTGGGAATGAGAGCACATATTCTGCTGCAGCTGCTCTTTATTCCAAAGTCTGATTCCTGTCAAATAAAAGATGTGTTTGAATTTAATCACATTTGATGTCTGAAATCTCCATACATTTTCTAAAGACAAGTTCTGATGATCATTAATGAAGTTGTGTTTATATGGCATTTGACAAGAATATACAATATAAAAGGCATTTTCAGCAAAACAACAAATGGTAATATCGTGGCCATTTCTTGTGTAAATTGAGTAAAACATTGAGGATCAAATCATATTACTTGTTACCTGGTATTAACTCGTCTTTTCTGCAGTCATACAGCATGCCGAGCTGGAAGGGTCTCCCAAGAGCCGTAGTTTTGATCACATTCACTCCCAATGACTCCATACTGAAGACAAAACACATCAAGAGAAGAAAAACTGACCAGTGAACTTATTCTGTATGTGAACTCACACAAGCAAGTACAGCCTGAGAAATGATGCTGTTGAATGAAGCACTGACATTATTTAATAATATTCTGATAGAAATATCGTCACTGGAGAGAGATTGAGACACACTTCTTCATTTGTTAGTTTTGAAGTTTCAGATGAAAACTGTTCAGTTGTTCAGAGACAAACACTTTCTCTACCATCTTTTTCTAGTCCTAATTCACTCTTTATGGAGTCCATTGTGTCCGTTTCACCTATAATTTAGACCTTGCCATCTCAATTTTACATCGTTGTCACAGTTATGCCTGTTAATATCTGTTTCTTGGTTCCTTGGTCTCATGTTCCTTGTTGTTAGTTCCAGTCTTGTCATCTGTATCTCTTGTTCCTTGTTTTGAGTTCAGTCTGTCATTTGTCACCTTCATTAATTCATTTAGCTCAGCTGTGTCTTGTCTGTCACCTGTGCCCCGCTCATTATCCTTGAGTGTTCCTGTGTATATATTCCCTCTGTGTCAGTCCTGTCATGGTTCGACGTCAACGTATCGTACTTGGTTGTTCCTGTGATTATCCCGAGTCTTTATTAAAGTGGTTAAAGTTACTCTACTGTCTCCTCATCCTTGGTCCCGTCTCCCAAGTGTTAGAAAACATCGAACCCAACTACTACTACAACTACGACGATGAATCCTGCAGAAGCAGAGGATCGTCTGTGGAGCATTCGGCAGAGGGGACGTCCACTGGAAAGGTATGTGGAGGAGTTTGTCGAGCTCTCTCATCTGGTGGATTGGCCGGATGCTTCACTTAATGCGGTGTTTTGGTTTGGACTGGATGAGAATATCATTCGCCCGAACGAACCAATGTGCAGTTTCTCTCTAGTCGAATCAATTAATTTAATCCTGGATTTAATCTGAGTTTGAGGTCAAAGAGTGTGTTCTCCATCCAGTCCCATCCGAAACACCCGCTCCACCAGCCCACCTCACGCCGGTTACCCCCACCTACCCCTCCAGTGGAGAGGTTCCTGTTTGTCCGTTTGACCAGTCATGTAACCACAGACGAGGGTCTGGGGGTTCAAGGTGTTGGAGCCCCCGCTGCTGTCGGCCTGGTCGGCGTTCAAGTCCGCCTCCCTTCCTCGATGTTCAGCGCCAGATCATCATCCTGAACCCACTCCTATTTGTCAGCCTGAGCCCGCAATCCAGCTTCGTCAGAGACGCAAGCCACGTAGGAAGAAGGCCATGGAAACTGAGCCATGCTTCCACAGGGCCACCGCCTGCTCTGCTATGGCTGATCATTATGGAATTATAAATGTCGTGTCTCTGCCTATTGTTCCCGAGGCCTTCCCTGTACTTTCAGTTAACCCTGAACTTTCTAATTCCAGTGACGCAGTCACGGAGATCGGCCCTGAACTTTTTGTTTCCCCCAAAGCGATCACGGAGATCGGCAATGACTGTTTTGTTGATCCTAATGTGACCAAGGAGGTCGCCGTTGAACTTTATGTTTGCCCCTAACCTTTTATTTACCCTGATGCGATTGCGGAGATCCCCAAAGAACTTTTTGTTTTCCCTAACACGACCGAGGAGTTCGCTGTTGAACCTTCTGTTTTCCTGGGACCTGTTAGTTGCCCTGAACCTGCTATCAGCCCTGTCAGCCCAGAACTTTCTGTCTGCCCCAAGGCCATCACAGAGACCGCACCTGAACTTGCAGTTTTCCCTGATGCGATCACCCCTGAACCTCTGGTCTGCCCTGATATGACCATAGAGGTCACCCACGAGCCCGCTCCAGCGCTAGACCTTCCTCCACCTGAGCCAATGCCTGACCTTCCGCCAGATCTTCTGCCCCCTGATCACTCTCCGCCTGAGTTAGGTCCCGATCATCCGTCGCCTGAGCCCATCAAAAAGGGTAATTCTCTCATTAATTTTTTTGGGAGGGCCCAGTGGCCGTGACCATGGCTATGGTGGCCAGATGGCCAAGGGTCAAGGAGGCCACGTCCTGGGCTCCACCCTAACCACCTGAGCTCTCTGCTTCGCCCTTGACTCCTCCTAGAACTCCACCCTGGCCGCTTGAGCTCTCTGTTCTGCCCTGGACTTCATCCTTGGCTCCGCCCTGGCCGCCAGAACTCCCTGACCCGCCATGGGACCCCGAGGTCCAGGAGACACCCTGGAGGCCACCTGAACTGCCTGCTCCTGCACACGGCCTCCAGGGTGCCCGCCCCCCCTCCCGTATCGTTTCCTTTACGGTGCGAGGTCACGCCTTCCGAGAGGGGGGAATACTGTCACAGTTATGTCCTGTCCTTAGTCTCATGTTCCTTGTTGTTAGTTCTAGTCTTGTCATCTGTATCTCTTGTTCCTTGTTTTGAGTTCAGTCTGTCATTTGTCACCTTCATTAATTCATTTAGCTCAGCTGTGTCTTGTCTGTCACCTGTGCCCCGCTCATTATCCTTGAGTGTTCCTGTGTATATATTCCCTCTGTGTCAGTCCTGTCATGGTTCGACGTTAACGTATCGTACTTGGTTGTTCCTGTGATTATCCCGAGTCTTTATTAAAGTGGTTAAAGTTACTCTTCCGTCTCCTCATCCTTGGTCCCGTCTACCAAGCGTTACAATCGTCATGTTTATAATGAATATTCTGTATATTTCATAAAGTTTCGGCATCTTTACAGATTCAGGCTCTGTGACTGATCTCAGACCAACAGAACAGGTCTGAACATGAAACGCTGAGCATTGAGAACATTGAAATATTTAAAATGACTGAAAAATGAGTTTCAGCGTGAGAGCCGTCACGTTTTATTCTATTTTAAAGCCTTTTATGTGTATAAATGTGTATTATCAAAATGCAAGGATCACTCACACTCACAGTTCATCAAAGATTATCTTCAGTTTCTTATCAAGTTTATCTTATTGAAGAGGAGTTCAACTTGTCTTTGAGTCGTCAGATGTATGAAAGACATGAATTACATCTACTATAGACTAATTTCATCATTTAATGCTGCATCTCACATTTACATTTCGTATAACAAATATAAAGCGAGTATTTGTAAGGAAATGCCGTACCTGTATGTGTGTGTCGTCATGCCTTGTCCTGAATGCTTCTCTGAGGCCAGTAAGAGGAGTTCACGGGTGGAGTCACTTTACAGAGGAAAACCTGCTGCTGTCTGTCCTGTGAAAATGAGCAATAATGTGAAGACAAAGAAAACAGCAGCTGATCACACTTTCAGCATCACACTGGTGTTAAAGTTTAATGTTCAGCTCTCAGATACTCAATGATGCTCGAAATAGAGGGAGGGAATGTAGGAGAAGTCAGATGATTGCAGGTGAACAAAAAGGGAGGTGGAGTTGATAGTTTCAGTGATTGTCGTTTCCTGTCACTCTAACCTCTCTATTAAATCTCTCCCTGTGTTTTGAGGCGCAGCACCTTGCCTGAGCCAATCAGCGCTCAGAAACCTTGACCATGTGACCTCCCCCCCCACAGAGACAGTAGTGCAGTGCAGCATAATTTGTTTTCAGATCTTCAATGATCGCCTGTTGGACGATGGGTTGTCAGTAATTTTGCAATCCTTAACTCTGTAGCTGAAATTAATTTGCACTTCTAAACGAGTTATTCTCTCCTGCTGAAGCAAGATGTGCATATGTATGTGTGTGTTCATAATAAACGTGCTTGTACGTTTGTATATACATATCTTTATTATCCATTTCTTTCATTTATTTATAAAGCACAATTTGTACCACAGCAGTTTCCCAAAGTGCTGTACAAAGATAAAAATAAATAAAACACAAAATACAGAAGTAAATTCAAAGTAAGCACAGAAATTCAATGTAAATCATGCCTCAATAGAATTAAAAGATAATAAATGAGTTTTTATAGTTCTAGTAGGAGGCGTTCTAACATGGAAGGGTAAAAGATCTCAGTCGAGCTGTGTTTATCTCGATTTATTTATTTGTCAAGTAGTTGAGTTCTGTGTTGTGTTCACACTCCAAAGTTAGTTGTGCGTGTTCAGATTCCACTTCCATTCTTTTGGTGTAAAACAATAATAACTTTAGGTGGTCTGGGGCATGATTTCCCAGAAGAAAATGTTGCATATTTTAACCCTTGTGCATCCTTATGGACATTTCAGTTTTGTTTTGTGTTATAAGTGCGCCTTTGTTAATGCCAACAACATGAATTTTGGCTCAGGTGTTTATTTTTATTAGAATTTTAATATTTTACCTTCATTTCCTTCAAAAAAATCAATTTTACCCTCCGTACAAAAAAATGTCCACATTGAAACCCATTGATACTGCAATTTTTTAACCCAGGGCCGTTTGACTTTAAAATGATACAATATTTGCAAATAGGCATTAAATTTTACATTTATACCAGATTGTGCCATATTTTCAAATTTGGCATATAAAAGAAACACTGGCTTTATTTGTCTATTATAGAGTCAATTGTAAAAATAAAGCAGCTGTAATTGTGTGGGGATGTTGGTAAGGATGTCAGAGAGTAGTTTCATGTGTTTACTGAACATTTAATGTGTGAAATTAGTTTGAAAGAAATTATATTGCAGTGGCAATCAAAAATCCCACTCCATGTGTGATGTCATGTGTCACATGGGTCGTGTGAAAACTATGAAAAAGGTCCAAGAAGGTTTTTCTTTTTCACCCAAACACGCATCTTAACCCTTGATCGCACTTGTTCACATGTTATTGTTTTTGTACGGAGATAAAAGGTGAATCTTGAATCTGAAGCAGACGTTCAGAAGACACATTGTTTTAGTTTTCACCACAAGAAAACGCTGATTGTTTAGTCTGGTAGATTTTATACAAAGTTTCTCCATAGAATCTTTCAGTGAATAGTTCTTAATTGAACACATTTTTTGTCTTAGTGTAAAGAACATTCTAAAACAAATCTAAAGAATTTTTTCCCCAACAGTAAAGAACCTGTTATGGAAAACTTCCATGGATATAAAAGGTTCTTCATGAAACCACAGATGCCAATGAAGACCCTTTATTTTTAAGAGTGTATAAGTCACAAATCAACTGCTAGTGAACGTGAAAGAGACAAACTACTGAGCAGAAATTAATTACTTTATAAAATTGTATGCTTATTGTTCATTAACAACAATATTTATGTTTTGAAAACTGAAATTAAGTGCAATGTTAGAGCAGTGATGTAAGCAGCAGAATTTCAGAGATTCAGAGGTACTTTTTTGAAACATTAAAATACTTTAGTGCTGAAATATTCCAGCACTTTGACTTTGAATACGAACTTTGCTTTTACTTCAGTATCTTAATAGTCGAGAGACGATGTCATTCATTACGCACAAATTCAAAGTGTCTAACAGTCTTTACGGCGCTCGCGCTCTTTTAAACCGGCAAATGATCCTCCGGAAATCACGGCAATCGACACGACACGTTTATTTTAGGAATACATGACAATCAATCCAGAAGAGATGACACCTACATTACGAGCTGCACCTGCTTGATTTGAGGACTGCGCGTGCACAGAGGCGTTTTTGAGTAGTTTAGAGTGACAAATCGTACCAGTCTGAATATGAATACCCCCCCCCCCAACCCACCCCAAAAAAAAAAAAAAATAATAATTCTCATCGAATCTACACGATTCACGTAGGTCACCTATTTTGGTTTCAAAAGGTGAGGGAGTTTCATGCCTGATATATACGTGTGTGTGTGTGTGTGTGTGTGTGCGTGTGTGTGTGTGTGTGTGTGTGTGTGTAATGTTTTCAGTTGCGACCCGCGCCACTGGGCCTTCCGTTATGAATGTTGATGAAAGTGTTCCTGTTATTTAAATTACTACTATTACTATTAAGATTTCCTTCAGTCCGACATATTTGGAGCGCTTTTGAGCTACAATATCTCACATAATGTTCGAGTGAAATGAATTTGACAAGATCAAAATACAGTCGTTGATTCCGTGTTCGCATCATATAGCCCACCTGAAATGAAGAAAGTCGCTCCGCTTTGAGATGAACAAACCAGACAGATCACAAGCTCACACACTTATTCAAATATAGCGCAAAACTCCAACAAAACATCTGTGTCAGGAAATCCCCGGAGCTGCTGTTTAGTTTCACTTTCACCACAAACTCTTGGAAAGTGTTTCATCAGTGGGTGTTCGGGTACAGGTCTTCCCAGGCGCGCAGATGTCCCTACGAGAGGGTAAAACAGAGGATTAACCAGTGTTTGCACTCTCTCTGAGTGACGCCGGGGCGCGAACCTTTCTTTCCAAGTACAGTAGGGGAAGGTCCCAGCTTTTTTCGCCTCCTAGGGTCTCCTCCTATTGGGTAGGTTTAGGGGTCGCGTTAGGATAGTCAATCGGAGAGAGCTCTCCTAGCCAATCAGAGGCGACAAAGGCGGGACCTCGTGCCTGTATGAGCGGTAAACAAACAATGTAAGTATCCTGTGCCTGTTGACTTTCCCAGATGTGGCAGATTAGATTTGTTATGGGGAATAACTAGTCTGACAATAATGGCAAGAAGGCTTTTGCACTATTTATCGTCAGGAAATGATGTTTTATCTTATCATTTAACCCATTGTACAAATTGACTGAGGTATGTTCACTGTCGTGTGAGCCACTATAAAAATAATTATAAGTAAATTTGTGTGTAAACAACAAATAAAGGCCTACATAAACTTTTGACATCCTCTTATAGCAGGAAATCATGTTTTTTTTTTATTGTACGGAGCAACGGAGGATATAGATTCTTAAATTATGGACTATGAAAAACATTTCTTAATATGTCATACATCATTTGAAAGATAATTCTAACCTATAAATTGCAACAAACTTGTAACACATAAATTAATTTTTTTTAGGTATTTTTTTTTGCACATATGTTCTTTGCTTTTTTTGTTCATAATGATAGACTTTGTGTGCTGAGATAAGCAAATGTTTAAATAAAACATACTTTGCTGAAGACATGAAGTTTTGGTGGGTGATTGGAGTCAAATAACAGTCTGATCATGAACTGCTAGTGGTGATCAGGGAGGCCTTTGTTTACTTTTGTTCATTGTTGTTTATCCATGATTTCAAATAAAAATCCCCCAATGGCTTTTTAGTGCAAATCATTAGCCCAAATTACGCAAAGTAACTACTTGAGCACTAGTTAAAGCCCAAATTACGCAAAATAACGAATTGAGTTTAAATAATTTGCTGACAGCTTGGTCCCCCCCAGTTAAAAAGTCCCATCTGCGCCCCTGGGTCTTCCTGTACATCAACAGCAACTTCACACAGTCATTCAGTGTCAGAAACGGATGAAATGCTGGTGTTGATGGAAACACAGTAATCTTCATCTGTCTGAAGTGCAGATATTCACTATATACTGACGGAACAAACTCCACAGACGAGTGATTTCTCTCTCTAAATGTTGAAGAGACGAGCGGGTGTTTCACTGAGGTCTTGTCATGAAGTCCAGGAGTGTCCATCACTGAACTTCACAGTAGATTCAGAGTCCGAACTGATGGAGATTCAACAGGTTTCTGTCCATGATGGGCTTTCCAGGGGCGCTTTTCACTGCGGTCAAGCAACAGGTGTTGTGCCGAAATCGGTGACCCATCGAAAACTGTGACCAGGGGTCGCTGTTGAGCAAATCTTCGCGCGAGAAGCGCGTTCACGTGCAGAGAGCAAACACCGAAGCGGAATGATACTGCAAAACATGTTCCCTTTCATGGGAACTTCGAGCTGCGTCGAGACGCATTGGGAACGCTTCTGCGTGATTGCGTCGTGAAGCACATGTGAAATCTGTCCAATGGCGTGACGGAACGTCATGGTGATGTCACAGACCAGGAAACTATAAAGCACCCCTCCAAACAAAGAATGGCAGCTTCTCTGTCTTCAGCAAGCGCTCTGTGTTTCTGTCTGTGATTTACTGTTGTTTGTCAAAAGCATTTCACGAAAATATGGCGAGTCCCAAGCAGTTTAAGAAGTGTGTTCCTCCCTGCCCCCGTTTCATTACGAGTGGGGATACACACGAGCTTTGTGTTGCTTGTTTGGGTGCGGAGCACGCACAGTCAGCTCTCGAGGGAGCGGGCTGTGTTCACTGCGATAAGATGGCAGTGAAAGTGCTTCGCTCCCGCCGGGCGTTCTTCGAGGAGGGCGCTTCGGCTCACGTTCCTCGTGGTTCGGGTCCCGCTTCTGCCGAGGCAGAGCGGCGGCTCAAATCATGGGGTTCGCAAATGGATCTGGCAGAGGGGTTAGAGACGGGCCCCGCCCTTTCTCTGCCCTCACCTGCCGGGTCTAGTGCCTCATCTCATTGCGGTTTCTTCTCCCAGGGTTGAGGCACCGGTGTTTTATCGGGTAGTCATGGCCTAGTGGTGAGGGAGTTGGGCTTGTAATCAGAAGGTTGCCGGTTCGATTCCCACGCCGGCAGGAATTGAAGGTGGGGATTGTGAATGAACAGCACTCTCTCCACCTTCGATACCATGACTAAAGTGCGCTTGAGCAAGGCACCTAACCCCTAATTGCTCCCCTTGTAAGTCGCTTTGGATAAAAGCGTCTGCTAAATGAAAAAATGAAATGTTTTACTTATCCAGCTCTGAGGAGTTGGATATAGTGAGCATCGATGCTAGTATGTCTCGCGTTTGCTGTTGCAGCGCGTATATTTCTTGTCTGCAATAATATATGGCTGGATCTCGCGTTTGCTGAGGCAGCGTGTAGATTTCTTGTCTGCAATAATATGTGGCTCGGATCTCGCGTTTGCTGAGGCAGCGTGCAGATTATGTGCCCGCAATTTATTTATTTATATATATTATATATGGTTATATATATTGTATTATATATAATTTATTTATATATATATATATATATATATATATATATATTTATATTTGGGAACTGAGCAGACGGGACTTTCCCTTTCTCTCTTTCCCTATCATTGCATGCAGACTATACCAGCTTTATTCTTTTTGTATCTCATGTCAGAAAAAATTAAACTCTTCTGATTTTTGGATGCCTGTTTAATCACCGGAGGAAAGTGGTGTACACCTCATCATACGGTGCCCATTTCTCCTCGGTGCCCTCAGGGGGCCGTTCTGCCAACCCGGCCATTAAGTATGTGTTTGGGCGCAGAGCCCCCCAGCGGTTTTCTGAGGAAAACCCTGGTACAGTCAGATCGGTTGTTTCTGCCGGTGCGCCGCTTCAGGACGCCGAGCTGACTGTCAAAAAAAAAAAAAAAAAAAAGGGGTCCTGACGCTTTCTGCGCCAGGCCTCTGGGGGCAGTCCTCACCGGGGGAAAGTGGTGTACACCTCATCATACGGTGCCCATTTTTCCTCGGCGCCCTCAAGGGGCCATTCTGCCAACCCGGCCTTTGAATATGTGTCTGGGCGCAGAGCCCCCCAGCGGTTTTCTGAGGAAAACCCTGGTGCAGTCAGATCGGTTGTTCCTGCCGGTGCGCCGCTTCAGGGCACCGAGCTGGCTGTCAATATACCAGAGACCAGTCTCGAGAGACTGGTTCCCTTAGGAGATTTTCTAATAGAATGGAAATGTCTACAGAATATATCTTCATGGGTGCTGCAGATAATAGAAAGAGGCTACAAATTACAGTTCAGGTCATGCCCGCCCAGGTTCAGCGGGGTCCTCACCACGGTGGTGGATCCCGAGCAGTCTCTGGTTTTGGAACAAGAAGTTCTGACACTTTTGCAAAAAGGAGCTATAGAAAGGGTTCCTCCTCCCAGCAAGCAGTCAGGGTTTTACAGCCGCTATTTCATTGTTCCGAAAAAGGATGGAGGTCTGCGTCCCATCCTAGATCTTCGCTTATTGAATCTTACGGTCCAAAAGCTCAAGTTCTGGATGCTTACACTCAAACAGATTGTTTCACAGATCAAATCCAAGGATTGGTTTGTGACAATCGATCTCAAAGACGCGTATTTTCATATATCCATCCATCCTCATCACAGGAAGTTCCTGAGGTTCGCTTTCGGGGACGAAGCTTATCAATTTCGGGTTCTTCCATTCGGCCTAGGGTTATCACCCCGCACCTTTACAAAATGCGTGGATGCAGCTCTGGCTCCGCTGAGACTCCAGGGCATTCGCGTGTTAAATTATATCGACGATTGGTTGATTTTAGCTCAATCCGAGCTCATGGCGGTTCGACATCGAGATGTCGTTCTCGCACATATCAAAAGGTTGGGGTTGAGGTTGAACGCCAAAAAGAGTGTGCTTCTTCCATCTCAGAGAACCACTTTTCTAGGCGTGGTATGGGATTCGACAACGATGCGGGCCCATCTTGCTCCAGCTCGCATTGCGTCAATCCTGTCAGCCGTCAATGGAATAAAACTAGGCCAGTTCATCACTGTCAAACAGTTTCAGAGACTGTTGGGTCTCATGGCAGCTGCGTCCAACGTGATACCTTTTGGCCTGCTGTACATGAGGCCGCTGCAGTGGTGGCTGAGGACCAAGGGGTTTTTCTCCGAGGGGAAATCCTTTTCGCATGATCAAGGTCACGCGGCGATGCCTTCGTGCCTTAGTTATGTGGAAGAAACCTTGGTTCCTTTCCCAAGGGCCCGTGTTAGGAGTTCTTTGTCGTCGCGTAATGCTAACGACGGATGCTTCCCTCACGGGTTGGGGGGCGATCATGAGTGGTCGCTCAGCTCAGGGTCTGTGGCAGGGTCATCTACTTTCCTGGCACATAAATCGGCTGGAAATGATGGCGGTGTTTCAAGCTCTCAAACACTTCCTGCCGGACCTGAGGGGCCATCATGTGTTGGTCCGTACAGACAACACATCGGTGGTCTCTTACATCAACCATCAGGGGGGTCTGAGGTCACGACACTTGTGCAAACTAGCTCAGTATATCCTTCTGTGGGCTCAGGGGAAACTGCTCTCCCTGAGAGCAGTTTACATTCCAGGGCATTTGAATCAGGGAGCAGACGTCCTGTCGAGACAGGGGCTGAGGCCCGGGGAGTGGAGACTTCACCCCGAGGTGGTGGAGCTCCTATGGGAGAAATTCGGTCGTTCAGATATAGACCTATTTGCAACTCAGGAGACAACTCATTGTCCGTTATGGTTCTCCCTCACTCACCCAGCCCCACTGGGGCTGGACGCTATGGTGCAGGCGTGGCCGAGGCGGCGCCTGTATGCTTTTCCCCCGATCGCTCTGCTCCCAGGGGTTCTGGAGAGGGTTCGTCAGGATGGGGTCAGCCTGTTGCTCATAGCCCCATTCTGGCCAACCAGAGTTTGGTTTTCGGACCTGACGTCGCTAGTGGTCGGCTCCCCCTGGGAGATTCCGATTCGACGAGACCTCCTGTCACAAGCAGGAGGCACGATATTTCACCCTCGACCAGAGCTGTGGAAACTGTGGGCCTGGCCCCTGAGGGGGTCCAGTTCATGAGGTCTGGTCTCTCTACTGAGGTAGTAGAGACCATTCTTCACTCCAGAGCCCCGTCTACGAGGAGACTTTATGCCAATAAATGGAGTCTGTTCTCATCTTGGTGTATAGAACAGCATCTTGAACCTGTTAACTGCTCTGTAGGTTCAGTTTTAGAATTTCTGCAGGAGAGGTTCTCAGCAGGGTTATCTCCCTCCACTCTTAAGGTTTACGTGGCGGCCATTTCTGCTTACCACATCCCTGTGGGTGGCGCATCTTTAGGGAGAGACCCTTTGGTGACAAGGTTTCTTCGTGGTACTCTGAGGCTTAGGCCTGCACAGCGGGTTAGAACACCTGCCTGGGATTTGGCCATAGTGCTCGAGGGCCTGGCCATGGCTCCCTTTGAGCCCTTGGAGGAAGTATCTGAAATATTCCTCACCTTAAAATCTATATTTCTCCTGGCTATTACATCTCTCAAAAGAATTGGAGATCTTCAAGCCCTCTCTGTGGCTCCTTCATGTCTGGAATTTGCACCTGGTATGGTGAAAGCGTTCCTGCATACCAAGCCGGGATATGTGCCTAAGGTCCCTACTAATACTGTAGGGCCCATTGTGCTGCAGGCCTTCTGTCCTCCACCTTTTATAAATACAGATCAGGAAAAACTTAATCTGCTTTGCCCAGTTAGGGCTCTAGACGCCTACGTCCACAGAGCTGCCCTGTGGCGTAGGTCAGATCAACTGTTTGTCTGTTTCGGGTCACCCAGGAAGGGTTGTCCCGCTTCTAAGCAGAGAATGAGCAAGTGGGTGGTTGAGGCCATCTCACTTGCTTACGAGTCGGCCGGACAGCCTTCACCTTTGACTGTCCGTGCCCATTCCACGAGGAGTATGGCGGCCTCTAAAGCCCTTCTGTCAGGAGTTTCTTTGCAAGATGTGTGTGATGCGGCGGGCTGGTCCTCTCCGCACACATTTCTGAGATTTTATAGCCTTGACTTAGGCTCTACTCCGGGGTCTTCGGTCCTCACTTAGCTCCACAGTCGGGGCTTTTGGCATTGTGGCGTAGTGGGTATTGGGTTCCCAATGCGTCTCGACGCAGCTCGAAGTTCCCATGAAAGGGAACGTCTCAGGTTACGTATGTAACCCTGGTTCCCTGAATAGGGAACGAGACGCTGCGTCGCGTTGCCACACTCCCTGCAAGCCTCGGAGCGCTTTGCTTCAGCCAGTTTTGAAGCTGCCATTCTTTGTTTGGAGGGGTGCTTTATAGTTTCCTGGTCTGTGACGTCACCATGACGTTCCGTCACGCCATTGGACAGATTTCACATGTGCTTCACGACGCAATCACGCAGAAGCGTTCCCAATGCGTCTCGACGCAGCGTCTCGTTCCCTATTCAGGGAACCAGGGTTACATACGTAACCTGAGACGTTTTATATATAAAAAAAAGAAACGTCCAACGCTTGTATACAGAAGAAATTAAACATTAATGCTGCGCTGTTATTGACTGATGCTGGACGTTATACAAAGAATGGATTCGTTTTGTATTCTCATTGTCTGATACACATAGACTTTATTCTTATTATATCAATTACAATTACTCAAACTAAAATTACAGTTTGTTAGTTTGATATATATATATATATAATATGTGTATTTATAATATATGTATATGTATTTATAATATATGTATTTATAAAATGTGGTGTGTGTATATATATATATATATACGACGGGTCAAACATGAAAAAAATACTATAGTAATTTATAATAAATACCATAGTGTTTTTGAGCCATACTATAGTAAAATACTTGAATTACTTTATTGTGGTAATTGTATAGTTGTTGTGGTAATTTAACAACTATAGTAATATAAACTTACTTGACCCAATACTGTACTAAGTTTTCTACTATTATACTGCAACAAACTATATACAGCATACTCCAATTTACTATATGATTCAAAAACACTATAATATTCACTATAAATTACTATAGTATTTTTTCATATACCTACCGAGATATGTGACCGCTCTTCATTTCACCACAACTGACTGTCATGTTCTATAAAGTGACTCATGTGATGTGTGAACACCTCCCCTTTCTGTTTTATTAAGCGTATTGATCAGATATTGATTTATCTAAACATTATTTACACATTTGTAATTGTACAAACTCAGGTGCAAGTCCTGTGTCACCTCTGCAGAGCAAAGATTAATTTTGTTATCAGGGATTTCATTTGAGAGGCTCTAAATAGTGTCTTATTATAATTGAAAATTTGATTAAAACGAAGACATTTCTCATGCAGAACCTGCGGAGATTTCAGATAAATTTAAGTTGTGTTGGTGTAGGTCTTTTCGTGGTATCAACACATATTGCCTTGGTCTGAAAATATCTGTCTTTTTTTTTTTTTACATTTATGTTCCCATAAATACAATTTGTAACCATTTCAATTACATTTCACTGTTATGTCCTGAACAGGTTTTTCTGTGCACGAAGAATATTCCCACTAGAGATTTCATTTTAATTTCACAAGAAAAATTAGAAACAAGTTAGTGTTCAAATGTGTATATGTAATCAAAAGTGGGATATTGTTATGAAGGGGTGCGTGACAACGCGAGTGCAGATCCAACTGCAGGCTTTATTTTGTAACAGGAACGGTCAAACAGGCAATGGTAATCAACAGCAAACAGGTATGGAGGAGGATTGTATAATCGTAGTTGGTAAACAGGCAAAGTAGATCGGGGTAGGCAGCAAACAAACAACAGTCAGAACGGGGGACCAGGTCCATGGAGCGGAAGAAGGCAGGCTGGGACTGGGAGTGAGAAGGTGTCCAGGGTGGAACAGGCTGTGCAGACCACCACTGCAGATCTAGCATGCTGGGCAAAGGAACTCCTCAATCCCAACACAGTCCTGATGGTACCATCTGGAGCATTTTTCACACTGAATCTGAAAGGGAGGAGGAAAAAAAAGAAAGAAAAATAAAAAGGCCACTAAAGACAAATATTTAAATTTCAGTTCTGCTTTTTATAATGTCTCCACTTATTACCTAATAATTTTGTGATGTTAGACTTTGACGTTTGCAGAATTGAACAACAACAACAAAAAACACTTATGAAAACACATTGTGCATCAGTAGTGATACACTGGCTTAAAAATTCTGTGGAAACAATTTTTTTCAATACAGTCTTACCCAGTTGATGGTGGAGTGATGTTTCCTTTTTCTGCCAGGCTTAATCACGTCCTTCAAGCCACAGTAGCGGCACATGTCAGACAGATCATCTAGTAGAAACACAGCCTTAGAAGTCTAAACCAGGAAAATATTTTTCATGACATGTACATACTGTAACTGTATAAAATGCATCATTTAGATATCCTGTTTTATTTATTATCATTATCATGTTTATTATATTATTATATTATTATTAAGTTTAATGTAATATGTTGAAAGACATGTGGTAGCCTATGTGTTACCTACAATTATTAAATAAATTTATAACAATAAGTGAGGAAAAATGTGACTATTTCAGTTTATTAACATTTTCTAAAATTAAGCAAATCTGTAGAGTAAACCAAAGGGAAAACCCTCCAGAACCGTCCGTGCCATTTCCCTCCTGGAATCTGACAAGTCTTCCTCACTTGTCGGGAAATAGATTCCATCAACAGCCTCATCGCTGAGGATCTGTTGGGCAAACTGAATAAAAATATATAAATATGTTAAGTTAAACACACAAATTGCAATATGCCCCAATCTACACTCACCTAAAGGATTATTAGGAACACCATACTAATACTGTGTTTGACCCTCCTCTGACCTCTAGCATCAACAAGGCATTTTGGCCCACAGGACTGCCGCATCCTGGACGTTTTTCCCTTTTCACACCATTCTTTGTAAACCCTAGAAACGGTTGTGCATGAAAATCCCAGTAACTGAGCAGATAGTGAAATACTCAGACCGGCCCGTCTGGCACCAACAACCATGCCACGCTCAAAATCGCTTAAATCACCTTTCTTTCCCATTCTGACATTCAGTTTGGAGTTCAGGAGATTGTCTTGACCAGGACCACACCCCTAAATGCATTGAAGCAACTGCCATGTGATTGGTTGATTAGATAATTGCATTAATGAGAAATTGAACAGGTGTTCCTAATAATCCTTTAGGTGAGTGTATATAAGGGTTTGTGCCCATAGTAACAATATAATGTTTAACTGTAAAAATGCTTTCTATCCATCCATCCATCCATCCATCCATCCATCCATCTATCTATCCATCTATCCATCTATCTATCTATCCATCTATCCCTATCTGTCTGTTTGTCTGTAACATAACTGTCACAGACAGATAGAGACAACACAGGTAATACAGTTCACATAGGTTTATTGTTGCAGGTGGCAGAAAGCAGGAGAATAAACAGGTGAGTAGATTGATGAGGAGACGTTGAATGAACTTAGTTGGATGATAACAGTCTCTTTGTATCCGCGAAACACGTGGTCAATCTCGCCGCCACGATATTTGGTGGTTCGCGCGTACACTGGATATTACGGTAAGACCGTCAGAGAACTGATCTGAAAACAATCCTCTGTCGAAGCGATCTCACATTCAAGTATGCATTCAGGATGTCTTCATAAATGAAAATAAATAACCAAATGTTACTATTATTTATAGTAAATACAATATATAAAGCCCACTTTCACCTGAAAATGATAGTACACCTCACTGTTAAAAAAACTCCTAGTTTCCACAGATTCATTTCACCTCAGGTGGAGAGGACACCTTCTCACTGTGTCCACTGCACCGTTTCAGGACATTCTGATGTTGCATTCCAAATTAAGAGTCCCCTAAAACTCACATATACGCTGCTCTGTCCATACATTAAAAATTCTTGAACCAGAATGAACGGTGTAAAGTCTAGTCAGGTTTATTTCTACAGCGCTTTCCACACACAGATCGTTTCAAATCAAATAAAACTCGAAACAAATTACTTCATTATCATAACAGTGTAGAGGTGATCTCAACAGCATGATTTTGCAAGTCGCTCAACACAAAAGATTGCAACTATGATTATAAAATCATTCAACTCCGTTTATGTCAACTATTTAAAAAAAAATGTACTAATGCTTTAATATCAAAAGCAAGCACTTTGTGTCACGTGTTCCTTTGTTTGCATGTTCACGCCACGCCTTGTTTCCATGGTGACTGTCTTTATTGGTTCATTCATTTCACCTGTGTTGCATCAATTACTCTGCTGTGTTCCTCTGTATATAAGCCCTCTGTTTCTGTCCAGTCCTTGTCGGTTCCCGTCTGCGTCGACGTGTGTGTGGTTTGCCTTGCCGATCCTAATATTGAACCTCATGCAGTGCTGGATTTCTGCAGACTGTCTGTGTGTTCCGGGTCAAACTGACCCTAATTGGATTCAATACAATTCAATACAACTTATCAAGAAAAAAAACGTATCAAACTTAACAAGCATGTACAAATAATTAACACTTTTCACTCATTATAAAGAATAAATATCTGAATTTCTGATTCATAGAAAATGTTTTTAATCAGCGTTTGTAAGACTGCCCCCCCCACCCATGTGACACTATTATACATTTATAACAACAATATCGTAATCTAAAATAAAGCTTTCAGACTCTAGTTTTCATATTTGATGACTGATTCTCAAAAGAAATGACAAGAGCAATAGAATAATAACAATAGAATAAAAGAACAGGATCAAACACCAACGTTTAATGCAAATCCTTTTCTTTAACAAATATAACAATAACCACCAATAACAAACATAACTCAAGGGAATATAAAAAACATTAATATTAAATATTAAAGCTACATGATAAGAAAGTAAATCTGGCATGAGCAGAGACTCTGAACGCCCACAGTGACACCAACAGGTGAGGAGGACGCTCAACAATACTCTGAACATCTCACATCTGAGGAGAGCTGCTGAAACGGCTGATAAATGACACGGAAGAGTTTCATCGAACAGCTTTTAAAGCGAACAGACGTCCTGCACTTCATTCAAGAAGCTGCTCTGACTAACAAGATTACAGTCAAAATATGAAAGTGAAATAGCAATAGCCAGAGGTGGGAGTAAGTCACACATGTGCAAGTCACAAGTAAGTCTCAAGTCTTAACCTTCAAGTCTCAAGCAAGTCCAAGTCAATTTTTGTGAGAATCAAGTCAAGTCAAGTCAAGTCACTGCTTTATGTCAAGCAAGTCAAGTCAAGTCGTAGCTTAGGTCAAGCAAGTCACTGGCAAGTCATACAAATATTTGATGATTTAAATGAATTTATATATTAAAATAAGTTAAAAATACAGTAGTTATGGACTATGGGAGTTTTATTTGCATCAAAAAAATTGCAATATGCATTCCTACTCAAAAGGTGTACAATAATACAAATTATTATTATTATTATTAAAAATCTAAAAATAAAACTACGTAGCCTTAAATGTAAATGTAACTGAAATTATGCCAAAATAAAAGCATGAAAAGTATTTAGGTACATCTGTTTTGATATGCCTCAAACATTACAGAAGACCACGAAAAAGTATTAAAGATGCACTATGTAGTTTTTTCGTGCACTAGGGGGCGCTAAACAATTCAAAACAATAACAAAGGCGTAGATTGATGACGCAGTGAATATGGAATCATGGAACTTGTCGTCATGTCGATGGATCTAAAAATATTTATGGGGAAATAATGTTTATGGATGAGTGAATGCATGTTTTTAACATGACTGTGGTGTGAAGCGGGACGTGGCCGAGAATCACGGACGAGATTGATATTGATACTGTTTCACTTGCTCTAACGTTACACTATCATACTAAACTGCACTGGATTTTGTTGAAAGTTGTAAAGTTTAGTATGAGTTTGTTGTCTGTAATAGACTTAACAGTGAGCTAGATCATCATTAGATTATCATACTGATGATATTCTAACACTTCATCATGTTGAGCTTTATAACATTGATTAGTCTTATAGCCTACATTTGCTCACCTTGTCTAATAGCGTGCAAGAGCGCGTCTCTGTCAAGTCAAAGTTTGTCGCAAAACTCTCGCCATCTTGGAAAGGCCACGCCGATATTGATTCTTGTTTTATTTCTCCTTTTGTCCTAGTTTGTTTGCTATGGTCCATAAAGTTTGAACGAAACAACAGCGCAGCGCTAGATGTTACGCAGCTGTCCGTGTCTGTTGCCATGGTTACTGTGCAGCACAAGATAAACCAGGAATAACGCAGATATTACGTCACTGACAGGCGCAAGTGAGGGACGGTGCACTATTTAAAATTGTGACTTTCTCTTAATTTACAAATTCTTGGAAATATTTAGGATAATGGAAGTACACAGCTGAACGAATTTTATAACACTGTGCAAGTGTTTTTTTGGATATTTAAATTGTTATTTTACATATTTACTTCAAACAATTCAAGTATAATGGCTTCTATGCCACCAAATGACATTCTTCAAACAGGAATCAACTTCATGGGACATATAAGTTAAGTTAGAGCCTTCCTTTTTAACAGAAGAATAACAACAAGAAAAAAACATTAATAATTGAATCACACAAACCTTGGACCTGTTTATCAGGTGTGTGTGTGTGTATACAATATATGTATGTGCATCCCCATAAACTATCCATAGGCTTTTTACTCAATGTCTAACACTGAAGACCAATTAATAGACACTGTACACATGCATAAGTGCTATTACAAAAAAGCTGACATTTCCTTATAAACAGTGAATAACCATTTACAATGCATTGTACTAACAAAAAAAAATTAAATGTGATAATTTTACGTTTGTTTTTTGATTATCTTCAATGACAGATGGGTCACTTTAAGAGCTGCCGCACATGACGCGGATCTCACGGTCTAACTGGCCTAACCCCCTCTTTACTCTCATTTAAGACTTTATTTCTCATTCAAGGCTGCTCTAATGAGGATACTCGATAAAACGGACATTTTTGGCATTATTGTGTGAGTAATTGTTCGTTCAAGCGTGACAGAGAACGTCTCAGGTTACGTATGTAACCCTGGTTCCCTGAATAGGGAACGAGACGCTGCGTCGAGACGCATTGGGAACGCTTCTGCGTGATTGCGTCGTGAAGCACATGTGAAATCTGTCCAATGGCGTGACGGAACGTCATGGTGACGTCACAGACCGGGAAACTATAAAGCACCCCTCCAAACAAAGAATGGCAGCTTCAAAACTGGCTGAAGCAAAGCGCTCCGAGGCTTGCAGGGAGTGTGGCAACGCGACGCAGCGTCTCGTTCCCTATTCAGGGAACCAGGGTTACATACGTAACCTGAGACGTTCCCTTTCATGGGAACTTCGAGCTGCGTCGAGACGCATTGGGAACCCAATACCCACTACGCCACAATGCCAAAAGCCCCGACTGTGGAGCTAAGTGAGGACCGAAGACCCCGGAGTAGAGCCTAAGTCAAGGCTATAAAATCTCAGAAATGTGTGCGGAGAGGACCAGCCCGCCGCATCACACACATCTTGCAAGGAAACTCCTGACAGAAGGGCTTTAGAGGCCGCCATACTCCTCGTGGAATGGGCACGGACAGTCAAAGGTGAAGGCTGTCCGGCCGACTCATAAGCAAGTGAGATGGCCTCAACCACCCACTTACTCATTCTCTGCTTAGAAGCGGGACAACCCTTCCTGGGTGACCCGAAACAGACAAACAGTTGATCTGACCTACGCCACAGGGCAGCTCTGTGGACGTAGGCGTCTAGAGCCCTAACTGGGCAAAGCAGGTTAAGTTTTTCCTGATCTGTATTTATAAAAGGTGGAGGACAGAAGGCCTGCAGCACAATGGGCCCTACAGTATTAGTAGGGACCTTAGGCACATATCCCAGCTTGGTATGCAGGAACGCTTTCACCATACCAGGTGCAAATTCCAGACATGAAGGAGCCACAGAAAGGGCTTGAAGATCTCCAATTCTTTTGAGAGATGTAATAGCCAGGAGAAATATAGTTTTTAAGGTGAGGAATTTTTCAGATACTTCCTCCAAGGGCTCAAAGGGAGCCATAGCCAGGCCCTCAAGCACTATGGCCAGATCCCAGGCAGGTGTCCTAACCCGCTGTGCAGGCCTAAGCCTCAAAGTACCACGAAGAAACCTTGTCACCAAAGGGTCTCTCCCTAAAGACATGCCACCCACAGGGATGTGGTAAGCAGAAATGGCCACCACGTAAACCTTAAGAGTGGAGGGAGATAACCCTGCTGAGAACTTTTCCTGCAGAAATTCCAAAACTGAACCTACAGAGCAGTTAACAGGCTCAAGATGCTGTTCCACACACCAAGATGAGAACAGATTCCATTTATTGGCATAAAGTCTCCTCGTAGATGGGGCTCTGGAGTGAAGAATGGTCTCTACTACTTCAGTAGAGAGACCAGACCTCATGAACTGGACCCCCTCAGGGGCCAGGCCCACAGTTTCCACAGCTCTGGTCGAGGGTGAAATATCGTGCCTCCTGCTTGCGACAGGAGGTCTCGTCGAATCGGAATCTCCCATGGAGGGCCGACCACTAGCGACGTCAGGTCCGAAAACCACACTCGGGTCGGCCAGAATGGGGCTATGAGCAACAGGCTGACCCCATCCTGACGAACCCTCTCCAGAACCCCTGGGAGCAGAGCGATCGGGGGAAAAGCATACAGGCGCCGCCTCGGCCACGCCTGCACCATAGCGTCCAGCCCCAGCGGGGCTGGATGAGTGAGGGAGAACCATAACGGACAGTGAGTTGTCTCTTGAGTTGCAAAAAGGTCTATCTCTGAACGACCGAATTTCTCCCATAGGAGCTCCACCACCTTGGGGTGAAGTCTCCACTCCCCGGGCCTCAGCCCCTGTCTCGATAGGACGTCTGCTCCCTGATTCAAATGCCCTGGGATGTAAACTGCCCTCAGGGAGAGCAGTTTCCCCTGAGCCCAAAGAAGGATATACTGAGCTAGTTTGCACAAGTGTCGTGACCTCAGACCCCCCTGATGGTTGATGTACGAGACCACCGATGTGTTGTCCGTACGGACCAACACATGATGGCCCCTTAGGTCCGGCAGGAAGTGTTTGAGAGCTTGAAACACCGCCATCATTTCCAGACGATTTATGTGCCAGGAAAGTAGATGACCCTGCCACAGACCCTGAGCTGAGCGACCACTCATGATCGCCCCCCAACCCGTGAGGGAAGCATCCGTCGTTAGCATTACGCGACGACAAGGAACTCCCAACACGGGCCCTTGGGAAAGGAACCAAGGTTTCTTCCACATAACTAAGGCACGAAGGCATCGCCGCGTGACCTTGATCATGCGAAAAGGATTTCCCCTCGGAGAAAACCCCTTGGTCCTCAGCCACCACTGCAGTGGCCTCATGTACAGCAGGCCAAAAGGTATCACGTTGGACGCAGCTGCCATGAGACCCAACAGTCTCTGAAACTGTTTGACAGTGATGAACTGGCCTAGTTTTACCCCATTGACGGCTGACAGGATTGACGCAATGCGAGCTGGAGCAAGATGGGCCCGCATCGTTGTCGAATCCCATACCACGCCTAGAAAAGTGGTTCTCTGAGATGGAAGAAGCACACTCTTTTTGGCGTTCAACCTCAACCCCAACTTTTTTATATGTGCGAGAACGACATCTCGATGTCGAACCGCCATGAGCTCGGATTGAGCTAAAATCAACCAATCGTCGATATAATTGACTGCTCGGGATCCACCACCGTGGTGAGGACCCCGCTGAACCTGGGCGGGCATGACCTGAACTGTATTTTGTAGCCTCTTTCTATTATCTGCAGCACCCACGAAGATATATTCTGTAGACATTTCCATTCTATTAGAAAATCTCCTAAGGGAACCAGTCTCTCGAGACTGGTCTCTGGTGTATTGACAGCCAGCTCGGTGCCCTGAAGCGGCGCACCGGCAGGAAACAACCGATCTGACTGTACCAGGGTTTTCCTCAGAAAACCGCTGGGGGGCTCTGCGCCCAGACACATATTCAACGGCCGGGTTGACAGAACGGCCCCTTGAGGGCACCGAGGAAAAATGGGCTCCGTATGATGAGGTGTAAACCAACTTCCCTCGGTGAGGACTGCCCCCAGAGGCCTGGCGCCGTAAGCGTCAGGACCTCTTCGCCGAAGCCTTCCTAGCGATAATAACTGTCCTCAGATCAGCTCTATCCCTGGAAGGCCTCGGCTGCGATCGCCACCCCGACCCCCCCCCACCACCTCGGTTAGATTGAGGAGGGGCCCGAGTGGCGACGCTAACTTTCTGGTTGGCTCTGTGTGAGGAGCTAGCACTCGGCTTGGGTTGAGCAGCAGACTCGGATACGCGAGGGCGGAGAGGAAGAATTTTCTGAAACGCCGCCGCTTGTTTCTTTGATTCCTGGAACCTGTCAGCGACTGACGTGACAGCGTCGCCGAACAGGCCAGATGGCTCAAGCGGGGTGTTCAAAAGAAAGCTTTTGTCTTTTTCCTTTATACCAGATAAATTCAGCCATAAATGTCTCTCAGTAGCAACCAAGGCTGCCATAGAGCGGCCCACTGACTTGGCCGTCTCCTTGGTTGCCCTGAGAGATAAATCAGTGGCATGACGTAACTCGCGGATAGCATCCGCAGAAATCTCTCCA
Organism: Zacco platypus; assembly: GCA_038088235.1. NCBI lineage: Eukaryota > Metazoa > Chordata > Actinopteri > Cypriniformes > Xenocyprididae > Zacco > Zacco platypus. The sequence goes on from CM076083.1 coordinate 643,514, forward strand.
CCCTCGTCAATATCTTTGAGTAAATCAGCCTGATAAGCTTGTAAAATCGACATAGTATGAAGACATGCTGCTGCTTGACCCGAAGCCGAGAATGCTTTACCCACCAACGCCGATGTTGTCTTTAATGGCTTAGTGGGTAATGTCGGGGCTTTGAGTGACGATGCAGACCCAGGGGAGAGATAACTCGCAAGCGTCTCTTCCACCCGGGGCATCGCCGCATAACCATATTTTTTAAGACCCAAGATATTAGAATAATTCGATGTCTGTGGGCTAAAAACACGATATGAAACCGGTCTATCCCATGATCTCGACACCTCGGTGTGGAGATCGGGGAAGAACGGCAGACCCCGACGTGGAGGTTGAGATCTGGACGGTAAATAACGTTCGTCCAGTAAGCTTTTCTTTTTCTCTTCTTTTTTCTCGGCTGGCCAGTCAATATTCAGTTTAGCAACAGCACGAGTTATAACCTCCATTAACTCCTCATAAGCAGGTGTATTTTGCAACGAGTCATCACCAGCGTCGATGCTCACTACATCCAACTCCTCAGAGCTAGATAAATGAAACACCGGTACCTCATCCCTGGGAGAAGAAACCGCAAAGCGTGCTTCCCCCTGAGATGAGGCACTAGATCCGGCAGGTGAGGGCAGAGAAAGGGCGGGGCCCGTCTCTAACCCCTCTGCCAGATCCATTTGCGAACCCCATGATTTGAGCCGCCGCTCTGCCTCGGCAGAAGCGGGACCCGAACCACGAGGAACGCGAGCCGAAGCGCCCTCCTCGAAGAACGCCCGGCGGGAGCGAAGCACTTTCACTGCCATCTTATCGCAGTGAACACAGCCCGCTCCCTCGAGAGCTGACTGTGCGTGCTCCGCACCCAAACAAGCAACACAAAGCTCGTGTGTATCCCCACTCGTAATGAAACGGGGGCAGGGAGGAACACACTTCTTGAACTGCTTGGGACTCGCCATATTTTCGTGAAATGCTTTGACAAACAACAGTAAATCACAGACAGAAACACAGAGCGCTTGCTGAAGACAGAGAAGCTGCCATTCTTTGTTTGGAGGGGTGCTTTATAGTTTCCTGGTCTGTGACATCACCATGACGTTCCGTCACGCCATTGGACAGATTTCACATGTGCTTCACGACGCAATCACGCAGAAGCGTTCCCAATGCGTCTCGACGCAGCTCGAAGTTCCCATGAAAGGGAACTCGATACTGGCGCGCGTCTTTCTGCGCGTCGTGCGTGTGACATCCGCGCGTTCTTTTTCTCTTTTGGCGCGCTTAAATGGTTTTGCGTGAATGAGAGCGAGATTATATATTGTAATGCTAGCCAAAGGATGACAGAATAAACGGATGTTGTGTTAATTGCGTTTAATATTTTTAAAGCGTTAAACTGGAAAAAATAATGCGTTAATGTATTAACATTGACAGCACTGATTTTAACCCAATTTTCTGTTTAATGAACGCAAAACCAATTCAAAGTAAACTCTTAACATGTCTAAAACGTTAAGTCTATCACAACTAGTATAACCTTTGACTAGCCAAGTGAGCTGAAAACAGCGGGTCTGACTTCATCACTTACAATTTTTGTGGGATTTGAATTGTCAAATGAAATTTGAAGTGGTGGTGTTTGTATCACATATCTTCATGTTGCAGGCCTTGCATACTGCTGTTCTTCTCTTCTTAGCACCGTTTTGCACATAATCCTGGTAACGTTACCCGAACTTAATTATTCTTGGCGTAGCGTCTGTTCAGTCACGTGTCCATGCTCTTAAGTTAGATCTCTCTGCTCGCCTGCTGCATCACGTGGTTAGGTTGCGGCGCGTTCAAAAACAGATATTTATTAAACAAAAGACTTTTCGAGTCATTTCACTCAAGTCCGAGTCAAGTCTCAAGTCACGAATATCAAGTCAAAGTCAAGTCAAGTCTTTTATTAATATTTGTCAAGCAAGTCTCAAGTCCTAAAATTTGCGACTTAAGTCTGACTCGAGTCAAGTCATGTGACTCGAGTCCCCCACCTCTGGCAATAGCAATAAAAGTGCCATTAAAAACAAGCCATTTTTTGTCTATATGGACGAAATCCTATTTGGACAGATCCGGAACCGATAATCTCTTCCCAGATCTCATCCTAAAATATCCATTAAGACTGAAAACCGTCTCTAGTCTCGTCTCAGGTCTCTTTCTTTCTGTTCTGAGACCCAAAACCACATCAACAAACATCACAGGATCGACTCTAGATGATTAATACTGGTTCAAATGGATCCTGAGATCGGTCAGAGTGATTCACACTGATCTTCCTCTGGACACTGAGCCGTTTAACTGTTCAGATTCAGACTGACTCAGTGAATCAGGAGCATCAGATCCGATGTTCATCTGGTCTCCAGCTTCAGGATCCCTGAGAGAAACACATTCAGATTCAAACATCATCCGTCTGATTCAGAAATCATCATGTGATTCAAACAGCTTTCTCTCAGTTTGATTCACTCGTCTGATTCTTCTCACTGCTCTTGAAGTACAACTGAAAACAGATTGAATCTGATCACTAAATGTTATATGTTTAATGACTATTTTTACACTGAATTTCTTCATTAAATGACTTCATGTCATGCCATGGTTTCGTGACTCACCTGAAGATCCTTTTCCACAGCATGAAACAGATGAAGAGCAGAAGAAAGATGAAGAGCAGAGCAGAAATCCACCAGAACTGATCTATATATGAGATTCAATATAAAATCAGATCTGATGGACACAATCATCTGAATTCATGAGCAATATCTGATATATTTGTATGTGATCTTCAGTCAGATATTTCAGACTCGATCATCATCTGAACTCACGTGAATCTGGAGTTTGTGTCGATCCGCCGCTGGAGTCTGTGCCATTACAGTTTTTTCCAATTGCTAACACACAATTTTTCAAACCAGTCTGGTTTTATCAAAACACTTAACACAATTCACAAAACCACACACCCAAACTGCAAAATACCTCATATATCCTGCAAAATGAAGCACTGCAACCGAAACTACACATAGCATTATCACAATCAAACTTTTGCATGAAATGGCACACACTTCATTCATATTACCAGATTTTTGCCTAACCACCTACACACTGTTGGGCAGAATGAAAAGCAGCCCCATCTTTAGTATGCTTTGCCATAATAGTAAAATATGTGTCAGAGTGTTCACATGCACAGAAATATTTGCAGATACACACACATGCTGTTGCAACATTTTTATTTGTTTTCCTTCACTACAGTAAACAAGTCAGTGCAACATATGCACAGCAGATATATTTACATGGGACTGAACAAAAATATTCTTACCAAAACAGTAAACTGAAAAAGAAAATTTCTGAAAAAAATATATTACAGAATTTCTTTTACAGTTTTTTCTGAATGCTTAAACCCTAACCGTGATTCTTATAGCACAATTTCTAAAACTATTAATACTTATAGCAAAACCACTCACTGAGTTTGCAAAACTAAAAGCACAAACACTGCTTTGCACTCAGTTTGCAATTTTGTAACACACACTTTGCAAAACTGTAGGTAAACTCCACTGCACTGCACTCTTTTTGGGGAACTGTAAACACAACTCACTGCTTTACACTTCATTTCCAAATGATCAACACACTCCTAGCAAAACTATACACATGTATGGCTATTATTTACACTATTTTGTCAACTGTCTGGCACACTGTCACATATGAAAACTGTTTTAGATAATTAGTTCACTTTGCAATCAACCTAAGCACTATAAATAAGTCACAGGTAAAGCTGTCTGTGTGGAGTAATGGAGGGAGCAGGAAGAGTGAGAAGAGTGAGAATTAGAGGAGGCAGAGGAGGAGGTCGTGGGGGTGAAGAAGTAGAAGGAAGTGGAGGAGGAGGAGGAGGAAGAGGACGTGAAGGTGAAGAAGCAAGAGGGAGAGGACGACAAGGACAAGGAGGTGAAGTTAGAGGAAGAGGGCAAGGAGGAGCAAGAGGAGGATGAGGAGGGGGAAGAGGAAGGGTAAGAAGAGTAAGAAATAGAATTAATTATGACATCAGAGCTACAATAGTGGACCATGCAATCAACCATGGAATGACTCTGAGGGAAGCTGGCCGACAGGTTCAGCCTAACTTGAGCCGCTACACTGTAGCAAGCATCACAAGGACATTTCGAAATGAGAATCGGTTAGTACAGTCATTTTACACTAAGTTTTGTAGCACTGCCAAACTCTAATGATTAACACAACTATACCATACATGTAAAAATACTGAAATTAGAAATAATACTTTGCAGAATTGCTAGATGTCCAGATGCTGAGGGCAGAGGAACAATGTTCACTGCAGAACAAGAGACCCAATATGACCGTCATACCCATCAACCCATAGCCCTTTTACAGGCAAAGGAGGAGGCATGTGGGGATATTGACCAGGCATCATGCCAGGCCTGGATACATCATTCCAGAAGATATTTTCCCCGGTGTCTTGGACTAGAGGACATTGCATGTGATGTAGACGAAATTTTGTGGCCGGACCCAGAGAGACGACATGATGTAGACTGAATTTTTTTTTTCCTCAGTGAAATTATTATTTTGTGTTTTGACTTGGAAAAAAACACTTGTGTTTGTTTTGATGTGTGTAAATAAACACCAGTACTTGAAGTTTGGATCTCTGTATGTTTACAGAACTATGACAAAAGTATGACCTCAAACTGCATGACATAGCCTACCTTGTGCACAGAGAAAGCAAAAGCCAGATGTGTTTTTTATTCAAACCATCAGTTTGTAGTTGGTGCATTGTGTGCTTATTAATGTGATGGCTTGTGTTAACAGTTTGATACGAAAATACAATTTTTACGAAGGTTTGAAGAGTTAAGCAAGTTTTATTAGCTTTTGCAAGAGAACTACAATGTTTTGCTGAATTGGTGAAGGGTTTTCTTATTTGTGTGTAGAGTTGTGCAAAAATAGCCAATAGTTGCAAAAAAAATTGCTTAAGCCATCAGAAAAAACTGTAATCTGATTTCATTATTTTCCGAAACCAAGTTTACAATGGCAGCTTCCTGTACCCCGGTAACATTTGGCCCCTTCCTCCACCATGGTGTCGTCTCTCAGTCCTTTAGAAAAAATAAAATAAAAATATATATAGGGCTTGGACAATGCAGCCTGAATATTTTCCCTCACAGTAGACTTGTACGGTTCATGAATGGCTGATGTCATACACTAAGTAAACAGGTGTCACCTAACTGATACACTGTGACATTGGGTACACTACATGTGTACTACATGAAATTTTGGTTACATACCTGTTCTCCAGTCTAAAGGTCCGGATGACAGAGGCGACAGTAAAACGGCTCAAGTTTGGCTGCACTCTCTGTCCAGCCTCACGCATTGTCAGCCCATGGTTGATGACATGATCTACTAAGGTTGCTCTGATTTCATTTGAAAGTGTTTGTCTTCTTTGGCCATGAACTCCTCTACCTGCTCCACCCCTACCTCTCACTCTTCCTCCCCCTCTTATTCTCAACCTCCCTCTTCCTCTCTCTGCAATGTCTTCCATTGTTGTTGTAAAAAAAAAAGTGTGGTCTTTTCATAGTGCTTACATCCTGATTGAAGTGTTAACAATTAACTATTGAGGTGTTTGGCCAGAAGGCACATGTATTTGGCCAATTAGCTCATGTAGTGTCATTTTGAATGGCAGTGTTTTGAAATGGCAAACATGTGACTTTATGTCAGATTGTTGTGTCTTATGCAGAGAACTGTGTTCAGCGCATTTAAAACGTGCCATTTTGAAATGCAAAGTGTGTGTAAAGCAGAAAAGGTGTTTAGGCTTTTGGAGACTTGAGAAGAAGTTTTGCTCTCTGTGTGTCAGTTTAAATGATTGTGCTGTGCATGTCATTTTAGTGTGTTAGCAACTGGAAAAAACTGTAATGTGAGTAGTTTGGTGGTGGCATCTTCTTCAACTGGACAGGCTGGGCTTTACTGCAGCGTCAATGCTCATACATGACCAGTCTATTACATGCCACAACTAGATGTCCTCGGGAGTTTTATGGTTGCTCTGGCCTGATCTTCAGAATGATATTAGATGGGGTTTGGATGGTAAGGAGAAACTTTAAGGACCAATGTCTCTTCACAAACTGACACTGCCCTGTAAAGGCCAATTCACACTAATCCAAAAAACATTTGTTGGAGTTTGATCAGTGTGAATGGACATTAGGGTGTCTGGCCGTTATCGTAGTCCTCTTCTCTGATTTCACTGGGCATTTGTTTAGGTTTGCAAAAAAAAATGACGTCTGAAGCAAACACACTCGTTCACTCCTGCAGTGAAGCACCGGACTGCTCTGACAGCCCAATCCAGTGTTGACAGGCTTGAAACCTGACGGCTTCTTATAGAAGTGAAGCCAAACCGTGGCAACACCGTGGGTTGTAGTAGACGGTTTTGGATTGGCGTATTTGTCTATTTATTTTTATTATTAATTAGAGAACATATGAACATTGCATCAAACACAGAAAGTTCAAAAACCGTCTGCTGCATTATACCAGTACAACCAGTTACACAAGCACATCCTTTTCAACATACAAAAATATCAGTCCCACCAGTTTACAAGTTATAGAGTTCTGCTTCCCACAGCTAAACAAGGTAAAGCTTTCACACATGATAAAAAAACTATAGAAACCATTACAGAAATTCTATTGGATTTAAGGGTTTTCATGGACATTTCATTGGTTGTAATGGGAATTATAGTGGTCTCTGTGGGTTCTATTGGTGGGAGCATTAAATCCTAATGGAATATGTCCCAAACACACTGCAAAAAAGAATTCTGTAGTGGTTTAAATGGTAAAAGCCAATGGTTCCTGTGATGTATGCTGATGTATGCTGTTGCTTACCACTAGGTGGAGCCATGTACTTGTAACTTGGTTACGACAAGAAAAGCAGAACAAGAACGATATTGACAGTAAACAACTCGTGGTGTGTCTTCTTTATTATATCTTTTGTTTTCCTAAGTGTTAAGCCTAACCAGCTTGCTAGGAGTTATCAAGAGACATTACAGTTCCTATTGGTATTTAATAGAAACCATTAGATTTTCTGAGATGGTTTCCAACTTTTTTAAAGCTGGTCTGATCTTCTGTCCTTGTGTAAAGAAATAATTACACACACATCAAGCTTAATGTTTTATTATCAAGGTGAACACATGAAATTCATCAGTATCTGTAAAATTCACCTACATTACTGAGTTTCAGCTTTGATCGCTTCGGTAAACACGTAATAAACACATATAAGCCTACTTGCATTTTCTGGTTGTCAGCTTTGTTGCATTATATTTACTTCACCAGGAGATGGTGCTGCAATTTCTATCTGAAAGAAGCTTCGAGTAATGAACCATTTTCAACACAATTGCATCAGAAAGCAATAATGCTTCGAAACGCTTCATTTGGCCATCACTCGTCATCCGCCATGTTGACGTTATCATGTTCTTCTTCTTCATCTTCTGGTGTTAATAGCGGTTGGCTGACCAACTTAATTGGTGCTTTCCCGCCACCTACTGGATAAGAGTGAGGGGCGCATAATGGTTGGGAAGTTTGAAACAAAAAGAATAAAAGTGAAGTGAAAGTCGTGACGTATGGTGACCCATACTCGAAATTGGTGCTCTGCATTTATCCCATCCCAAGTACACACACACACACACACACACACACACACATCAGACAAACACGTGACTCATGAGAGCTTGTTCAGTTAGCGTGATTAATTCTGTCAGTAATAATACAGATATAACGCGGTTCATTCATAAGTTTGAATGGAGATTTGGCGCCATCTGCTGGAAACTCAACGAACTTCAACATCAAGACTGAAGGAATAAAACAATCATGAACTCTGAAATATAAGTTTCTCCAGTTTTCTTTCAGTTCAAAGGTCATCAGTGAGATAATTTGAACTCTTCTGAGCTTCAACTTTACGCTTATTTTTATTATTTCAGCCACATTTTATTTCCACGAATACAGAAACTGAATCGTTTGACTCTGAATTCATGAATGATTTGAAACAGTGTGAATGTGAGACTGATTTCCTCGTATGTTTTTATGATCGATGTCTCAATACATATTTCACAGCATCTTTACAGAGATCAGAGTGTCTCAGTGTCAGTAGATTCACAGAAATGATGATGACACTTTATTTTTGCTGTAATTCACTGTACGTGGAGTTTATTGTGTGATAAACATTATTAATGTTTCATCAATGATTGAAATACTGTCAGAGAATGAAAATCTTTCACTTCCTAAAGTCAAATCACAGTTTCAGATTATACAGTAAATATTGAACTGGACAAGGTCAATAATTCATGATGTTGACAGTGAATCATAGGAATCAGATGGACAGTCTGAGAGATTTGATTCACTCAGCTGTTTATTTCTCACTCTTTCCTCCATCATCTGATGACAGTTCTGAGCTTCAACAAACACAATCATGATCATCAACAGTCTGTCATTGATGTTCTCACAGATCTTCTTCGGTTCATGACAGAAGCAGTTTTGATCAGTACTGATATACATCAAGCACACTGAGCTTCATTAATGAGGCACATGTTCAGAAATATGTTTTAATCATCTGACAGACACTCGTACGAGGATCTGAATCTTGTCTTTAACTCTCGTCTGGTGTATGTGATGAAGCTGTGATCTTCTGAGGTGTAGATGAGCTCAGATTCACTGATGAATGTCAGAGAAACTCATTTCTGACTGTGATCTGAATCTGAGAGACGCAAGAGTCTCGTTCTTCATCTGCTCTAGTACATGTATCGATCCAAACTCTCAATAGCATCTTGTTTTCTGAATCTTCTCCATTCATCTGGTATCTCACCCCTCCCCTCAAATGTTTTACTGTAGTGTTTTTCCAGATCTTTCTGGAATCTGCACACAAACCACTTCCAGTAAGGTAGTTCAGAGAGATCAGGAGTGATGCTCCACCTCGCATAAACTCCTCCTGCTCTTCTGTACTCTCTATATGAGAATCTTTCATCTTGTGTATTAAAATACTGACTACATGCCACTAAACATGTGCAAATATCAGTACAGAGATTCTGTGTTGAACTGTAATACTGTCCATTAATTCCAGTCACTCTGTGGAAAGGGACACTGTGATCTCCATCATGGTCTTCTATGGTGTTGGTGCAGGAGGCTCCACAGAACGGACACTGAACCCAACAGCACTGACAGAGGTGATGAATCAGAAGCTCATCTGGTCTGAACTTATAGTCCACATTTACTGGAAATGACTTTCTGTTGAATCTACAGCTGATCTCATACATTATAGCAGGAAGTTCATGTCTCATCACATCTTCTAGGAGGTTGAAATCATCAACATCATCATGTTTGACTCCACTGAGGTCTTTTTCAGAGAACATCAGATCATCTGAGATCTGCTGTGTGAAACTCTTCAACCACAAATCAACATCTCCTCTGTTCAGTTGAACATGTTCAGTAGATTCATGTGCTGCTCTCATGATCTTCTGCTGCAGGAGTTCAATGCTCCTCTTCATCTTGGGTAAAACACTGACACTGAACTGACCAGTGATGTACCGACTGACTTCATCTCTGATGAAAGTCTTGAAGTGATCTCTGGGATTATGAATGTAGTTCATGTATTTGTCAAAATCCTCTTCTTCTGCCAGTGTCTTCAGGATGTGTTTCTCCAGAGTTGATCTGTTTCCATTCAGTGATTCACAGTTTGATCTCATTTCATCAGTCAGATCTCTGGCAGTCTTCTTGTAGACACTCTGTTCAATGGACACTTTCAGTTTCTGACAGATGATCGCACCACAAACAGCAGCTGATGTTGCTCCATGACAGTAGTGCCGGAAAATACTATAGTACTCTTCTCTCTTCCTCTCGAAATATATTACAGGATCATTGGCTTCTCGGAACAGTCTGTGTTGGTCAGTGATCTTCTTGTTTGCTCTCTTACAGATGGAAAGAACCAAATCCATGAAGAATTCATTCTTGAACTCATATTTCACTGATTCTTCCTCATGTTCTGTTACTCTCTTCTTGATGTAATCTGTGAGTTGATGAATGTAGATGATGTTGAAGCCCAGCTTTGAAATGTTAAATGACTGAATCATTCTGTCTGTCTGATGATCAACATCTGTGACTAATGATCTGATTTGGGCTTCATCAGCTGGAGACAAAATTCTATTATATCCGATTGATTCTTTTATTAGAGCCTGTTGAATCTTTCTGGACTTTCTGAAAATAACATAATCTGAATAACTCCTCACAGTGAAAATATCTCTGCTCTCCCTACAGGGATCTACAGGAGCATTTCCATAGTCGTCTCTGAGGATCTTTCTCACATCTCTCATCACATCAATGTCTCTGATCGCAGGAGTGTCTTTGATGGTCTCATTCACTCTCTGTTCCCAGAACAAATCAAACTCTTTCTTCAGTGTTTTTTCATCATTTGGTTTGTCTTTGAGTTTGAAGGCGAGTTTTTTGCTCTTTTCATAGAGAGTGTTTTCATGATGTTTCCTCTGAGCATCAAACTCTTTCTTCAGGTGTCGCTGATGAAGAACCTCATTTAATTTCCTCTTTGTTTCTCTCACAATGTTTTCCTGAAGCTCTTTGATTTTGATTTCAAATGATGTTTTCCACTGAATCAGTAAATCTGCTTCTGTGTCTTTCTCAAAGAACTCTGACATTGATTTCTCCACTTCTTCACTTGTCTTCATCAGTTCTCTGTGAAGATGAGTTTCCTTCACCTCATGAATTGTTTCATTTTCTATTTTGTTGTGTAGTTTGTTCTCAGTTTCCATCATGGTGCTGCGAAGACTCCAGGTCCACTTCCTGTATTCAGTGTCCAGTTTCCTGTAGGCTGAAAAGTCCAGAGAATTTCTGAGATCCAGCTCTGTCTGGTGTGAAGGGTTTGAGTCCAGAGCTGAAGCCAATGTTTTGTAACTCCAGTCCACTCCAGTGATACTGCAGTGTGAAAGTCTGTAAATAAAAAAGGTTTATGTTAAGTACTGCATGTTCAACACTAAATAAAATACACATGCACAAAATGTCATTTTTAAATGAAAAAATAAATAAATAAAAACCTAAAAATAAAAATATGTCTTAAAAGTTGCAAATTGTACCTTTGGGCCTTTATTCAGTAAATATTCACTGAGATAAAGTATAGAAAGGAGAAAAAAATAAACTAATGTAAAATATTATTAATAATAGTATATTAATTATAATAAAGTAACTGTGGCTTCATTGGAATTTTGAGATCCGTAATATTTAAAAGAGCAGTATGTAATATTGATATCTAGAGGTTAAAACCGGTATGGTTGAAACCCACTAATGCAGCTCAGATTAAGGACATGAAACAGGAACGAGTGCAATTGAAAAAGGACGGCAATTATCATTACACTGTAAGTTGATGAGTTGATTTCTCAGATCCTGTAAATGAGGATTTAAAGCAGGTGTTTTCACATTGGCATGGATTTGAGTTTTACAGATTGTTTAGACGCACAAACAGCTGTAATTCACACTACAGTAAAGACAAAATTAAATAGAGCATAATAGGTTCCTTTAACATACAGCTATGAAGATGAATGAAAATACACACTTTAGTTTCTCAAGTTTGCATTGTGGATTTTCCAGCAGAAGACAGATATTCTCAATTCCTGATGTTCCTAATTTATTTCCACTCAGATCCAGCTCCGTCAGGTTTGAAGGGTTTGAAGTTAACGCTGAAGTCAGAGCAGCACAACCTTCTTCTGTAATGCTGTTATTATTCAGCCTGAAGAGAAAGAAAACAAAGACATGAAAACATTCTTTAATTTATCTCAACACCCACTTAAATGAACAACAATGACATCCTGAACTGCTTCTGACAGCATTGGGCCTCATTCATAAAACAGGCAGAATGAATTTTTGGGTTCTTGAAAGTGTTCAAATATTCAAAATGTCTATATATGTAGATAATCTTTAAACCATCTCTTGGGTGTACAGAGAGCTACGAGGAAGCAGCTTCAACTCCAGCTCTGATATATCCTCAGGGACTAGAGCTCGGAAGATAAGTTCGGATTGCTATTTATTCCAATTACTTTGGTGAAGAGGAGATGCAGGGATACCAAAACGGCTGAAGCTTTAAGTTGAGAGGCTTATATGAGTTCACTGTGTGGCTAAATGGCTTAATTCACTTTCATTGAATATTTTTATTAGCCATATGACCAAATAGTCTGTTTTGCATTTATGCAATATACTTGAATCAAACCTGAGAAAGGAGTCCAGCGGATCCCACAGTGTTCCTGAACAAGTAATTTAAGCGGTTGTAATTCATTAGCGAGGATTATGCTAATTCTGAAGCACTCTGTTTACTAATAATTGGATTTCATTAACCTACACAATAGTTTAACAATTATATTTGAGGTTTATGAAGCATATATGAATCTACAGAACAACATTAATAATAATAATAATAATAAGTTTTATTTATATAGCGCCTTTCCATCGCTCAAGGACGCTTCACAATGCAAATACAAAAAAATAGGAAGACATAAACAGACAGCCGGTAAAAAACAGACAATAATAGAAGAATACACAATGGTAGTACACTAAACAGTTGAAAGGGACATTAAGTAGATGGCATAAAGCACAACGGCATAAAATTAAGGACAGAGAAGAACAGAACACAACTTATGAGTCATAACATACAGAAAACAAGTGAGTTTTGAGTTGTGATTTGAATTCATTGATACAAGTAATACAGCGGAGAGACCAAGGGAGGGAGTTCCAGAGTTTTGGTGCAGTGACACTGAATGATCGGCCGCCCATAGAAGAGAGGCGATACCGAGGGACTGTAAGTAGACCAGAGTCAGATGAACGAAGTGATCGAGTTGGGGTGTAGGGAAGAAGCAGATTACTGAGATAACTGGGAGCCAGACCATGCAATGATTTGAAAGTGAGCAGGAGTATTTTATACTTGATACGATAGGTCACAGCAGATTTGCACTTTGCAACATCAGGAAAATCCGTCCCTTCCTGACTGAGCACGCAACACAACTGCTTGTCCAGGCCCTGGTCATTTCAAGGCTTGATTACTGCAATGCTCTTCTGGCTGGTCTGCCGTCAAGTGCAATCAAACCTCTTCAAATGATCCAGAATGCTGCTGCACGTCTTGTCTGCAACGAGCCTAAGAGAGCCCACGTCACGCCCCTCTTCATCTCTTTGCACTGGCTACCCCTTGCTGCTCGCATCAAGTTCAAGGCGCTGATGCTTGCTTACAGATCCACCACAGGCTCTGCACCTCCTACCTCCACACACTGCTACAACGCTACGTCCCCACCAGAAGCCTGCGATCACTAAAGGAACGAAGGCTTGTGGTACCGTCACAGAGAGGCACAAAATCACTCTCCAGAACATTCTCCTTCACTGCTCCCTGCTGGTGGAATGATCTCCCTACTTTCATCAGGAACGCAGATTCCCTGGCAATATTCAAGAGACAGCTGAAAACTCACCTCTTCCGTGAACACTTAATCCCCTCATAAAAAAAAAAAAAAAAAAAAAAAAAAAAAACCCTATCCTTCCCCCTTTTTCTCTTCCTACTCTAGCTTATGGTACTGAGCAATGTATGAAACTTGTATTGTGAGCACTTCCTGTGTGATTTGCCAATTCATGAAGAATCGCTTGTTTGTTTTCCTCACTTGTAAGTCGCTTTGGATAAAAGCGTCTGCTAAATGACTAAATGTAAATGTAGGAGGGCGGTACAGCAAAATAATTATGAGAGAGCCATGAGAATCAGCCTTTAAAGCCATGTATTCAAATGTGGTGGTATCATGAAAATCAAGTTGTGAGAGTCGGAAGTGGTCTCGAAAAATGACTGCAAGACCACCACCTTTACCGTGCAGTCGTGGTCGAGACATATACTTATATCCATCTGGTTTCAGTAGATTTAACTGGAGAAAATCGTCAGGAACTTGCCATGTTTCAGTGAGAAAAAAAATGTCAAGGTTGTTATCATTAATAAATTCATTGAGATAGGAGGCTTTATCAGAGATGGAGCGACAGTTCTGAAGAGCAAAGTGTCAAATCAGACGATGAAGTACAACATTGCTGATCATTGCCAGTGAGATAAGTCAGTGAGCGGTGCATAGAATATCCAGCGGTTGGAAAGGTAGACCTGGATGATATCCTGTAGGTAGAGCAGATGCATGGAAGAGCATCAGGCTTGGAATAATGAATACTCATATATACTCGTGGTGAGCGATGTATATATCGTGGACGACGGAGAATTCCTAGACTCCGGCAGTATTCATACGTCAGATAGTCGAGCCGCGGTTCAAGGCCCTGAGTTGAGCCAGAGAGTATCCAAGTTCCATAACAGATGATAGACAAAAAATGAGGCAAAAAAGAGATAAAACGAGCTGAAAACCTGTTGGCATGTTTTATTGTCAGAGCAATGTCAATCGTAAGCAAAAAACCACGTTAGCCGAACCCCGGGCGTCGCTTCACCAAAAACAGCAGGCTACGAGGGAGACAACACACCCAGATAGCAAGCAGTAAACAAACCACGCAACTGATAGAGAGAGCAGTAACTCACCCATCTGAAGAGCCGAAAGTGGCGGAAGACGCAACGGGGAGAAAGCTCGCAGCAGCCCGATGGCAAAAAATTGCTGTCAACAATCAAGTCCAATGTACCAACGGTAAGGTTTGGAGTAAACCGAAAGCGCAGTAATCCAAGTGTAGTGATGGCTGATATAGCAATCCAGTTTCAACAGTAATCCAGACAGTAATTCCAGACAGTGCAGAAAATAAATTAACAAACAAGCAGACAATCCAGGTGCGAAGCGGCAGCCAGTCGCGCACAGCGTTCTCGACCCGGAAACACGTGACCAATATTCAAGAATATTCATCTTATGAATCTTATATTTACAAAACTTTTAAGTATGAGGCCAGTTATTGTGATTGGCAAGTTGCTCTGGATAACAGATTGCTAAATCTATGTAGTACAAGTGTTAATCTTAACCAGCTACGGAAAATACGGTATAAAACAAATTTTAAGAAGATACTTTACTGCACAAATGTGAAAACCATGTAAAAACTCACTGAATTCTGTTTAGTTGACAGTGTTTATCCTCCAGTAGAGCAGAGAGCTGCTTCACTTTCTTTATGTCCAAATTATGTCCACTCAGATTCAGCTCTTTGAGGAGTAATGGATTTTTACCCACAGCTCTAGTCACATACTGACAGGCTTCATCTGCTTCAAATCCCAAAAACCTGTAGAAGTGAAGTTTAAACAGGCTTTAATTCAGTCATCACCTTTTAAGATATAATGGATAATATAAAAATATTGCTTTAGAACTTGGTAACTTATTAATCACTTTAAAAATATATATATATTTATATATATATATATAAATAATTAACTTTCATATTTATTTTGTTTGATTTCATTACATCTCACCTCAGAGGGGAAAAGTGTAAAATGTTTTTAGTGTTAGTTAAATAATATTTCCAGAAATAATTTACCTGCATATTTATTTTGAATTATTTCATTGTGTCTCACCTCAGTGTCTTCAGTTGACAGTCTGGTTTCTGTAGTAAATCATGGAGCTCCTTCACTCCTGATTCTCCAGGATCATTTCCTGTGAGATCCAGCTCTATCAGGTGTGAAGGGTTTGATCTCAGAGCTGAAGCCAGAGCTTTATAACCTTCTTCTGTGATTCTGCAGTCTGAAAGTCTGAATAATAAAACTGTATTCAATTATTCATTTAATAAAAACAATATTTCATCATCAGCATTACACCATTAATACATTTATAATGTCCATCACCTCATAGAGATCAATATGTTCATCAATAGTTGTATAACGTTTCTATGCATATTGTGCAGCAATGCATTCACTGCTACTATAGTACCTGTCAAATAGTACGAGTACCAACATTTGAAACTTTTTACAGGCCAGCTTTAGGTATCAACTTTATTGATTCATGTTTACATTAACCAAAGTCAAACCTGAGTATCTGCAGAGCACACTGTGAATTTGCCAGGAGAGTGGCGATTTGTGTCACTCCAGAGTCTCCTATTTCATTCTCACTCAGATCCAGCTCTCTGAGGTTTGAAGGATTTGAATCAAACGCTGAAGTCAGAGCAGCACAACCTTCTTCTGTAATCCTGTTATTATTCAGCCTGTAGAAGAAGAAAACACAGACAGGACACATTCTGCAGTTTGTCTTAGTCACAACACCTACAATAATAGATAAATCTATATGATGGTTCATCTGGCCCCAAAGAACTTTAAAGAACAGCAAGAACAGTATTTGATTAGACTGTGAAAAAGATCTATAAAAATGTCTGTAACAGTATAAAACACTCACTGAAGTATGTTGAGTTTACAGTGTTTATCTTCCAGTAGAACAGCGAGCTGCTTCACATTTGAGTCTTCTAGTTTATGTCCACTCAGATTCAGTTCATTCAGGAGTAATGGGTTTTTACCCACAACTCTATTTACAAACTGACAGGCTTCATCTGCTTCAAATCCCAAAAACCTGTAGAAGTGAAGGTTAAACAGGCTTTAATTCAGTCATCACCTTTTAAGATATAATGAATAATATAAAAAATATTGCTTAAGAACTTGGTAACTTATTAATCACTTTTTTAAAAAAAAATATATTTATATATATATATATATATATATATATATATATATATATATATATATATAATTAACTTTCATATTTATTTTGTTTGATTTCATTACATCCCACCTCAGAGGGGAAAAGTGTAAAATGCTTTTAGTGTTAGTTAAGTAATATTTCTACAAATAATTCACCTGCATATTTATTTTGAATTATTTCATTGTGTCTCACCTCAGTGTCTTCAGTTGACAGTCTGGTTTCTGTAGTAAATCATGGAGCTCCTTCACTCCTGATTCTCCAGGATCATTTCCTGTGAGATCCAGCTCTATCAGGTGTGAAGGGTTTGATCTCAGAGCTGAAGCCAGAGCTTTATAACCTTCTTCTGTGATTCTGCAGTCTGAAAGTCTGTAAAACAAAAATAAGTTCTTTATTCTTTGGTTGGACAAAGATTGGAAATACATTCTAACAACGTATCTATATACTAAACCACATTTACATAATTTATTCAGTTACATAATTTATTAAAATATTTAAAATAAGTGACATGTAAAAAGTCAAACTGTTCAAATAGGGATGAAAAAAGATGAAAAGAGTAAAACTGAAATTTATGTCACAGTAGTTTTTATTTTCAGTTCTGACAAAAAGAAACATTTACGAATGCATTTTACGATCAGAAATAGTAATAAATAAAAATACACACTTGAGTTTCTCCAATCTGCACTGTGTATTTTTCAACAGAGGACAGATCTTCACTATTCCTGAGTTTTCGACTTTATTTCCACTCAGATCCAGCTCTCTGAGCTTTGAAGGATTTGAATTAAAAGCTGAAGTCAGAGCAGCACAACCTTCTTCTGTAATCCTGTTATTATTCAGTCTGTAGAAGAAAACACAGACAGGACACATTCTTCAGTTTGTCTTAGTCACAACACCTACAATAATAGATAAATCTATATGATGGTTCATCTGGCCCCAAAGAACTTTAAAGAACAGCAAGAACAGTATTTGATTAGACTGTGAAAAAGATCTATAAAAATGTCTGTAACAGTATAAAACACTCACTGAAGTATGTTGAGTTTACAGTGTTTATCTTCCAGTAGAACAGCAAGCTGCTTCACATTTGAGTCTTCTAGTTTATGTCCACTCAGATTCAGTTCATTCAGGAGTAATGGGTTTTTACCCACAACTCTATTTACAAACTGACAGGCTTCATCTGCAGCAGGACTCAAAAACCTGCAGAAGGGAAGATGAATTAACTGTGTAATGAAACATTAATGAAAAGAGTCAAATGTTTTTCTTGAATTTATTTTGATCCAACAGACATTATTAGTTAAATAATATTTCTAGAAATAATTCATCTGCATATTTATTTTGAATTATTTCATTGTGTCTCACCTCAGTGTCTTCAGTTGACAGTCTGGTTTCTGTAGTAAATCATGGAGCTCCTTCACTCCTGATTCTCCAGGATCATTTCCTGTGAGATCCAGCTCTATCAGGTGTGAAGGGTTTGATCTCAGAGCTGAAGCCAGAGCTTTATAACCTTCTTCTGTGATTCTGCAGTCTGAAAGTCTGTAAAACAAAAATAAGTTCTTTATTCTTTGGTTGGAGAAAGATTGGAAATACATTCTAACAACGTATCTATAAACTAAACCACATTTACATAATTTATTCAGTTACATAATTTATTAAAATATTTAAAATAAGTGACATGTAAAAAGTCAAACTGTTGAAATAGGGATGAAAAAAGATGAAAAGAGTAAAACTGAAATTTAAGTCACAGTAGTTTTTATTTTCAGTCCTGACAAAAAGAAACATTTACGAATGCATTTTACGATCAGAAATATTAATGTATAAAAATACACACTTGAGTTTCTCCAATCTGCACTGTGTATTTTTCAACAGAGGACAGATCTTCACTATTCCTGAGTTTCCGACTTTATTTCCACTCAGATCCAGCTCTCTGAGGTTTGAAGGATTTGAATTAAAAGCTGAAGTCAGAGCAGCACAACCTTCTTCTGTAATCCTGTTATTATTCAGCCTGTAGAAGAAGAAAATAAAGACAGGACACATTCTTCAGTTTGTCTTAGTCACAACACCTACAATAATAGATAAATCTATATGATCGTTCATCTGGCCCCAAAGAACTTTAAAGAACAGCAAGAACAGTATTTGATTAGACTGTGAAAAAGATCTATAAAAATGTCTGTAACAGTATAAAATACTCACTGAAGTCTGAAAGTCTGAATAATAAAACTCTATTCAATTATTCATTTAATAAAAACAATATTTCATCATCAGCATTACACCATTAATACATTTATAATGTCCATCACCTCATAGTGTCACATGTTCAGTTCTGCCTTGTCTTGTTTAGTTCAGTCTTGTCGTGTTTAGGTTAGTCTTGTTAATCAGTCATTGTCTGCACCTGTCTTCACGTAATTAGTTAATCCCTATCACCTGCCCTTCATTTAGTCATCTGTGTATTTAAGTTCCTGTTTGTTGTTCATCCGTTGTCGGTTATTGTTTGTGCGATGCACTCTGTTTCGAGTCTGCTCTGTTTTGAATTAAACCTGCTAGTTATTTGTATCCTCCGTCTCCTGTCATCCGAGTGTTACACATAGAGATCAATATGTTCATCAATAGTTGTATAACGTTTCTATGCATATTGTGCAGCAATGCATTCACTGCTACTATAGTACCTGCCAAATAGTACGAGTACCAACATTTGAAACTTTTTACAGGCCAGCTTTAGGTATCAACTTTATTGATTCATGTTTACATTAACCAAAGTCAAACCTGAGTATCTGCAGAGCACACTGTGAATTTGCCAGGAGAGTGGCGATTTGTGTTACTCCAGAGTCTCCTATTTCATTCTCACTCAGATCCAGCTCTCTGAGGTTTGAAGGATTTGAATTAAAAGCTGAAGTCAGAGCAGCACAACCTTCTTCTGTAATCCTGTTATTATTCAGCCTGTAGAAGAAGAAAACACAGACAAGACACATTCTGCAGTTTGTCTTAGTCACAACACCTACAATAATAGATAAATCTATATGATGGTTCATCTGGCCCCAAAGAACTTTAAAGAACAGCAAGAACAGTATTTGATTAGACTGTGAAAAAGATCTATAAAAATGTCTGTAACAGTATAAAACACTCACTGAATTATGTTGAGTTTACAGTGTTTATCTTCCAGTAGAACAGCGAGCTGCTTCACATTTGAGTCTTCCAGTTTATGTCCACTCAGATTCAGTTCATTCAGGAGTAATGGGTTTTTACCCACAACTCTATTTACAAACTGACAGGCTTCATCTGCTTCAAATCCCAAAAACCTGTAGAAGTGAAGGTTAAACAGGCTTTAATTCAGTCATCACCTTTTAAGATATAATGAATAATATAAAAAATATTGCTTAAGAACTTGGTAACTTATTAATCACTTTTTAAAAAAAAAAATTATATAAATAATTCACTTTCATGTTTATTTTGTTTGATTTCATTACATCTCACCTCAAAGGGGAAAAAGTGTAAAATGTTTTTAGTGTTAGTTAAATAATATTTCTAGAAATAATTCACCTGCATATTTATTTTGAATTATTTCATCAAGTCTTACCTCAGTGTCAGTTTACAGTCTGGTTTTTGTGGTACATTATGGAGCTCCTTCACTCCTGAATCTCCAGGATCATTTCCTGTGAGATCCAGCTCTATCAGGTGTGAAGGGTTTGATCTCAGAGCTGAAGCCAGAGCTTTATAACCTTCTTCTGTGATTCTGCAGTCTGAAAGTCTGTCAAACAAAAATAAGTTCTCTATTCTTTGGTTGGACAAAGATTGGAAATACATTCTAACAACGTATCTATATACTAAACCACATTTACATAATTTATTCAGTTACATAATTTATTAAAATATTTAAAATAAGTGACATGTAAAAAGTCAAACTGTTGAAATAGGGATGAAAAAATATGAAAAGAGTAAAACTGAAATTTAAGTCACAGTAGTTTTTATTTTCAGTTCTGACAAAAAGAAACATTTACGAATGCATTTTACGATCAGAAATATTAATGTATAAAAATACACACTTGAGTTTCTCCAATCTGCACTGTGTACTTTTCAACAGAGGACAGATCTTCACTATTCCTGAGTTTCCGACTTTATTTCCACTCAGATCCAGCTCTCTGAGGTTTGAAGGATTTGAATTAAAAGCTGAAGTCAGAGCAGCACAACCTTCTTCTGTAATCCTGTTATTATTCAGCCTGAAGAAGAAGAAAACACAGACAGGACACATTCTTCAGTTTGTCTTAGTCACAACACCTACAATAATAGATAAATCTATATGATGGTTCATCTGGCCCCAAAGAACTTTAAAGAACAGCAAGAACAGTATTTGATTAGACTGTGAAAAAGATCTATAAAAATGTCTGTAACAGTATAAAACACTCACTGAAGTATGTTGAGTTTACAGTGTTTATCTTCCAGTAGAACAGCAAGCTGCTTCACATTTGAGTCTTCCAGTTTATGTCCACTCAGATTCAGTTCATTCAGGAGTAATGGGTTTTTACCCACAACTCTATTTACAAACTGACAGGCTTCATCTGCTTCAAATCCCAAAAACCTGTAGAAGTGAAGATGAATTAACTGTGTAATGAAACATTAATGAAAAGAGTTAAATGTTTTTCTTGAATTTATTTTGATCTAACAGACATTATTAGTTAAATAATATTTCTAGAAATAATTCATCTGCATATTTATTTTGAATTATTTCATTGTGTCTCACCTCAGTGTCTTCAGTTGACAGTCTGGTTTCTGTAGTAAATCATGGAGCTCCTTCACTCCTGATTCTCCAGGATCATTTCCTGTGAGATCCAGCTCTATCAGGTGTGAAGGGTTTGATCTCAGAGCTGAAGCCAGAGCTTTATAACCTTCTTCTGTGATTCTGCAGTCTGAAAGTCTGAATAATAAAAATGTATTCAATTATTCATTTAATAAAAACAATATTTCATCATCAGCATTACACCATTAATACATTTATAATGTCCATCACCTCATAGAGATCAATATGTTCATCAATAGTTGTATAACGTTTCTATGCATATTGTGCAGCAATGCATTCACTGCTACTATAGTACCTGCCAAATAGTACGAGTACCAACATTTGAAACTTTTTACAGGCCAGCTTTAGGTATCAACTTTATTGATTCATGTTTACATTAACCAAAGTCAAACCTGAGTATCTGCAGAGCACACTGTGAATTTGCCAGGAGAGTGGCGATTTGTGTTACTCCAGAGTCTCCTATTTCATTCTCACTCAGATCCAGCTCTCTGAGGTTTGAAGGATTTGAATTAAAAGCTGACGCCAGAGCAGCACAACCTTCTTGAGTACCACAAATGTGACAAAACCTGTAGAAACAAAGAGTAAACATTCAGATCTTAACTGTGCATACAATTATACAACTAATTAATATTAGATTTGAACACACAAATAAATAAATAAATAAATAAATGTGTGTGTGTGTGTGTGTGTGTGTGTGTGCGCGCACATTCAAATCTCAAAGTGAAGATGAAAAGCACAAAGCAATACAAGGTCTTGCAAAAGTATAAAAACAACTAATATTTTGTGAAAATTAAGATTAAACGAGATTATTGAATTGTGAACAGATTTGTGAGTATCTTAGAGCACAGAAGAACTCTGAAACTTTCTTTAATAAGTCTTTATCCAACAGTCAAACAAATTAACTGTATTAAAAGAGCAGCTGTAAAACAGTCACTGTAAAGGTTTCTCTTTGTTTAGAGGCGACTGAAACGCATCTTAACACCTGCATGAAGACCTTCTAGAGTCTCCAGTAGCTTCAAATATCTGTTTGCTGCTTATTCAGTTTTCACAAAATATTAGTAGTTTTTATTCCTTTTGCTAGACATTACATTGTTTCAGGCTTTTCATCTTCAGAAAGATCCTTCTTCCTCCCCATATTACATAGAAACTTTGACTTGCTTAATAATGTGGAACAACTTCTTTAAGTTTCCATTTACCTAAGAAGACCTGGCAAACTATTGAACAACCCTGTCTGAGATTGATACCAGTTACCATCTTAAAACATTTGAGAAATAAAATAAAAAGTGTTTTTTGTACCAAAATACTACTGATTTGTATCATTCTCGTCGCTTTATAATATTAAGGTTGAACCACTGTAGTCACATGATCTGTTTTAAATATGTTTTAGTATCTTTCTGGACATCTGAAAGTGTTCATTATCTCGCTGTCAATAGATACTCACTGAACTATCAGATGTCATCAAAAATATCTTCATTTGTGTTCTGAAGATGAACGAAGGTCTTACGGGTGTAGAACCACATGAGGGAGAGGAATTAATGAGTGAATTTACATTTTTGGGTGAACAAACCCTTTACTCCTGTTCTTTACACACAGAGTTCAATCACTGATTGCAGTGACAACCACATTCTACAACCGAATGAACTCCTGAATAGGCCTGTCAAGATATCAGATTTTTCACACCACGATTATTGTGGCCAAAACAACTCATGATTTTGATTTATCACGATATCTACAGAAACCACGAGGTGGAAAAAATGTATGTTATCAGTCATCAGTCTTTTTTTAGCCAATGAATCCAACCTTTGGTTACAACAATTACAATAACTGAGACTCTGACTTTCTCTGGCTTCTTTGACAATACAAAGAAATTACCAGGAAATACTGTCAAACAACAATATAATGAATCAACTTTAATAACAACTAATACCTTAACTTCTAACGAATTAGCATGAATGATCAAGGTATAATTAATATATTCATCTTTTTATATTTAAAACTTAAAATAAACATTTTGCCTTTTTAAAAAAAAAAATCAAAACAAACAAAACGTAAGAAATAGAGTAAAACAATCTTGCTGCTCAAACTGTGTATAGAACCTTTTTGGTAACACTTTATTTGAAGTGGTGTGCATAAGGCTGACATGACACCTTCATAATCGTGACATGATACACGTCATGAATATGAAGGAGGGTTTATGACAACTGACATGAAGTGTCATTCACTGAATTATGTCATTTTTAATGCAAAGATGACATTGTTTGAGATGTCTTTGTTATGACAACTTGACATTACCAAGACATATAACAGCGTCATGAATATTTTTCTTGACCTAAACTACAGTGGTATTTAAAAAAGAAATTCTGAAATTAAAAATGTTCATGACACTGTTATAAAATAATTTGATAGAGTATTAACACTTAATGAAATTTTAATGTAAAATTCAATTTGTACCACAAAAAAAAAGTAGACAGAAAAATATTCATGACACAGTTATTGTCACGGAAACGAACTCCGTGATTCCCTCCTCTGACCATCAGAGGGCACCATCCCCCGAATACTAACTCCTTTAGCTTACACACTCATTTCACTACATTACCCAGAAGCCCCGTACCTTGGCACTGATCACCCCGGACAGCTGATACCTATCTGCCTCAGTATTTAGTCGCACAGAGACTCTGGCTCTGAGCGAGGTCTTGTTCATTCCTATGACATTTCTAAGCGTTATTTCTTTGTTGGATTACCTGTTGCTGGAACTACTGTCTACCGTCTGTGAACCTTTGCTACCTGCCCTTTGGATTATCTGCCTGGAACTTACTTACGATCGTCTTCTGCCTGCCTCGACCCTGGACTGTGACCCGTTTACAGATCTGCTTATTCCCTACTATATCTGTCTGCTGTGTTTTGACCCCTGCCTGTTTGACTACCCTGTTTATAATAAAGCTTGCTTACGGATCCCAACCAGAGTGACGAGTCGTTACAGTTATAATGGTCTCATGACAGCCACTGTCAAAACCAACCACATGACAGTTTAATGTAATGCTAACCCATGAAAGTAAAAAACCTAAAAGTAGTTTCTTAAGTTTTATAATTAATCTGTTATTTCATGTTTATGACAAATGTATGACAGGTTATGATGTATTTGTTTATGTCAAGTTGTCATAACAAAGACATCTCAAACAATGTCATCTTTGCATTAAAAATGACATAATTGAGCGAATGACACTTCATGTCAGTTGTCATAAACCCTCCTTCATATTCATGACGTGTATCATGTCACGATTATGAAGGTGTCATGTCAGCCTTATGCACACCACTTCAAGTAAAGTGTTACCAACTTGGTGGCAATGGTGATCATGCTGAATAATGACAGTGACATAAGATTAATGATAAACAATTAAAATGTATAATTATATGGTCGTTTTATAGTACAGCACAACCAACATGAAAGTTGTATCTGGAATACCAGATTAATGATGATATAGACTATATAAATGTGCTTTCAAATGAACATATAAATATTTGTAAACGTTCAGCTGTAAGTCATCACAAGACTGTATGGGACATGTTCATGTCCCCATCAAGACAGACGAACAGCACACACGAGGAAGAAGATGAGAATAGCGAAGTCTTTACTAAGCCAAACAAAACAATGTCAACTACACAGTCAATATCCAAACTTCATGGTTATCCCAAAGCCAGCCAAAAATATATAAAAGTCCATAGATTAGTCTATATGTCTATATAGTGAGGTAGGAATAATGGTCTTAACTTTAGAACAAAGAAACAGAATGAAACAGTTAAGCAACATGGAAATCATCACAGTGGTTCTTGGGGACATGTATAACATGAATCTGGTGGAGTTTGCAGAAAATAATACTATTTTCAGAATTAATTAAAGCAATGATAAAATTCTGAAATTTATGGAATATTACAAAAAACATTCTATGTGATTTAATTTAGAGATTGCTAACTGTTTTTTAGCTTAGCACAGCATCAAAACTCCAAAATGGTGTTGAAGTGTCAATCAAGTGATTAAAATAACTTTATTCTGTGAACAGCCATTGCGGTTTGGGCGTCAATAATCGCAGTTTTGGGAGAGTCATGCTCCACACACACAAATATTAAACAATTTATAGTACTTTCTCCTGCTCTTAAATGTGGTTGTCACTCCTGAAACTTTTCAGTGTTTTTGTGGCTTTGAATGTAGTTACATCCAAACAACAGCTTTATATATATATATATATATATATATATATATATATATATATATATATATATATATATATGTTTTTGTTTTTTGTCTGTTGTCACATTACCTACCTCAGTACCTCCAATTGACACGTTACACTCTTCAGTCCAGTGCAGAGCAGCTTCACTCCTGAATCCCGTAGATTATTATTGTTCATGTTCAGCTCTTTCAGACTGGTCTCTGATCCAAGAACTGTAGCCAGAGCCGAACAGCTTTTGTCTGTTAAGTTACAATCATTCAACCTGCATGGGGAATAAACCAAATCACATTAGATAGAACACATACATTTTTCAGTGTATAAATATTAAATATATTTTCCATTATTTTTAAATAAAAAGTAAATATACAGTGAGACAGGTGAGCTACACTGACATTACTCAACTAGTATATTCTTTACATTAGTATTGTTTGACAAATTTGCATGATAAAACAGATGTAAAAACTGTGATTCATCCTTTGCCAACTGAAGATCAAGTTTTGATGAAAACATGTGAAATATGATTAATAGAGCCATAAAGATATGTCACAGAGGAATAAAAACAAATGCATTTTTCAGATGAGAACATGACAAACTGCATTAACTGACTTACACAGCTCTTTTGGAGGTTTTGATGACTGCTGATAATTTAATGAGACACTCGTCTGATCTCTTGAATTTCTGAAGCTCAAACTCCTCCATCTCTTCCTCTGATGTCAACAACACAAAGACCAAAGCTGACCACTGGGCAGGTGAAAGGTCACCAGATGAGAGACTTCCTTCTCTAAGTTGAGTTTGAATCTCTTTCACCAGAGTTTGGTCATTCAGTTCATTCAGACAGTAGAACAGATTGATGGATCTCTCAGCAGACAGATTATCTTCTAATTTCTGTTTTATGTACAGAACTATTTCCTTTTTGCTCTGGTCATTGTCGTCTTGCTCTGTCAAAAGACCTCGTAAGAGTCGTTGATTGGACTGGAGTGACAGACCGAGGAGGAAGCGAAGGAAAAGGTCCAGGTGTCCATTGTCACTCGCGAGCGCTTCGTCCACTGCCGTCTTGAGCAAATCAATCATGGCTTCATTTTTGTTTTCCTGTTCTGTGGACTCTTGAACAAACCCAATTTTCTTGTAGATGTACATAATCAGATCTGGATAAAGGGTCTTCAGAAAATCAATCATGGTTTTATTTTTGTTTTCCAGTTCTGTGGACTCTTGATCAAACACACTTTTCTTGTTGATGTCTAGAAATAGATGTGCATGAAGGGCTGCAATAAACTCTTGAACGCTCAGGTGAACAAAGCAGTACATGGTACCAAGAGTGATCCCTGTTTCCTCCTTAAAGATCTGGGTACACATGCCTGAATACACTGATGCTTTAGAGACATCAATACCACATGATTCCAGGTCTGATTCATAGAAGATCACGTTGTTTCTTTCCAGCTGACGAAATGCCAGTTTCCCTAGTGAAAGGATGGCGTCTTTATCCCGGGAAATATCTGCTGCATATTCTCCATCATACTTTCGCCAGCTCTGCAGGATCTGAAAGCGAAGAAAGTGTGTGTACATTTGTGTCAGAGTCTTTGGAGTGTCTTCAGTATTTGATTTCTGCATTGTTTTAGAGGTGTCATCAGCCTGCTTATTTTTCACATCATTATTTCTTTTCTCCTCCAAAATGTTCTGGAGAACAGTAGCTGAAATCCAGCAGAAGACTGGGATGTGGCACATGATGAAGAGACTCTTTGATTTTTTAACATGAT
The DNA here is from genome assembly GCA_038088235.1 of Zacco platypus. Lineage (NCBI taxonomy): Eukaryota > Metazoa > Chordata > Actinopteri > Cypriniformes > Xenocyprididae > Zacco > Zacco platypus. The sequence goes on from CM076083.1 coordinate 670,920, forward strand.
CAATGATTTCTTTGGCCATTTTCTCATCTGTAAATCTTTTTCTGAAGTATTCCTCCTTTTGTGCATCATTGAACCCTCTGACCTCTGTCAGCTGGTCGATACAGTCAGGAGGAATCTTACTGGCAGCTGCTGGTCTGGTGGTGATCCAGATGAGAGCAGAAGGAAGCAGATTTCCCTTCATGAGGTTCGTCAGGAGAACATCCAGAGAGGCTGGTGACGACACATCACACAACATCTCATTATGATGGAACTTCAGAGGAAGTCGACATTCGTCCAATCCATCAAGGATAAACAGGACTTTGAACTGATTTCTTCTTGTAAGGTTCAGTCCTTTTGCCTCTGGGAAAAACTGAGTTATAAGATCCATCAAACTTGATTGTTCCTCCTCTTTTAAGTTCATCTCTCTGAATGGAAGAGGAAATATGAAGCTGATATCTTGATTTTCTTTTCCTTCGGCCCAATCCAGAACAAACTTTTGCACAGAGATGGTTTTTCCGATGCCAGCGACTCCTTTGGTCAGTACAGTTCTGATCTTCTTGTCTTGTTCAGGTGCTTCAAACATTTTTTTGCATTCAACTGGTATCTCTTGTGATTGATGACGCCTGGAAGTAACTTCAATCTGTCTAACCTCATGTTCAGTATTGATCTGTTCACTGCCACCCTGAGTGATGTAGAGATCTGTGTAGATGTTTTTCAGAAGTGTGGAGTCACCTAGCTTTGCAATTCCTTCAAACACACATTGATACTTCTTCTTAAGGCCACATTTTAGTTGATGAATGAAGAGCAGCTCATCTATGCGCCGGAACAAAAATTAGAATATTTTAGTCTTAATTTATTCTAAGTGACAATCTGACAGATGGTCGTGAGTCTCTTACCTTCTAGAGTATGAGCAGCTTCATCTTGCTTCATCTCTCTCAGGTAATGTAGAGTGAGATCAAGAGCTGCATCTTTGATACTGCATCTATTCTCATTAAAGTTATTCACAAAGTATTGTGTGTTCTCTTTTAGTAATATTTTCTTAAACATTTCCAGCTCATTCTTCAGAAATGTGATTATTTTGCTCTCAAGATCCTACAACGCAAATAATAATAATAATAATATTAATAAAAAGAAAGATCAACAACATGTATCCAAAACCACATCCATATTTGATCAAAACAATTTATTTAGTAATTAATCAAATATTTGTAAAAGAAACCAATTTAAAAATATAGCTGCAAGCAGCGATGGGCGGGCCCAAGCCGGTGGCACAGCCACCTCGGTGTTTTAAGGACAACAGGGCATGGCGGGCAAAATGAATTTAAACGGTGTCTCCAGTTGGAGACTGACCACTTAGTTGAGTCAGATTATTCAATAACATTTTAAACAATAAAAATAAAGTCTATACTGTGACAGAAATTAATCTTTGACATTGTCTTAATATATACATTCAAATATAATACTCACTAAAAGCGATCATATCATAGCAAAGTTATCATTAGCAGTTCAAAGTGTTATATATTCAGCTGAATGTATCTTATTATATTGTTAAACTAATTATATAAAACTAAATAGTCAATGAAATACAAATGAACTGGTTCTTTGCCTTTATTTCTTTATACAAATTTATAGAAGAGAAGGGCTAAGAGATTTCCTATCCTATAAGGCAGACAAAAGGAGGCAGCAATGAAAGAGTTAAACCTGCCAGACTAAAACACAGAGACGTTCGGGTTCTTGAACTGTCTGAATGTGTGTGCGTGTAATGTATGAGGAGAGCACGAATGTAATATAAATGATAACGATCCAAACACGATTTATTTGCAAAAGTTTATATTTTAGTTTTATTTTTTAAAATCCCTGCATGGATGTAGTTCTTTGTATAACTGGGCGCGGTCATTATTAGGAGACGCTACGCGTCTCTTTGTGTGACAGAAATCTTCTAAATTATAATTGAAGCTCTTTAAAACATTGTTGTGATTAAATGTTGTGTAATCGCTGGAATGAACAAGGTTAAAAAACACTTAAATGATTTCGTGATCACTCTCACAGAAATCATCAAACTGTCAAGGCTCACGATTTCTACAGGAAAGTCTTTCATGTGTTTATTTGCTTGTATATTGTAGAATCGCTGGAATGGTATGGAATCGCTATTAAATATAGAAATTAGGTGTGTATATTTCAATTATTAATGAATAATTGACAACTTCCAAATTCCCTTTTTGTTCTTAATTTAAACCTTCGCCATGGCAACACCATTTGAGATGTACTATAATCGTTCGCAATTTAGCATCTTCAGTATGTTGTCATCATGTACAGAAGTTTATTATTAGTTATTTGCAGAAGTTTATATTTTAATTTTATTTTTTTAAATCCCTGCATGGATGTCGTTCTTTGTATAACTGGGCGCGATCATTATTAGGAGACGCTGCGTGTCTCTTTGTGTGAAATTAAAAAGCTTCTTTTACAGTTTGGAAGATTTTCTATGTTCTTGTGATTGAATCTTGTCTAATCGCTTGAATGTTTTAAAGAATAAAGTTTAAAAACACTTGAAATCAAGTGGCTTTCACGCGGTCACGATCACTGCTTTCAGAGAAATGACGCGCGGCTCTTTGTTTAATCCATTAGGAAACGAAGTTTGCACAGATGCCACACAGCGTCAACACATTAACACAGTCTTACACATAAAAATTCAAACTTCAATTTCAAAGAATTGAAAGGAACATTACAAAAGGTATGACAAGATTCTGAAAGACGCGAGAAAGAACGAGCTTCGGGAAACGAAATAATTGTCACAGAACACCTTCCAAACTCATATTAAGCTCTTTAATACATTCTTGTGATTAAATCTTGTGTAATCGCTGGAATGTTTTAATTTCTAAGTTTAAAAAACACAAATGAGTTCGTGATCATTCACAGACATCACCAAACTCTGAAACATCAAGGGGCGTTGCTTCTATGAGTGAACAGAAAGTACACAGTGGGGAGCCACGAGACCGTGTTTGTAAAGAGCCTCAAAAACACCCTAGAATATTATTAAAGTTTGACGTCTTGCCATGGCAACAATATTTAAGATATCACAAAGACATTCACATGTCTACATCTGAAATGTTTGGACATTATAATGAAGAAGTTTGAAGCAAATCGGGTAAAAATAAGAGGGTGATCTCAAAGCATTTTGAAAGTGACACATTTCCTGCTGCCAATTGGTGGCGCTATATCTTTGACTCACAATAGTCACATCCATGTGCTTGGCTTCCTACAACGAACACACAGGTGAAGTTTCATAAAAATCAATGAATGTCGAGCCCCCCTGCCACGCCTGGGTCCCAGCCTCTGTGACGCCCTAATGGCCGCAGGTTCCAATGCGTGTACAAAGTTTCAAGAGTTTTCGTGCACGTTAAGGGCGCCAAAAGTGGCAAAAACCTTGAAAAAAAATAATAAATAATAATCCTAAGGAAAACAATAGGGCCTTCGCCCTTTCAGGGCTTGGGCCCTAATAATCCTTAGAAGAACAATAGGTTCTGCGCCCTTTCAGGGCTTGGGCCCTAAAAATGTTAGCATGTCAGTTTTAACATATAAAAAGTACATAAGCAACATCTTTTTTTCTTGCAAAGTGATTCTTAATTCATGGGTTCTTAAAAGCAGACATGAATGGTCAAAAAAATCCTGTTGAGTATCTGTGAGAAATGTTGTTCAGTAACACATGCTTGCTATAAATATTATGAAAATGAATTTTTCCAACCTTGAAGATACAGTGGAGAGTTTCTTTGAAATTCTTGTGGTCCCTGTTAGCAAATAAAATATACTGCATTTACAAGGAAATTTTAGAGACATTGTTTGCAAACATTTTTTAACAAAGATAAAAAGAAAACATCATCCTGTAAAATTCACACTGTTAATGTACAGGGTGTACTTAAAGGATTAGTTCACTTTAAAATGAAAATGACCCCAAGATTTTTTTACCGTCAAGCCATCCTAGGTGTTTGTGACTTTCTTCTTTCTGGTAAACACAATCAGAGAAATGTTAATAAATATCCTGACGCACCCGAGTCTTCTGTACTCTACTTACATTCTACTACTGTTCAAAAAGTTTACGCTACGTCCTACTTGTTCCCTATTCAATTTATGGAAAAAACCCTAACTGACGCAACACCAGATCCGTTTTTTTTTCGTAATTTAAATACGGAGGCAGTCTGGCGGAAGCTAGATATTTTACTTTATACCTTGTTAAATACGGATGTTTTTCTCACATAAACGCATCGCTTCACTTCAGAAGGCCTTTATTAACCCCAGAGCCGTGTGGAGTACGTTTATGATGGATGATGTGGATGGAGACACTTTCTTCAGCTCATACTTGTTGATCGTCGCTCACTGACATTATAAAGCTCAGATGCATCAGGATATTAATTCATATTTCTCTGATTGTGTTCATCAGAAAGAAGAAAGTAATATACACCTAGGATGTTTTGAGGGTGAGTAAAGCTTGGGATAATTTTCATTTGAAAGTGAACTAATCCTTTAATCATAAATAGTCTGTGTGTGATAAACAATAAGAAACACATGAAATACCTTTCAGTAGCTGATGGTGTTTCCTCACTGAAATCTGGTGGTTTACCCTTTGACAGGTCACTCTTCACAGACACAGAGCTGGACACACGTGAGCCTGATTTTACACTAATGACACAAAGAACAGAGAGAAAAACATTGTATTACAGGAGATAATTAAGCCTCATTTGAAAATATTTAATGTTGCAAATTGTAATTAAATGCATTATGTAGCAATACAGACATTTTTGTAACTGCCCCTTTAAATACTTTCATTTTCAATCTCCTCCTCCCAAACTATACTCTGGCTGGATTGGAGGAGAGGAAAATTAATAACGGAAGTGTGTGTATATAGGGGCATGTCAACGGACAAAATGCGGTACATTTAAATTCCCGGTGGAGGCAGTCACTGCAGGTGGATCTACAGGAGATATATGTGTGTTCTCGGCATCATGGAGAGGAGGTAGTGCTGTTTGGAGTGCTACTTTGATAGCCTCTCGCTAGCGGGTGTGTCCTTAGGCCTATGAATTTTTTCCTCAAGTTTGAATTGAGCTTCGCACCGTAATCCTAAACCGGTGGCTTGGTGGAGCAGCGAAAACGATAGGAACAAGACGGACTGACGCTGCCGTTGTTCCCGAGTCACTCTTGACCACCCATGCAACCAATTTGGTCAGTGTTGCGATCTTCCTGCACCCGAAAATTAATGATTTTTTTTTCTCGAGGTTTTGGGTGTGAGAGTTCATCTATTGCTTTTGCTGTATCCTCAATAGTCTAGCGGTTAAGCCTCCGCGTTACCACGCAGGAGATCGGGGGTCGATGCTCGCCTGAAGAACTATAATTTTTTAATTTTTTTTGTTCAAACTTTTTACATTGTTGGGCGACCACCGTTACAATTATAGCCATGTATTTTTCATCAGTGAATATGGGTAGATGGGACGTATTCAAGTTTTATTTCCCTGGTGGATTTATGACTCTTTATGGCTGCTTGTGTAATTGTGTTACTGGAAAGTCATACTCAAGTTACTCAAGTCATTGTGTTCAGTGGCTTGTTTTATCTAGTTCATTCCTATCACAAATATATTCAGCTAATGCAATGCTGTTACACAAAACACATGAAATACCTTTCAGTAGCTGATGGTGTTTCCTCACTGAAATCTGGTGGTTTACCCTTTGACAGGTCACTCTTCACAGACACAGAGCTGGACACATGTGAGTCTGATTTTACTCTAATGACACAAAGAACAGAGAGAAAAACATTGTATTACAGGAGATAATTAAGCCTCATTTGAAAATATTTAATGTTGCAAATTGTAATTTAATGCATTATAGCCATGTATTTTTCCTCAGTGAATATGGGTAGATGTCCGTGGTGGATTCATGACTCTTTGTGGCTGCTTGTGTAATTGTGTTACTGGAAAGGAGCTCCACACAGAGTTTAATAAAGAGGAAGTCATACTCAAGTCATTGTGTTCAGTGGTTTGTTTTATCTAGTTCATTCCTATCACAAATATATTCAGCTAATGCAATGCTGTTACACAAAACACATGAAATACCTTTCAGTAGCTGATGGTGTTTCTGCACTGAAATCTGGTGGTTTACCCTTTGACAGGTCACTCTTCACAGACACAGAGCTGGACACACATAAGCCTGATTTTACTCTAATGACACAAAGAACAGAGAGAAAAAAAATCTTAATGGCATTTCAACGTAATAAAAGTTTCCAAATTTTACATGTACAATCAGTCTTGGGGTAAACGCAATACAAGTAAGCTGAGTTTATTGCTTTTTCAAGGAACTAGAAAAATACGCATTACTTTTAAATTTACAACAAAATGTGTTTTTTTTTTTTTTTAGGACAGTAACAAGTTACTTTTTTTCGCGTTTATTGACTGACAGCTGTTCTGTCCCCATGCGGAGAGAAACGAGAAGGTCAGAGGCGTTGTGTGCTCTGTGTAAACGTGAAGGTTACTGTAGTTCTAGACTAAATGTAAGCATATATTTACTCATCTCACTTGCATAAAACCAGTTTCAGTATTCCTCAACATGAATAAAAACAGTGAAACGCAAATGCAACAGTGACATCTGCTGAAGTTCAAACTGATCATCAGAACAGGGAAGAAAGAAGATTTAAGTGATTTTAAGCATGGCAGACAGGCTGGTTTGAGTATTTCAGAAACTTGCTGGTTTTCACACACAGCCATATCTAGGGTTTACAGAGAATAGACTGAATTAGTTAATTTAGGTATAGCAGCACTGCAGAAACAGTGACGTAATCGCCCGGCTTAGCTCAGTTCGCATACAACGGCGCCAATGCAGGCATATAAAAAACACTGCTGAATATCAAGCAAGTGTCCCCAACTTAAGCAAGCCAAAGGCAACAGTGTCTTAGTGACTTGCCATCGACCACATCGTGATGTGCTGCGATGGCAGCCACATGGACCTTCAAGATGGAGGGGGACAGCCTCCACTCCAAACCACTTTGAAGGAAGGAAAGCACTGAACTGACCGGGCATCTCCGGGGGTCTTCCTGGCGGGAAAAACACCAATCAGCGAAGAGACTCCACTTCAAAGCATAGGCGCGCCTTGTAGAGGGAGCTCTAGCCGAAGTGATCGTGTCAACTACCGCGAGCGGTAGGCCATTTAAGTCCTCCCCGTCCCGTCCAGGAACCACACGTGGAGGTTCCAGAGGTTGGGACGTGGGTGTCATATGGTGCCCCGTCCCTGAGAAAGCAGGTCCTTCCTCAGGGGAACTCGCCAGGGAGGGACTGTCGCGAGGAGCATGAGTTCTGGGAACCAGGTCCGGTTGGGCCAGTACGGCGCAACTAGCAAGACCTGCTCCTCGTCCTCCCTGACCTTGCACAGTAGCTGTGCAAGAAGGCTCACTGGGGGAAACGCATACTTGCATAAGCCAGCTGTGTGCCAGTGCATCCGTGCCGAGGGTCCCCTCGGTCAGGCAATAAAACAACTGGCAGTGATCAGTCTCCTGAGAGGCAAACAGATCTACCTGTGCGTCCCCGAATCTGCTCCAGATCAGCTGGACCACCTGGGGGTGGAGTCTCCATTCCCCCGGGAGTGTGAGCTGTTGTGAGAGCGCGTCGGCCGCAGGGCTGCAGCGACCTGAGGAGCGTAGACCACCCTGATGGTTGATGTACGCTACTGCCGATATGTTGTCCATCCGGACCAGTACATGCTTGCCGTGCAGCAGCGGTCGAAACCGGCGCAAGGCCAGCAGTACTGCTAGCAACTCGAGGCAACTGATATGCCACCGTTGGTGGGGTCCTGTCCAGGAGCCCAACGCAGCATGCCCATTGCACACAGCACCCCAGCCGGTGGTGGAGGCATCTGTTGTGACAACAACATGCCTGGACACTTGTCCTAGGGGCACCCCGGCCCGTAGAAAAGCAAGGTCCAACCACGGGCTGAATGTTTGGCGACAGCTCGGCGTGATGACCACACGGAGCGTGCCATGGTGCCATGCTCACTTCGGGACTCGGCTGTGTAGCCAGCGCTGAAGTGGTCTCATATGGAGTAATCCGAGCGGCGTGACCGCGGCTACAGATGCCATATGCCCCAGGAGCCTCTGAAAATGTTTCAGTGGGACGACTGTTTTCTGCGAGAACGAATACAGGCAGCTCAGCACCGACTGTGCACGCTTGTTGGTGAGACGTGCCGTCATGTTGACCGAGTCCAGCTCCACACCGAGAAAATAGATCCTCTGTGTTGGACTGAGTTTGCTCTTTTCCCAGTTGACCCGAAGCCCCAACCAGCTGAGGTGCGTAAGCACCAGGTCCCTGTGTTCGCACAACTGTTCTCGGGACTGGGCCAGAATGAGCCAGTCGTCAAGGTAGTTGAGGATGCGAACGCCCACTTCCCTGAGTGGGACAAGGGCCCCCTCCGTGACTTTGGTAAAGACACAGGGGGACAGGGATGCCCGACCCTCGAACGCAAAGCGTAGAAACGGTCTGTGTCGAGGGAGGATCGAGACATGGAAGTATGCGTCCTTCAGGTCGATAGCTGCAAACCAATCTTGCGCGTGAATGCATGTGAGCATGCGCTTCACGGTGAGCATCTTGAACGGGAGCTTGTGCAGGGCCCGATTCAAGACACGTAAGTCCAAGATTGGCCGTAACCCTCCGCCTGTCTTGGGTACTATGAAGTACGGGCTGTAAAACGACGTAAAGCCTCGACGACGAGCAGGCTGAGGCAAGATGTGGCTGTTGGCCTCAGTCTGCTTTTGCACTGCCGAGAATTGCTGAGCAAAATCCTCGACAGTGTCGCCGAAGAGGCCGGCCTGGGAAATGGGGGCGTCGAGAAAGCGAACTTTGTCGGCATCCTTCATTTCAGCCAGGTCCAGCCAAAGATGGCGTTCCTGGACCACCAGGGTGGACATCGTCTGGCCCAGGGCACGTGCTGTAACTTTCGTCGCCTGGAGGGCGAGGTCGGTCGCAGCACGCAGTTCTTGCAACACCCCTGGGTCAGAACTACCCTCGTGCAGCTCTTTGAGAGCTTTCGCCTGATGGACCTGCAAGATGGCCATGGCGTGCAGGGCGGAGGCCGCCTGTCCAGCGGCGGAGTAAGCCTTAGCGGCAAGAGCCGCTGTCGTCTTACCCGCCTTGGACGGGAGACGCGGACGATTCCACCAGGTGGCAGCCAACTGCGGGCACAAGTGCACCGCAATCGCCCGTTCCACCTGTGGAATGTCCATGTACCCCTTGGCGGCCCCACCATCGAGGGTAGTGAGAGAGGAGGAGGTAGAAGATCGGTGTCTGGCAGTGTGGGGTGCCTTCCACGTCTTCTGTACCTCCTCATGCAGCTCGGGAAAAAATGGTACTGGGGCGGGACGTGGCTGTGAACCGCCCCCTGCGCCTAGAAACCAATCATCAAGCTGTGGGCACTCGGGACACGGTGGAATGTTCTACTCGAGCCCGATGCCTGTGGCGGCCCGAGCCAGCATAGCTGTCAGTTCCACATCGGACTCAGCCTGTGCAACCACCCCGAAGGGCGGAAGTTCGGCTTCATCTTCGTCTGCGGAAGATAACAGCCCACTCCCCGATGCAGCGATCGACATCCGATCCTCATCTGGAGCGCCGAATGAGATGCGGGGAACCTCACGAGAAGGACCCGTACCAGCACTCGGCAACTCGACGGCACATGGCATTGTAGAGGAGTGGGAGATTCGTGGGGGCTGACCCGACGAAGAGGCTCCCACTGTAACCCTCAGACCTCGCAAAGTGCTAACAATCCCCGCAGCTCTCCCTTGGAAAGTCACGGGGGATTGGGCAGCAGCAGAGGGGACTCCGTCTTCCGCATTGAAGAAGGAGAGTCGCGATCTCAATGCCAACATGGTCATGCTCTCGCAGTGAGAACATGAACCATCCATGAGCGCTGCTTCAGCGTGCTGTCTACCCAGACACATGACACAGCGCTCGTGGTCGTCAGATGTCTGTCAGGAAGTCACAGAAGTCAGGAAACGACCGCATCCAGAAATACATGGGCGAAAAGACATCTTGAAAAAGATGTTTTTTCTCCCGTGCTGCTCTTTTAGAATTACTCTGCCCGCTGGAACACCGAGGGATGGAATGCACGCCAATCTCGTTCCACACCAGCGCCTCTGCAAACCATCGCTGCTGTGCTGTCACCACCAACAAGAGAGAACAAGAGCTCAGGAAAATTGAACCGTAGCAATGAAAATTGCAGTTTAAGGGAATAATCCCTAGCAATTAAAATTGCTGTTGTCGCTCTTTTCCCTTTTTCACTGCACAGAGATGAAAGGAAGATCAGTTTTCAGATCAGCTCCGAAGCAAAAGTATGAATGAAGTGAGTATGCTGGCTCTATTTATATCCGGATGCTGGGGGAGGGGCCCGGCATGTAAATCTCACTGGCCAATTCTCATTGGCTTGTTTTTTACTATGTGGAGATGATTGGGCTCTCAAGCGAGATCCCATGACGTCAGTCCGACGTAACGTCGAACGTGACTGACTGATAGTGTTGCAAAGGTAGCGCAAAGGCGCCATCTAGCGGCCATTGCTAGGTGTACTGGTAGAGATTGCGCACGTGAAATGCGCATGACAAAGACAGCGGCACTCGCCACATGAAGACTGTTCCAGAAGTCGCGATGCAGTGTGTGTGTACTCGTCAATAACTGTGTGCGTCCAGTCGAGGAAAGTGAGTCTCATACTCTCAACTAACTGTTTAAGTTTTATTGGAGTTATAAAGACATTGAAGTAATTGAGCATTTGGTTAAATCCACTCGATAGCAATGACTCATTCCATGTCGTCATTGTAGAATGCACATTGTCTATCGGAGATTTGAATGTTGTGCTTATATTATTGAAACAAATATAGTATTGTTTGTTATGGTCAAATTATTAGGTAAAAATGGTGTTTATAAGTTATAATTCAGCCCGGTTAAACTGTTGTATTGTGCTAGAAGTGATGTTAAGCTGTCAATAATGGTGCTTATGTAACATATACAATTGTTTGTTTATTTGTAGCCATGTAGCAGAGGCCAGCTAGTAGTTGCTGTGCGAGTAAACCTCACTCCTCTGACCTCAAGAGATGCTCTAGCGACAGACGCTAGAGGTTGCAGCCTTTAGCCTCCTTGGTAGAGCGTACGACTCCCATACCCGAAGACCCGGGTTCTAGGCCCGCTTGGAGCGGGTAGAGTGGGACCCGGGTGGCGGGGTAACATTGGTGCCGTGACCCGTACGGGAGTGAGGTTTAGGGGGGTGAGTGTAGCAGAGACCAGCTAGTAGTTGCTGTGCGAGTAAACCTCACTCCTCTGACCTCAAGAGATGCTCTAGCGACAGACGCTAGAGGTTGCAGCCTTTAGCCTCCTTGGTAGAGCGTCCGACTCCCATACCCGAAGACCCGGGTTCTAGGCCCGCTTGGAGCGGGTAGAGTGGGACCCGGGTGTCGGGGTTACAGCCACACATACACACCCGCTAACTACAGACTCCAAACCTGCACCAGAAACAAAGTGTATCAACGTGTTTATCTAATGTATGTCTGTGCTGCTGAGGAAAGTTCAGTAAACTGTTCAAACTGATCCCTGCCTCCTGTTCTGCGTTCTGACAGACGCTCCAGGGCGAGAACTATAGCCTCCTAAGCACCTGTGGTCCTTTCTCTAAAACAGATAAGGAACTGAAGCTACAATTGACACGGGCTCAACAAAACTGGATAATAGAAGATTGAAGATCTTCTATTAGATTGAAAAGATTCTTGGAGTTATCTTCGATGACCAACTGACCTTCAGTGACCACATCTCAAAGACGGCGCGGTCGTGCAGATTTGCACTTTGCAACATCAGGAAAATCCGTCCCTTCCTGACTGAGCACGCAACACAACTGCTTGTCCAGGCCCTGGTCATTTCAAGGCTTGATTACTGCAATGCTCTTCTGGCTGGTCTGCCGTCAAGTGCAATCAAACCTCTTCAAATGATCCAGAATGCTGCTGCACGTCTTGTCTGCAACGAGCCTAAGAGAGCCCACGTCACGCCCCTCTTCATCTCTTTGCACTGGCTACCCCTTGCTGCTCGCATCAAGTTCAAGGCGCTGATGCTTGCTTACAGATCCACCACAGGCTCTGCACCTTCCTACCTCCACACACTGCTACAACGCTACGTCCCCACCAGAAGCCTGCGATCACTAAAGGAACGAAGACTTGTGGTACCATCACAGAGAGGCACAAAATCACTCTCCAGAACATTCTCCTTCACTGCTCCCTGCTGGTGGAATGATCTCCCTACTTTCATCAGGAACGCAGATTCCCTGGCAATATTCAAGAGACAGCTGAAAACTCATCTCTTCTGTGAACACTTGATCCCCTCATAAAAAAAAAAAAAAAAAAAAAAAAAAAAAACCCTATCCTTCCCCCTTTTTCTCTTCCTACTCTAGCTTATGGTACTGAGCAATGTATGAAACTTGTATTGTGAGCACTTTCTGTGTTATTTGCCAATTCATGAAGAATCGCTTGTTTGTTTTCCTCACTTGTAAGTCGCTTTGGATAAAAGCGTCTGCTAAATGACTAAATGTAATGTAAATGAAAAAATGTTTCCTGGTCTGATGAGCATCAATTTCGGCTGCGACACTGAGATGGTTGGGTCAGAATTTAGAGTATCATCTCAAACTGGTTTCTTGAACAACAGTGAGTTCACTATCCTCAAATCACCTCCACAGTCACCAGGGGCCTCGTTTATAAAACTTTACATCAGAAACGCGTACGTTCACACAAAAGATTTCAGATTTATAAAACCATGCGTATGAACCTCTGAGTCTGATCTTTCCCTAAAACACAAAGAGGAAAGAGAAACATTTTACTAAATGTGGTTCTTCAGTCTCATTTGAAGAAGTTTAATGATGGTCAACAATAGTTTAACACAAAATATAACTGTGAAATATACTGTCAAATATTGTCATTTTGCTTTATTTTTGACATGATATCTGATGGTCTAACAGGCGACTCACACTCCAGACACTTTTATACAAAGCAACACACATTTAATTCAAGATAAATACTGTATTAATATCCGTGATCTTGTGATCCTCTGAATTACAGCAACATGAAAACAGGAACACAGTTGTGACACCTGAAGATCTCTAATGTTTGAACACCTCAGCCGATAGACCTCTGTGACGTCATGAATGTAAAACGCCTTTAATGGCAGAGAATCTAAAGTTCATTTTCAACCCTGCACCTCTAATGGACTCTGGACCAGCCAGTTTCTTCCTCTCACTTCATTTGTTGTGTTCTATAGAGACTTTTATAAACTAACTCTAAATCTTACTGAGTTTCTTTCTGCTGCGCTCCTGGCATGATCACTTTAGTTCATCATGATTTCAGTTTGAGAACAAAAACTAAAACTTACTCTGCTTTCCAGTAACGCTACAATTTTGGCACTTCAGTAGAGTTTAAAACGACTGAAAGCAGAAGCAGTCTTACCTCTGTTTCTGTGAGAGACTCATCTTAGAGAGAGAGTCCGTTCCTCGCTCCTCTGACATTACTGCACATAAACTGCCATTGACAACAGATCAAGATGTTCGTGTTGAAGACATTCAGCTGCTCAGAATGACCTGGACATGAGGATAATAATGACAAATGTTGAGTTGAAGACAAAAAAAGGTTTATAAAAACAAAATATGGACTCAGATTCAAGATAACTCTTCATAACTCTAATAAATATAAGCACACTATGTATGGAGTAAGCATTATTCACTCCACCTGATGCTGAAAGGTTTATTCATGCATTTATTGCTTCCAGGATTGACTATAATGCGCTTTTTGTATTTGTTAACTGCTAAATCAATCAAACTGCTCCAGAATTCAGCAGTACTTCATCTCATCACAAGGTTGTTTCATAGTTTGCATTGGATTCCTTCAGTCGCTTGCTGTTCTTAAAACGCTCACATTAACATACAAGCATCTGTGCTTCATACTGCGGTCAAACCAGACGCTAAAAAACTATTATAGACTGAGCTATGCTTTATTGACCTGTAGGGGGCAATCTATTGCCGTTTGACTTGGCTTAAATAGAGCAAAGAACAAGATGTTAGAGGTAGATTTAATCCATAGACATATACACTAGACGTCGCCTGGGGGTTCTCAGCATGCGTCAAATCCGCCGCCACCTTGGAACAGGCTCTTGTCACAGGAAGTGGCTCAGTAACGCTGTTGTCTCCGCCTGTACTTTTGAATTCATGGACGATGCCGGACTTTTGTGCTGCGTATGGGTGTTCAAACGAAAGAAATCTTAAAACCAGACAGCAAGGGATTACATTTCACAAGTGAGAATGTGTTTGATGATATTGAATGTTACGAAATTATATTTCTGGTTACGTTGGTTTGTTTCAGTCCTTGGTTAATGACCGCAGCTAATCCATGCTATAGTTACCCATTAGATTTTGACAGTTAGGAAAACCGACAATGAACAGAATGTATTTATATCAATGTAATGTGATCGTCTGATGTTGGAAATGTGGACAGCTGATTTGGTCTCTATTCAATAGTTTTTCCGACTGGCGCTGTGTGTCTGAGTTCAGTCTCCGTCTATTTCCAGATAGCATTCTGGGCTAACGGAGACTCATCTTAAGTTAAAACAAATAAACAAGTTTAACCAAACACACTAGTTCTGGCTGTTTACTCCGATTGTATCTGATGAGATATGACGTGATGGGGAAAAACAGAAACTGTTTACAACAACAAAAAACCGGGAACAAACCCTTTCAGCCAGGCCCTTTACTCCGCTCTCACTTGGCTGTGTCCCTGAAGACACTAAATACTGTGGATTTATGGATTTGTTTTGTTTGTAGATTCCGAAGCTCTTAATAAAATTGACCTATACTTTTTTACTTAAAGACCCAACTTTATGTATGTTTCATAAGATTCCCTTATCTGTCAAACATATTTTATTAGACTGTCCTGGACTGAACACAAGCAGATGCTCTTTTATGAAGTTACTTCACTTAAGATCATATTTAATGAGATTATGCCTGAAAAGGTTTTGGATTTTTTGGATGTTAATTAAAAAAAAAGTATAATATTTGCTGTTTATTTGTTTTGTTTTATTGTATTTATATGATATTTGTGTTTTTGTAATTTAATTTTTGCCATGAAGATATCTTTGATTGCTTACATGGCATTAAATAAAATACTCTGAATCGGTTTGTAGATTCCCTCGTGATAAACAGAGACGTCAATGATAAACGTTCCTCTCAAATGTGTGATTTGCTTCCACCAGCAAATTGCTTTGTGTATCATATTTAATAAAGCAATACAATTTGAATGTTTAAATTAACATGTATAGTAGTCTAAGGTAAGTAGTGATAGTTCATTCGAAATTTACTCAAGTGGAAGAATGTGATTAATAAACTTAGGGCTACTAGCACGATGCATTATATTTTTAAAAAGTAGATAATCTTAATAATCAAAACCTTAAATTTCTCTGGACTCAATGATAAATACATGTCTGACCGTTGGAACGAACCAAAAAAAAACCCCTAGAAAATCGCATTCATGACGATTTATGGTGATTTTATTTCTTTGCCTACATTGACGCTGAAGCATTAAAGAGGAGGAGTGCCTGTTCCAAGATGGCGGCGCTATTGACGCATTCGTTCCAATGAACTGCCGTAGCCAGGCGACGTCTAGTGTATATGTCTATGGATTTAATCCACCTGTGATCACGTGACATGTGTGTATTGTACTGTTTTTTGCTGCTGGTTCCTCCTGAGTAAATTTCCTCATCTTGGTCAGATCGGTCTCTCTCAAGTTATTACAAAAACAGAAACGTGTGCGTCTATTACTGTGATTACGGTAATTTCAGGATCTGCAGAGCGAGAACGCGCTTTCAGAGCGCTCGAGATGACCAGATCTAACTATCTTTCTGATATTTTTCTAACTATTTCTTTCAATCTATTCTTTTCCCTTTCTAATATTTCAAGCGCTCTGAAAGCGCGTTGTCTTTCTGTTGATCCTCTTTTCAAACCGCGGATGGATTGACTGCAGTGACAGTCATCCTGTAAACTCCCTCTCTTCTTCTGTTTTTCAAAAAGAATTTTGGTTGTACTGTAAATCTCTAAGAATGTTAAAATGCATAAAACGAAAAAAATTATTTACTTCATTGAGGAAATTTAAATTAGAAGACCCTGATGTGTAAATTTGTTTTCTTTCTTTTTTTTTTTTATTATTTTATTGTTGTTGTGCTCTGTTCTATTAGATTCTTTTGTATCTTAATACTGCCTTATTGTACTTGTTTCCTTTTGTAAAAAAAAAAACA
The DNA here is from genome assembly GCA_038088235.1 of Zacco platypus. NCBI lineage: Eukaryota > Metazoa > Chordata > Actinopteri > Cypriniformes > Xenocyprididae > Zacco > Zacco platypus. Next base: position 687,218 of record CM076083.1, read on the forward strand.
ACAACTCCCTCTCTTCCGCTTCAGTCTGCTGACTCTCTTCCTCTTCAGCATCCTGCAGATTAAAATCGATGGTGGAGAGCTGTTTCTCTGTCGCTGCACTTCCTGTCACTGTTACAGAGACTCCCAGAATAACCAGTTTCAACAAACTTTTCAAATTTGCTTATATAGACTGTCATGATTAGTTTTCTATTGTATTCTACTGTAATGATTACTTTATGATTTACAGTTTCTTTTTATTGTATTATTTTTGTATTTCTATTGTTTTCCAGCGCTTTGGGTTTTTGAACAGTGCATTATAAATAAAATATATTATTATTATTATTATTCCTGCAATAGACTTAAAACATTTGTGTATGAAGAATCAGTTCTTTTTGAACGCGTCATTTGATCATTACGTCACGCTCACACTGTATTCTATTTTAATTCTCTTACAGCAGGTCTAACTGAATATTACATTACTGTGCTAAGTGAGAGGAAATATTCTATTCAATCACACCTCATATCTGTTATATTCTTTTTTGACGCAGAAAAAGACAGCATTAGTTACTGCGTGCTTCAGCTCACAATTACTTTCGATTTCTCATCATCACAAAACAACTGCCTAAACACACGGAAATGTGTTTTAAAAAATCATCGTAATAATACTTACTTGATCATTAAGGTAATCATCAATAACTGTGATCGAGGACGTTTTCAAACTTACTTGCATCAATATAACGGTCTGGAGCAAAGACTGAAACAAATATGGACGACGAACCTCGTCTCTTCTACTGTGACCATCGTGTTCTGTGACCGCAGAGGGCGCGGTTATCAGTGTTCTGCGTGATTTACGCAAATTGCGTAAATTCTGACGATAAGCCAAAGAAGGTGAAATCTGTTCGAAACTGCTGTTTAGAAATGCTGGTTATTCACGTCATAAATGCTTATTTGCTTGTCCAGATTAAACGCAGTGTGGCTGTTTGCAGAGAAATGTGTGTTTCCATCATGTGTAGATCATTAAACATTCGCGCGCGCGTTCACGTTATCGAGAGCGCGCCGGGAGGAACGCTTTTTTCCGTTTGATTGGCAATTCGGAAAATTATTTATTTATCGAATAATAAATTGTGTATTTTATTGTATATTATATAATTATACTGTATATAATATTTACAACAATTTTACACAGAATGGCTGTAACAAAAGGTACCATTTGTTTTGAGGGAACCATTAAAGGCCACCGAATTCTGTTACCCCCCCCCCCCTCTATTTCACCCAGAATGACTGTGATGTTCTCCAAATTCACTCTGCTGATGTTTTATTCTCTCCTCAGTTTCATACAGTACAATTCTGGGCTGACACAAACAGCAACAGATGTACAGTAGGGTCACCAAATCTGACACCGAATTCTGTTGCCCCCCCCTTTATTTCATGATTTAAATAAAACAAATGCAATAATTTATAATGAAATGTTTTAATATCATTCAAATATTACAACTATTTACATATAAAAAGCAAAGGGAGGGAAAGTAAATATTTGAAAACATTTCATTATAAATTATTGCATTTGTTTTATTTAAATCATGAAATAACAGCCACATTGCATTTAATCTGGACAAGCAAATAAGCATTTATGACGTGAATAACCAGCATTTCTAAACAACAGTTTCGAACAGATTTCACCTTCTTTGGCTTATCGTCAGAATTTACGCAATTTGCGTAAATCACGCAGAACAATGATAACCGCGCCCTCCACGGTCACAGAATACGATGGTCACAGAATCTGGTGTAACACCTGTTACACGATTTGTTCTGTGCATGCGCAAATTTACTGCCACTTCCTGTCATCGCTAACGTTTTTACGACAACGACGTCACTGTCACGATTTGTTCTGTGCGCATGTGCTCGATTTATAGTGACGTGCTGGAGAATGACATTTGATAGCAATGTGGATTCTTTTGCGTTTTATGTGCATATTCAAGAATTTCTCTCAAAAGGAGAAATTCCTGACAGTCCCACAGAGCGTCGGAAAGTGAAACGGGGGGACTGCGTCTATGAATTTTACTATCAAAGGTAACTATGGCCCAATTTCACAGACAGGGCTTGGATTAAGCCAGGATTAGGCCTAAATTCAATTATGGCATTTGTTACGTCCTGTGACGTTTTTGTGCTGATTTGGGGGCAGTTGTATGTTTTTGTTTTTCTCTCCCTCTCCTGCGCTGCTGCTCTAACAGGTGCTGATTGCTGGCACCTGACGCTCGTTTCCCAGAATCAACCTACTAGAAACCAGCTACAAAGCAGTCAGGAATGGACAGAGAGTCGAGAGGAGAGAGACAGAGCCACTTTTCTCCCCATGGACCTTCCCTACAGCCCCAGACATTTGTTGCCAGTTTGATCTACTAGTTAATAGTTGCTGTAGACACTGAAACCTGTGATAGAGTTCCAATTGATACTGCTGTTGTACTTTTGCCTAAACAGTTAACGTCAACTCTCAGTGTTGCTGATGCCATTCATAGTCTTTTTTTTTTTTCCCTTTCTGTTAAATATTCTTTATTTGTAGGGAGGAGGGTGTCGTTTTTTCTTTAATCCTTTTTCTCCTGTTTTTGGGTAAGTTAGGGAGTTAAGGAAGTTTCTTTTGTCTTTTTGTTCCTTTTGTTTTTCATGATAGGTAAGTTAGTCTTAAAACTGAGTTAGTTGTGTTTTGTTTGTTATGTTGGCTATGCCCCCTCCTGAAGTCTTTTTTTGTGGTTGTAACAGCATTCTTGGTAAAAATAATAAAACATTCTGGAATAAATCTCAGATTGACAGAGTATTTAGTGCTGGGACTGGGAAAGGGAAGCTCCCTGTGGTCTCACCTCTCATCTGTCTTTTTTTTTGTCACTTTTTCCTCGATCCCCTAGACCGAGTTGACACGTGGATGCTTACAATGTTTTTTAAAGATTTCACTTTCATATTTTGACTTTCAACAGACTGTAATCTTGTGTTTGTCAGAGCGGCTCCTTCCTGAATGAAGTACAGGACGTCCGTTCGCTTGAAAAGCTGTTCGATTTAGTTTTGTTTCTTTATTTTCCCTTGACTTATGTTTGTTATTGGTGGTTATTGTTATATTTGTTAAAGAAAATAAAATGATTTGCATTAAATGTTGGTGTTTGTTCGTGTTCTCTTATTCTATTGTTATTATTCTATTGCTCTTCTCATTTCTTTTGAGAATCAGTCATCAAATATGAAAACTAGAGTCTGAAAGCTTTATTTTAGATTAAAATATTGTTGTTATAAATGTATAATAGTAAGTGTCACATGGTTGGGGGGGGCAATCTTACAAATGCTGATTAACAACATTTTCTATGAATCAGAAATTCAGATATTTATTCTTTGTGATACGTCCAAGGACGTATTCAATGTATAGTACTTGTGTACCTGGGTGTTCTTTTTCTCTCTCTCTTTCTGTCTCTCTCCTTCACGTGGAAACAGGTGTGCCAATCAGCGGTGTCCAATAATTCAATCTGGTGATGTCTGAGATGATTGGATACTGACAGGAACGAGTGGAGATAAGAGGGGGAGGATCCATGGAAGCAGGAGAGAGAGACCTTTCTATTACCTGGTGCAACCCTTCCTCCTTTTGCTCAGACTCATGGAAAGTTGACTGTGTAATCTGCACCTGAGTAAGGGAACTCAGGGCTGTGGTGTGTGTTTTGACCGGAAAGAACTGGAGTCATGTAAATTTATCTTCTTGTTTATTTTCTTCTGCGTTAAATTAGTTATGATTATTATGGTTACACTTTTCTTGTAGTAAGAATCTGTAGGGGGAGGATGCCATTCATTTGTTTTACTTCTGTTTTCTCCTGGTTTGTGGCAGACAGGGAGAGAGGAAAGTGCTTTGTATTTAATTTATAGTTTGGAGTCTAGGTAATTTATTTATTTATTTTGGGTTAGTTAGTTTGCTTTTGTTTGTTGTTTTGGCGTAGTTTTCCCCTGAAGTTTTTTTTATGTTTGTTAACAATTCTTTTGTCCATGACGTTTTGATATGACTTTCAAATTAAAAGAAGATTAATTTGAACTGGTGTTTGTGTTGACTCTGGGATGGGAGGTTGGATTGCCCAGGTTCTCTCTCCAAATTTCTTTTTTTTTATATATTTCTTTTTTTTTTTGTTACTAACTTCCCAGCCCTAGATGGGGAGTATGTAACATTTGTAATGAGTGAAAAGTGTTAATTATTTGTACATGCTTGTTAAGTTTGATACGTTTTTTCTTGATAAGTTGTATTGAATTGTATTGAATCCAATTAGGGTCAGTTTGACCCGGAACACACAGACAGTCTGCAGAAATCCAGCTCTGCATGAGGTTCAATATTAGGATCGGCAAGGCAAACCACACACATGTAGACGCAGACGGGAACCGACAAGGACTAGACAGAAACAGAGGGCTTATATACAGAGGAACACATGAGCTGTGTCTGAAACCGCTCCCTATCCACTATATAGTGCACTATATCGGGTCGAAACCGCTCCCTATCCACTATATAGTGCACTATATCGGGTCGAAACCGCTCCCTATCCACTATATAGTGCACTATATCGGGTCGAAACCGCTCCCTATCCACTATATAGTGCACTATATCGGGTCGAAACCGCTCCCTATCCACTATATAGCGCACTATATCGGGTCGAAACCGCTCCCTATCCACTATATAGCGCACTATATCGGGTCGAAACCGCTCCCTATCCACTATATAGTGCACTATATCGGGTCGAAACCGCTCCCTATCCACTATATAGCGCACTGTATCGGGTCGAAACCGCCCCCTATCCACTATATAGTGCACTATATCGGATCGAAACCGCCCCCTATCCACTATATAGTGCACTATATCGGGTCGAAACCGCCCCCTATCCACTATATAGTGCACTATATCGGGTCGAAACCGCCCCCTATCCACTATATAGTGCACTATATCGGATCGAAACCGCCCCCTATCCACTATATAGTGCACTATATCGATCCGAAACCACCCCCTATCCACTATATAGTGCACTATATCGGATCGAAACCGCCCCCTATCCACTATATAGTGCACTATATCGGATCGAAACCGCCCCCTATCCACTATATAGTGCACTATATCGGGTCGAAACCGCCCCCTATCCACTATATAGTGCACTATATCGGGTCGAAACCGCCCCCTATCCACTATATAGTGCACTATATCGGGTCGAAACCGCCCCCTATCCACTATATAGTGCACTATATTGGGTCGAAACCGCTCCCTATCCACTATATAGCGCACTATATCGGGTCGAAACCGCCCCCTATCCACTATATAGCGCACTATATTGGATCGAAACCGCCCCCTATCCACTATATAGCGCACTATATCGGGTCGAAACCGCCCCCTATCCACTATATAGCGCACTATATCGGGTCGAAACCGCCCCCTATCCACTATATAGTGCACTATATCGGGTCGAAACCGCCCCCTATCCACTATATAGTGCACTATATCGGGTCGAAACCGCCCCCTATCCACTATATAGTGCACTATATCGGGTCGAAACCGCCCCCTATCCACTATATAGTGCACTATATCGGGTCGAAACCGCCCCCTATCCACTATATAGTGCACTATATCGGGTCGAAACCGCCCCCTATCCACTATATAGTGCACTATATCGGTCCGAAACCGCTCCCTATCCACTATATAGTGCACTATATCGGTCCGAAACCGCTCTCTATCCACTATATAGTGCACTATATCGGATCGAAACCGCCCCCTATCCACTATATAGCGCACTATATCGGATCGAAACCGCCCCCTATCCACTATATAGCGCACTATATCGGTCCGAAACCGCTCTCTATCCACTATATAGTGCACTATATTGGGTCGAAACCGCCCCCTATCCACTATATAGCGCACTATATCGGTCCGAAACCGCTCTCTATCCACTATATAGTGCACTATATCGGGTCGAAACCGCCCCCTATCCACTATATAGTGCACTATATCGGATCGAAACCGCCCCCTATCCACTATATAGTGCACTATATCGGGTCGAAACCGCCCCCTATCCACTATATAGCGCACTATATCGGATCGAAACCGCCCCCTATCCACTATATAGCGCACTATATCGGGTCGAAACCGCCCCCTATCCACTATATAGTGCACTATATCGGGTCGAAACCGCCCCCTATCCACTATATAGCGCACTATATCGGTCCGAAACCGCTCTCTATCCACTATATAGTGCACTATATCGGGTCGAAACCGCCCCCTATCCACTATATAGTGCACTATATCGGATCGAAACCGCCCCCTATCCACTATATAGTGCACTATATCGGGTCGAAACCGCCCCCTATCCACTATATAGCGCACTATATCGGATCGAAACCGCCCCCTATCCACTATATAGCGCACTATATCGGGTCGAAACCGCCCCCTATCCACTATATAGTGCACTATATCGGGTCGAAACCGCCCCCTATCCACTATATAGTGCACTATATCGGGTCGAAACCGCCCCCTATCCACTATATAGTGCACTATATCGGGTCGAAACCGCCCCCTATCCACTATATAGTGCACTATATCGGGTCGAAACCGCTCCCTATCCACTATATAGTGCACTATATCGGGTGTCGGCCATTCTGAGTGAACGACTGCATTCCCTACATTCGTGCACTACTTTTACCCACAATCCTCTCTGATTTTGAGCGTACATTCGACGTACACTCGTTAAAGCGCCGTTCCCCGAAATCCATCGAGCGCGAAAGAAAAATAAATATGGCGGACAGCAATACGGGAAGCGGGAACTTCTACAAATGTAAGTGTCATTTTTTATTAATTAGAACATCTTTGTAAAGATATTTTGAAGCAGGTATATATCATAATATATATACTTATTATCATATGATAATTTGGTCGATTTTTCTCATGTTAGTGAACTGTTGTACAGTGTACCTCTAAGAATATGATGTATTGATGAATTTTTATTTGCTTTAGGGACGGATGAGGATGTTGTCTCAATAAACATGACAAATAAACAGTAATATACAATTCATGAAGCTAAACAGGACATATTACAGATGGGTAGAGGAAATGTTAATGATGAAATTGTCTGGCTCATGCTATTAACGTCAGCGTCTGAATTCGCTCACTCATTTTCGTTCACTCTTTGCTGATATAGTGCGCTCAACTGCCGTGCACTATATAGGGGTTAGTGAACGAGTGAACGAGTGGGCGGTTTCGGACACGGCTAAGGAGATAGCAGACTAATTGATGCAACACAGCTGAAAAGAATGAACCAATAAAAACAGTCACCATGGAAACAAGGTGTGGCGTGAACATACAAACAAAGGAACACGTGACTGAAATTCAAAGAGAGACATGTGACACAAAGTGCTTGCTTTTGATATTAAAGCATTAATAGATTTTTAGAAAAATAGTTGACATAAACGGAGTTGAATGATTTTATAATCATAGTTACAATATTTTGTGTCGAGCAACTTGCAAAATAATGCTGTTGAGATCACCTCTACACTGTTATGATAATGAAGTAATTTGTTTCGAGTTTTATTTGATTTGAAACGATCTGTATGTGGAAAGCGCTGTAGAAATAAACCTGACTAGACTTTACACCGTTCATTCTGGTTCCCGCCCTCATACAGGATTGTACCACGTGACTGTGATCTTCCGGTGAACGCGTTTGAGGAAGCCGCCATCTTACAACTGCGCAGCTTTCTGTTGTTATAAGCGCCACAGAATAGACAAAAGGTAACTTTCTGCCTTCATATTAAGATTATTTTTGATCATAATAATTACACTGACCATAATTTGTGCGTATCTATTTAGGAAAGTGTCTTTCTTTACCACAGACTCCGTACTGTTTTACTTTCGATTTGCACCGAACGGGTTTGTGTAGCTAGTCTTTATATCTGAAAATAGCCTATATGAAAGTTAATATATGTTGTGTAAGCAAATTTATATGGTCAGTAAGTTTATTTAAGATATGACTGAGTAGGAATTGAAAAATGAAGCTTTCTCTGATTGTTTGGTGAGGAGTGTCGAAGCCATCTTGTGCGATGTTGTTGTTTTATCCATTAATCACAAGTAAAAGCCTGATAATGATAAATGCGTTCAGTTTTCTGATAATATAATAGTCTGGCAATAAATTCAATGTACCAACAACAATAATAAGTAGGCTATATTGCTTATTTTATGTTTATATGTCCTTGTTTATAAATGTGGAGTTTATATGGCAGAATATATGAGAATATTATAAAATTCGACAGATACTTACAAATATATTTTATAACATGTACAAGATGATAACATTAATGTCCTGTAACTTTATTTAAACCTACACTTTCACTTTTGAAGTAGAAAAATTCAGTCTTTCCACGTAAAACATGTCATCTCTATTGTTTACAACTTATAACAGTTTACAATCACTTGCTAAAACTATGAATCAAAGGCTCTAAACCTAATATTAAGCACTTATTTAGATTAACGGTAGAACATACAAATTCATTATAATTCATTGTTATATTATTAGTGTTCACGGTGCTTAAATGTATAAAATAACAACCTTTTACCTGTAATTTGATGTGATGTATCTCTGATGTCGAACGGTTTTTGTCAGATCATATCACAGGAAACTAAATAAGAAAAAGCATTCGAACGAAAAGATCAAGCTGTTTTTATTAAAACCATCAATAATGTGTGTGTGTGTATATAGCTATATGCGCACAATTCGTCAAAAATGACGAATCAGCGGTTGTGATGCGCTGAAAACAGTGTTTTAATGGCACAAAAGCGTGAGTATGTAGTATGATGAGCTACGCCTGCTGATTTCAACAACCGCTTTGATTCATTTAAAGTCTTGCATCATCATTGCATTCTCAAAATAAGTCCATAGGCCTGTATTTGCTTCAGTTCCTTGTGAACAAACTCCTGCAGAAATGATTATTATCATTATTAATACTGTTCATGTTATTTTGCATGTTTCCGGTGATAGCATTGGAGAGATTCGTCATTACTGATCTGCTGTAAATCTTCATCATGTCGTCCTCAAGCACCACAACAGAGACACGAGGTAACGTGATGTCTTATAATATAAATAAATAATATGACATTAACTGAATATTTTGGTTTTACTGTCGATTTGCATTCGCATTGTGAAGTGCTGTTTACCTGTTTACCTGAGGTGTAACGCAATTTAAAAAAAACAATGGCTGATTGGATAATAGCATAGGCTGACGATGGCTGCTATATAAAGATACGGAAGGAATAGTAAAACTAAGTATTGTACTGTAATGTTAAAAATGTGACGCTTTGAGCGGATTCGTAAGCACCTCTGATTGGCCGTTGTGGTGACGCGGTCATCAGAGACGTCTGTGATTGGCTACAATGATCAGTGCATGGCAGCGTTTGAATTTGAAAGCAGCACTGGTCCGCGATCGACGCACGCGTTCAAACGCTCCCGTGTGAATCTGTGTCGGCGCTCGGCAAAGAGTGTCATTGATGACTGTTTACAACGCTTTTGAACCGTTGATCATTGTAGCCAATCACAGACATTTCCAATGCTCGCATCAACACAACGGCCAATCAGACGTGTTCACGAATCCGACAGCGCTCAAAGCGGCACATTTCAGTATCGACTAGGTACCGAAGTTAGTACTTTATTTATTTATTTATTTGTAGTTTATTTATTTAATTTCGTTTCTATAAAAATGTTACTCCAGGAGTGAAGAGGAATGAGCCTAATAGTAACCAAGTAGTATCCATTCATCCTTCTATAAACAGCCTTACGTCAGTGTCGAATTGTTTAAGGGATTGTTTTGCTATAAGGCTAAATAAAGTAAGTGAATATGTAATAAATAAGCCTATATATATGAGAAATGATTGTCTTTTCTTTTTCGTAGGTAGAACGGGAAGCTTTGATTTAGGTTTACCAAATAGTGAGTATACATATACTTTATACATATACAATCATTCGCTTGTTTTGTGTCTTTGACTTAATTTACTTTGTCCATAGCAGATTAGCTCATCTTCTCTTTTTCAGTGTCCATGAGACGGATGGTTGTGGTCGGACGCACTGGAGCAGGTAAGAGCTCCTCTGGAAACACGATCCTGGACAGAAAAGCCTTTAGAGCGGCAAAAAGTTCTTCATCTGTGACCAAAGAGTGCTGGAAAGAGACTGGAGAAGTGGCTGGAAGAGAAATTACCCTGGTAGATACACCTGGTCTGTTTGACACTGATGTTTCAGACGAAAACCTGAAACAGGAGATCAGTAAGTGCGTGAACATGACAGCTCCTGGACCTCACGCCATCATCCTGGTCATTCAGCTCGGCCCGTTCACAACACAAGAGAGACTTTCGGTGGAGAAGATCAGGGCTATATTCGGAGAAACGGCCGATAAACACACAATCATCCTCTTCACTCACGGGGATGAACTGACCGGCTCTATTGAAGAATATGTCGATGGGGCCAGTGAAAACCTGAAACAAGTCATAAGGCGATGTGGGGGAAGATATCATGTCTTCAATAATCAAGACGGTGAAGATCGTATACAAGTCGTGGACTTCCTGGAGAAAGTAGATGACATGGTCGCTGCTAATGGAGGCGGATTTTACACCAGTGACTCTTACCAGGGTGTGGAGAACCTGCTGAAAACTAGGGAGGAGGAACTGAAACGAGAATATGAGAAGAAACTAGAAGAAAAAAAGAGGGAGCTGGAGATGAAATTTGCAGAAGAGAAGAGGAGTCTGGAGGAGAGAATAAAGACACCAACAGCATCCGAGCAAGAAAAAGAAGAGAAGATCAGAGAGCTGGAACGACTGAATCAGAGGAACAAGATTAAAATGATGGAGTACAAGCGAAGTTATGAAGCGAAGCTGAGAGAAGCCAGAGAGGAGGCCGAACAGACCCGTATGGATGAGAGAAAGCTGATTGAGATCCTTTCCTCGTTAAAAAGTCTCCATCTTTAGTCATTGCTCTGCATTTGATCAACACTGAAGCTTTGATTACAGACTCCCTGAGGTGAAAATCAAGTCTATCTACTGTTTTTGACATTTTTAAACACAATGTGCAAATTCATCAAGAAAAACTGTAAATATGTCATTTTGATGATCAAATATGAGTTTTAAAGGACAAAATTAGAGACTGCAAGGAGACTGATGACTTATGCCACATTATTTGACTTCAGAGGCCTATAATGTCCTCATTTCTAACAAGTAGAAAAAAGTAATGGTCAGTTTCTATAGGGGATGTGCCATACTTTATGCAAACCTCATATCAAACCATTTTACTGCAAGACAAAATCCACAGAATGATGAATTGTTCAGTATTGTTTCGATAGAGACATTCAGACGAGTGCCCAAAGATGCACAGCTGAGAAATGAGGACTTAACGCATAATTATCAGAAATTGTATGTCACTTTGCTAGTGGAGATTTTTTTTTATTTTTATGAATTTAAGGAGATGATGATCCATTTTATAAAGATTATCTGGCCAGCACAATCAGGCCAATTGCGTCTGAGATTCGGCGCAGTGATGTTTGCCAGATTTAACTGTAGGCCCCTTGGGGGGGGGGGGGTGTCTAGACACACCTGGACCAGTTTAGGTCGAGATCTGGTCTCCTTGTACAGTGTGGTAAACTGTTGCTTTCTCTGTCAATGTTATGTTATTAGTTTATTTTTTATTTGAATTCCTATTAATACTTTTATATCACGTTTCTTTTGTCTTAAACTACATTTGGAAGTGAATTCAAAGGAACTTTAAAGGTGTCTTGAACTACATTGTTTTATTGTTTTATAATGTTTCCTGGGGTTCACTTATAATGTTATAAGTTTTTGATGTAAAAAAAAAAAACATAATTTAGAAACAAAAAGCATATTTCCTACTCTAATTTTTGTCATCAACTCTCAGCACCAGATGTACCCACTCGATCACCATCACCAGAGAGGAACTGTCCTCACAGTCCTGTCAGTGTGTGCTCTCTATACAGACTTAACTTATGCAACTTACCTGTTATCTGTGCCTGTTCAACCTTGTGCCACAAACCTCATTTACACCTGTCATTATCAGCTGTAAACGGTTTCACTCACTTTCATTGCCTGCAAATAAACTGTTTTACACAACTTACCATCTGTCCTCATCTGTGTATGACAGGTTTATCCTCTGATTTGATCACTCTGTTTGAAGGGGCGTGTCTGCTGTGAGACTTCAGTGTACACGCCCACTGCTGTGATTGGCTGATATCTTTGCAATATGAAATAGCTGAGTGTTACTCTCTCGAAAGGTTTTAGCACGCTTTTACTATTACAGCTGTCCAGGTTGTGAAAAGTGCTGCATTACATTTAGATGTACGGCGTTATATTGAGATCGTGGGATGAAAGGTTGCAGTGATGATCATTGTAGTGGATCACAGTCATGTTGTTGAGCTCATGAAAGCAGTGATCTGGTCAGTTTCTGCACACTAACGGATGCTTTCATCATAACTAACAGTGCAAACGCATTAAGAGACTCGTTGAATAAAACGGGAGTTTTGAGTCCTGAACTCAGTCACTGATAAACTCACTCTGTTTGATTGACAGCTCCTGCGACGGTAAAGGGAGCGTTCTTTGACCGCTTTCTACATACAGTTTAATCAATGTTTAAATAACAGATTATTTTCATCCTACCAAGAGAAACAATGTGAAGTTGAGCGTTTAGTCACTAGTTTGATTTACTGACACATCTGACTGTACATGAATCATTACACATCAGATCAAATGAATGGATGAACACAGTTACTCACATGTTGTTGCTTTACTGTCGAGTCCGTATCGTAAAAGCCTGTGCTGAAATGCGATCAATTTACTAAAGAATCCACAGTGAAATGTACCAAAAAAATAAAGCTCAGTTGAGCTGTCAGAGCTCTTCAACTTCTAGTCCTGAAGTGCCAGTGTCTTCCTGAGTTTTAAACGACTCTTCGATTTCCATACATGGTTTGAGTGATCTGAACCATAGTAACGTTAATATTTGATTTGAATTCAATCCCTAAAACACATAAAAACACACAGAAAGAGTGTTCTAGTTCAGCTCCACATCACAAATGAAGAATCTATCGCTATTTATCTCTTGCTCTGTCATTTCTATTGAAACTAGAGTCTGACAGCCTTCGAACGATGTATAGTTTGTTGAGATTACTTTAGATATATATATATTTGTGCATGTTTGTGTGATTATAACTTATAGGGCCAGACGCTGGAGGAGATGAAAATGCAGTCAAGATGGCTAAACATGCCCGTCTCAGAAGATTATTTTTTAAAGTAATAATTTATAGTCCAGTAGGGGGCGACATGCATCAAATGTGACAGAAACTCAGCGAAGGAGAAGAACGGAAGAGGCGCAGAGATCGAGAAAAGGTGGCGGCTGGACAACTTTTCCTGTACATTTTGTTTTATTCTCATCCGAGGTATGTTTAACTGCATTTTATTACAAGATTAGAGGTTTTAGCCCGTAAAGATCGGATGATAAAGAGCTGCTGGTGTTCTGAAGATGTACTAAAGCAGTAAACACGGTTATAATTCAAGAGAAAACACGAGGAAAAGCTGTCGTCTGTACTGTCATGTTGATGTGCTTTTCGCTATAATAAACTATAGTTAGTTAACCCTATGAAGGGCGACGTATACACACTTTTGAGAGGCAGGGACATTTCTTGGTTTCGTTTTCTTCATCAGGGTGTTTCTCGTGAATAGCAAAGGCACGTTTATTTATTGCAAATTTCATACACAATGGTCATTCAAAGTGCTTTACATAGAAAATGATCTTCACAACACATGCATATGAAACAAACATATCGTGCTTGACTTCCTGAATACTGACAGAAAGTTGGTTCGACGCTTGATGTTCGGAGGTTTAGGGACCGTCTCTGAAGTGACACACGACAGTTTCTAACTTCAATAACATTTGAAGGGAATCATTTACAGTGTTCATATAGGTGCCAGCTTTAAATTATTCTAGCTTTATTGGGCTTTATATTTATGTATGAGCCCATATACAGCTATTTTTCCACATGATTTGACAGAAACGTGTTTACCGATGTCGTGTGTAACTTTAGAGACGGTCCCTAAAGTCACAACTCTGTCAATCACTAAATTCGGGGTTCCTGTCTGAAATGGAGGAATCAGAGAGCTTCGCTTCATATTTAGATTTGGTGATTTAGTCCAAAAGTTGATATATTTCACATATTTACAATATTTGGAGGGGACTTGCAGGTTTAAAAAGTAATTTTTAAGCATTAGCTTATTACATTAATGTTGAAAAGCATATGTTTTTTTGTTGAGTGTCATATTTATACATGAGGCTTTTATGGCTCATATATGCAATTCATTCCAAATCAATGATAATTGAGAGATGGACAAATAAATGTTCCTTAAAAGCTTGCTTTGTCATATTTGCTATTGACACTAACATAAATTTTTAACATTAAGAAATGATGTACGTATAATGTAAAGTTACTTCAGTCCAGTAAATGTTCATCTTGCCTTATGCACTGAAGATTTCACAGCCAAAAAAAGACTTTACTTGATAAAGGCATGAAGTAGATTGTGTACTACAGGTTTTTCAGCTGTTTTGGTCATATTGATCATTTATCGGCCCTAGAAATTTGCATATCAAATATGATACAGCAGGCTAATATATTCATGTTATGAGACAACAAAAACATCGTCAAACAAACATTCTGGTTTCAATGAATTTATACCGGCAAAGTGGAGACGTATCCTGCGGGATTCAAACAATAAAATCAGAAGCAGATGTTTAAAATAATAATAATAATAATAATAATAATGAAAATGTATCATTTCTGTACTAATAAGGTGGAAAATAACAATAAAAACCATATTTATGGTTTTGCCCTTTTTAGGGTTAGATTTCCCTTCAATATATGCAAGCAATACAGAGAAAAAAAACATATCACATTATAAAAAATAATGCAGTACTGTTCATGTATTGTGCTGACAAGAAATTACTGTGTTCTCTTTCAGGATTTTGCTTCATCACTGAAAATGCCGTAGATGGATGTAGGTCTGAATTTGGTGTTGCTGGGAAAAACTGGAGCCGGGACAAGTTCATCAGGAAACACAATCCTGGGACGAGAAGCGTTCGTATCAGAGAAAAGCTCCAGATCTGTCACACGAGAAGTTGCTGTTGAATCTGGAAGCGTCTTTGGGTTTTCAGTCACCGTTTATGACACACCAGGATTCTGTTACACAGAGCTGAGCGAACAAGAGATTCAGCTGAAACATCAGAGCGTTTTCCAGAAATGTGAATTGGGTCCCTGTGTTTTTCTGCTGGTTATCAAAGCCGACAGATTCACTAAAGAAGAGAGAGAAACTGTGGAGAAGATTGAGAAGCTGATAGGAGAAGAGCGCGTAAGGAAAACCTGGATTCTCTTCACCAGAGGAGACGAACTGGAGCTTGAAAACATGACGATACAAGAATTCATCAGTGATAATCAGCTCTTAAAGGAAATCGTTGAGAAATATAAGGGAAGATACCATGTGTTCAACAACAAGACAAAGGCACATAGTAATACACAAGTTAAAACACTGCTTACAAAAATACTGAAGACATGCCTTGACATAATCAGTGAGTTTCTCTCTTACTGTTAAAAAAAGTTATTATATTATTCATAATTCTTTGTATCACAGTAATGGTTTAAGTTTTTCCACTCACTTATCTTTCTATTGTGCTTGAAAATCTCAGAGATAATGGCTTCTTTTGTGAAACAAACGTACGACAGAAAACAGTTCCCACACAAAATTTGGCATTTATCTGCTGCGATGAAATCTCACGTCAGGTTTCAAGTTTTTGATTTTGCATGAACTAGTGCAAAGATTCATAGTGAATCTGCTGGAGAATTGTAATGAGAGTAGTGCCATCATTTAGATTGTTTTCCTGAACAACAAACAAATTTGCATAAACAACAGAACACAAGGATTCACATCGTCACATCACCTGCAGCGCCTCTGTAAACCGAGAAAAAGAGAGATAAAATGAAGTATATATTAAATAGGACTACGCAAAATATATTTCACTTAATTAATTAACAGATTTACAAAACGGTGTGACTAACTACATTTGTTTTTGTGCTGAATGAGAGAGGTGTATGAAAGTAGCAAAACTCAAGAACATGTAGATGTGAATTTGAGAAATTCTACTTCTGCAAACTTTATTCGTATTTGATGCTAATATTCACACAGTACGGTAAACCTCGGGATAAGCAGAGAGACAAAAAGTTAGCGTAGACGCCATTCTTCTTCCGATGTAACGAGTACATCTGGTGTTATAAACATCTGGTGTTATAGGAAGTGTTCCCGGTTCCGGCTGACCTGATCTATGCAGCCTAACAATCCTTTAACGGATATGAAGACAAAAGTTTATAGTGCGTCATGTGTATGCCAGGTTAAATAGATGCGTTTTTAGTCTAGATTTAAACTGACAGAGTGTGTCTGCTTCCCGAACAATGCTAGGAAGATCCTTCCAGAGTTTAGGTGCCAAATAGGAAAAGGATCTACCGCCCGCGGTTGATTTTGATATTCTAGGTATGAACAACTGGCCAGAATTCTGAGATCGTAATAGACGCGAAGGACTATAATGCATTAAGAGCTCACTCAGGTACTGGGGAGATAAGCCATTTAGTGCTTTGTAAGTAATTAGCAAGATTTTAAAATCTATACAATGTTTAATAGGGAACCAGTGCAGTTTTGACAGAACCGGGCAAATATGTTCATACTTCCTGGTTCTAATAAGGACTCTAGCAGCTGCGTTTTGGACCAGCTGTAATTTGTTTATCACGCGAGCAGGGCAACCACCCAGTAGAGCATTACAGTAATCTAGTCTCGAGGTCATGAACGCATGAACTAGCTGTTCCACATTTGTCATTGAGAGCATATGTCGCAATTTAGATATATTTTTAAGATGGAAGAATGCGGTTTTACATATGCTAGAAATGTGGCATTCAAATGAAAGATTGGTATCAAAGAGCACACCCAGGTTCCTAACCGACGAAGACGACTTAACAGAGCAGCCATCAAGTGTTAGACAGTATTCTAGGTTATTATGTGCTGAAGTTTTTGGTCCAATAATTAGAATCTCTGTTTTTTCTGAATTTAGTAGTAGGAAATTACTAGTCATCCAATTTTTTATATCAGCTACGCATTCTGTTAATTTTGAGAATTGGTAGGTTTCGTCAGGGCGCGAGGAAATATAGAGCTGAGTATCATCAGCGTAACAGTGAAAGCTAATGCCATGCTTCCTAATGACATCTCCCAAGGGCAGCATGTACAGAGTGAAAAGCAACGGTCCTAGAACTGAGCCTTGTGGTGGCTATAACCCTAAGTATTTATTTAATTTATAATTTAAAATTATAGCCATGCAACTGTCTACTACAGTATCACATCAGACAGTGGATTGTAGTATCCCTGAGGAAAAATTCCATTCATTCGCTGCCATAGGAAAGGAAGAATTGTGTAAACTTGTTAAATCATCGACATCAACAACATGTATGTTAAAATGAGCTTCCACGTGATGATCAGAGACAGGAGAGCAGATGTTCTGATGATTACTGTGTACAGATATGTCTTTCTTTCTTCAGTTGAAAGGAAATTAAAGTTGTTGAGGAACTCATTCTAGAATTTTTCTCCATAAAGTGGACTTCACTGGGGTTCAACGGGTCCAAATGTCAGTTTCAGTGCAGCTTCAAAGATCTACATGATCCAGACGAGGAATAAGAGTCTGATCTAGAGAAACCATCGCACATTTTATACAAAACTAAACATTATATACTTTTTAACCACAAATGCTGGTCCTGCACTGCTCTGATGCTCCACACATAGAAGTCATAGAGGTTGTGTACGGAGGCCTGCACGTGACATGCAAGAAAAACAATTCAATCGTATTCACTGCGTTCAATTTCGAAGTGGAACTTTGCTGCGACATGGTGTTGACGCTTTGGGGAAAACAATACCCACTAGATACACGTGAAAGCTTGAAAAAAATCTTTTAAATATTTTCTGATTTCGCTAAACATTTTCATTTAGTTTCATGAACATTTATATGAAACATAGACCTTTATTTTCATCAAAAGGGATTATTTCTGGTATTCTTTGCACATTTTGTAAATGTTACCAAGTAATTTAGACACACAAACTGGGTGCCGTTATGGTGAGATGTACCGGCTCGGCCAGATTCGCCTCGCATTCGTGCATCTTCAGATGCGGAGCCGCACAGAGAATGACAAAATTTGCCGTGCACACGAGAAGGGTCTGTCTGCGCACCGCAGGACTACAACATCCTGCATGTTACGCCCCTTCAAATTATACCTACTACAACAAGTCTCGCCTTCCGTGAAGAAACAAGCGTGGACGTCATTAACTAAAACAATCTTTTAAAGTAAATTATTTTATTTTATGAATGAAATGTGTGTAAGATGAGCTTATATTGCTTTCGAATCTTAAGTATGAAACAACAGTAGTAAAACAAAATAATTATACTATCAAATTAAAACAAACTCATGCAATAATAGCTAAAAACCAGCCCCCCCACACCCAAACCTTTCCCTAAACCCCTCCATAAAAATAAAATTTACTGTAGAGTTTCATAGTTAAAATACTTCAAGAATGACAAAAACGAACAGGATGATTATGGTGAAGTAGTGATATGATATGATCCGATGCCTTATCACTAGGTGGCGATAGTGAAGCTTAAAAAGCAAGGAAAGTGAAGTAGAAGAGCAGGACTAGTGAGAGGAAGGAGCTCTGATGATCTTCTCGCATCATCTCTTTTTGACATCTCGTGTGATTTGGATAACTTCAAGTTACGCCCCTTCCTGTTGCGTCCCTCTTGCAGTGAATCTGAAGCCTACTTTTGTCATTCGGCACGAATTAAGCAATGCAAGAATTTGTGTGTACGTGTGAGGCGGCGGCGTGACCACTGAAATTTTCCTAAGAGTGAACTGTTACTCAGCAATTTATGGCAAAAGTCACTCAAGTAACAAAAACAAACAGAATGTCTTAGTTTCCTTTCCTAGATCTTTGGAGTGCGCCACAATGAACCAAAACTGCACGATTTCTTTCGTTTTGTTAATCTGTAGACCTAATTAATTAAGTGAAGTATATTTATTGTAGCCTATAGGCCTAAATGGTCCCTTTTATTTAATTTATGTTCATTCTGTTTTGCGCCGCAGGTGTGTGATGTGATGTTGTTCTATTATCCTGCAATTTTCGCTGGTTTCAAAACACTTAACAAGCTGCATGTTACTTGACATTCATTTTTACTTAAATGTAGGCCTAACGCTTGACAGTTGGTGACATATCCTCAGAAAAACTAATCCCAGGCCATTGCCTTTGTGACTTACCCAACCCACGATGACTTGACAGCTGAGCAGTGCAGGCATTTCAAATGAGCGTTTCTGTTCACAACGATTAAATTCCATTTAGTTTCGGTTTCTGGTCATGTTCCTGTCAAAATTCTTCCTTAACACTGATGCATTTCTCTTTTTACAGGTTCAACAAGAGTTGGGAAGAGTGCAACTGGATCTCCACAGATAGTATGTTAAAAGCACATTTCAGTATATATTCATGGTGTCTCAAAATAGTTGAGTACACTTAGATTTTCTTATAATAAGTACAAAATTATTGTGTGAAAAAAAAAAAAAAAAATCACTTTCAGTAC
Source organism: Zacco platypus (assembly GCA_038088235.1). Lineage (NCBI taxonomy): Eukaryota > Metazoa > Chordata > Actinopteri > Cypriniformes > Xenocyprididae > Zacco > Zacco platypus. The sequence goes on from CM076083.1 coordinate 706,918, forward strand.
ATTATGGAAGTGTACACTGTTTTCTGTATAGATTTAGACTTTTTTTATTTGTTGTTGTTTACTGTATTATTGTCTTTTAAACAGGGAGAAAACACAGACATCATCACTGCAGAAGTCAGAGCAGAAAGATTACAGCATCTGTTTGACAGACTTCATCTTGAAGACAGACTCCTCAACAAACTGAGAGCAGCAGAAGTTCTTCAGATCACTGATCGTTCATTACAGTCTCATGAGTGTTGTGCTGAAGAAGAGCTGATTCAGACCTTCATACAAAAACTACTGATGATGGACTACAGAGCAAGATACCTTCATGTTAGAGATCCCAGAGAACATGATCACCCACAGCTAACAGACAGTGAATCTTCTGAAGATAAGGGTGATATTTTTGATGAAATGTCTTTGTCTAGTGAAGGAACGAGTCAGTCTGAGCGAATCCACCCGATGGATGTCCAGATGGCCGTGTTTCATCGTGCTGATGGTTTCCTGAAGCAGCTGATGGTCACTAAACTGTCCCAGTGTCAGTACGCTCTGCCTCTGCTTGTTCCTGATCCATTCACACGACAGATTGAGTTTCCTCTCTGGACATTCAGACAAGTCAAGAAGAGCTGGACGATCAGAAACTCCAACAATGAGACCATCAGTCGAACCCAGACGATCTACAAGGCAGAAACTCCAATGGTGTCTTTCTTCAGGTTTGGGTCTGTGTCTTCATCCAAGTCTCAGCTGATGAACCGTCTGATCAATGAGAAACACAACACGTTCTTCCACAGGAACTGCCCAGGCAGCAGCAGAACCAGAGAACTGATGGATGGAGTGGTGGAGATCGCCTGGTTTTGCCCCTCTGGATCATATGATGATAAATTCAGGGAGTGTGTTGCGTTCTGTAATCTACACGGTGATGCAGGAGACCATGAGAAACAGCTGCAGATCCTCACTGAAATGAGCTCAGTCAATGTTGTTCTTCTAACACGACTGGACAGGAATGACATACATGCAGCAAAGATCCAGAACCTGTTCAGAAACAGAACGCCACTCATTTGTGTTATTGCTGATGATGAATCTACTGTAACACAGATGAAGAAAGGAAAATACAAAATTGGTTTGAAAGACAGAAATCAGTTTGAAGTATCTGAAGAACTCAGAAGAGCTATAAATGACTGTCTCTCAGAATCATCTTCCATTTTCAGACTTGAAGAAGTGGCCAAACACTCAGACATCAGAGTAGATGAGGAAGATGATGAAGACTGCAGGAGAGAAAGAGAAGCTGCACTGCAGATGATGAGTTTACTGTGGAATAAACCTCTGACAGAAAACAAAGATACATTTCTGCCTCATCAGGGGAAACTGTGGCATCAGTGGAGTCAGAAGAACAAAGAACTACATCGACCTCGAGGAGATGAGACAGAAATGGACATCAGTAGAAAACACACAGAGATGGAGAGAATTCGTGAGCAGCAACACAAATTTAAAATTAGTGAGTTTATGAAGATCTTCATTCAAGAAATGAACTCACATAGTGAACAGAAGATATATTTCCTTAAATGGCTCAAAATCATCCTGGATGAATATACATCAGTTGCCATTACTCCTATACATCACAAGTATATAGAGGGGTCAAAGTGGAGAAAGAATTATGAAATGCATGAATTCAAAGTTGAACTAGAGAGAATGTCTGTGTATCTTCAAGCTGCAAACTTTGGTCTGGAGCACATCATGAGGGAGATCGCTCAGATCTATGAATCATGTTCATCTGTAAAGAAGAACAAGGAAGATCTGGAGTTAGACTTCTCTTCTCTCCCGAGTCTTGCAGCAGAGATGATGATCTCTGGATTTCCACTGGAGCTGATGGATGGAGATGCTGCTCATGTTCCTGTGATCTGGATCTCTGCTGTTCTAGATCAACTCATCCAGAAACTGGGAGACCAGAGAGTCTTTGTGCTGTCCGTTTTAGGGATTCAGAGATCTGGGAAATCCACCATGCTGAATGCCATGTTTGGACTCCAGTTTGCTGTCAGCACTGGCAGGAGAACCAGAGGAGCTTTCATGCAGCTGGTCAGAGTGTCAGACGAGATGAAAACACAGATGAACACTGACTATATTCTGGTTGTTCATACTGAAGGTTTTCATTTTGCAGAACTGGCTAGAAGACCAAAAAGACATCATGACAATGAATTGGCCACATTTGTTGTTGGTCTTGGAAATCTGACCTTGATCAACATCTTTGGAGAAAACCCATCTGAGATGCAGGACGTTCTTCAGATTGTTGTTCAGGCCTTCATGAGGATGAAGAAGGTCAGACTGAATCCCAGCTGTGTGTTTGTGCATCAGAACGTCTCAGACGTCACAGCTGGAGAGAAAAACATGGAGGGAAGGAGAAGACTGCAGGAGAAACTGGATGAAATGACAAAACTCGCTGCTAAAGAGGAAGTGTGTGATGCAGAATGTTTCAGTGATGTCATTAGATTTGATGTTCAGAAAGATGTGAAGTATTTTGCTCAGCTCTGGGAGGGAAAACGACCCATGGCTCCACCAAACCCAAACTACTGTGAGAACATTCAAGATCTGAAGAAAACTATCATGTCTCATGCAGAAAATTCAGTTGAAATGACACTGCCACACATAAAAGATCGTATTCAAGATCTCTGGGAAGCTTTACTGAATGAAGGATTCGTCTTCACCTTCAGAAATTCTCTGGAGATTTCAGCCTTCAGGAAACTGACTACTGAATACAGGAAGTGGACCTGGAGTCTTCGCAGCACCATGATGGAAACTGAGAACAAACTACACAACAAAATAGAAAATGAAGAAATTCATGAGGTTGAGGAATCTGATCTTCACAGAGAACTGAAGAAGACAAGTGAAGAAGTGGAGAAATCAATGTCAGAGTTCTTTGAGAAACACAGACATGCAGATATACTGATTCAGTGGAAAAAATTTTTTGAAATCCAAATCAAAGAGCTTCAGGAAAACATTGTGAGAGAAACAAAGAGGAAATTAAATGAGGTTCTTCATCAGCGAGACCTGAAGAAAGAGATTGATGATCAGAGGAAACTCGCCTTCAAACTCAGAGAAAACAATTTATGAAGAAACACTGAAGAAAGAGTTTGATTTGTTCTGGGAACAGAGTGTGAAGAAGATCATCAGAGACACTCCTGTGATCAGAGACATTGATGTGATGAGAGATGTGAGAAAGATCCTCAGAGACGTCTATAGAAGTGTTTCTGTAGATCACTGGAGGAAGAACAGAGATATTTTCACTGTGTCGAGTTTCTCTGAATATGTGAAAGTAAAGAAATCCAGTGTATATTTAGGAGCTCACAGATATGCCTACAGATCAACTAAGAAGACGTTTAGTTATATTCTCTCTCAAGATGATGAAGCTCAGATCAGATCATTAGTCACAGATGTTGATCATCAGACAGACAGAATGATTCAGTCATTTAACATTTCAAAGATGGGCTTCAACATCATCTACATTCATCATCTCACAGATTACATCAAGAAGAGAGTAACAGAACATGAGGAAGAATCAGTGAAAAATGTGTTCAAGAATGAATTCTTCATGGATTTGCTTCTTTCCATCTGTAAGAGAGCAAACAAGACGATCACTGACCAACACAGACTGTTCAGAGAAGCCAATGATCCTGTAATACATGTTGAGAAGAAGAGAGAAGAGTACTATAGTATTTTCCTCAAACACTGTCATGGAGCAACATCAGCTGCTGTTTTTGGAGAGATCATCTGCCAGAAACTGAAAGAGTTCATCAATCAGAGTGTCTACAAGAAGACTGCCAGAGATCTGACTGATGAAATGATGAAAAACTGTGAATCACTGAATGGAAACAGATCAAAGCTGGAGAAACTCATCCTGAAAACACTGGCAGAAGAAGAGGATTTTACCAAATACATGAACTACATTCATAATCCCAGAGATCACCTCAAGAGTTTCATCAGAGATGAAGTCAGTCGGTACATCACTGATCAGTTCAGTGTCAGTGTTTTACCCAAGATGAAGAGGAACATTGAACTCCTGCAGCAGAAGATCATGAGAGCAGCACATGAATCTACTGAACATGTTCAACTGAACAGAGGAGATGTTGGATTGTGGTTGAAGAGTTTCACACAGAAGATCTCAGATGATCTGATGTTCTCTGAAAAAGACAGTGTCCGTTCTGTGGAGCCTCCTGCACCAACACCATAGAGAACCATGATGAAGATCACAGTGTCGCTTTCCATCGTGTTAATGGACTCAATAATTTCTATTACGAAGGAACACAGAATCTTTGTACAGATTTTTGCTCAACTGTAGTGACAAGTTCTAAATCTTTTAAATCATCAGGTGTGTGGTTTCTATATAAAGAGTACAGAAGAGCAGGGGGAAGATATGCGAAGTGGAGCATCACTCCTGATCTCTCTGATCTACCCTACTGGAAGTGGTTTGTGTGCAGATTCCAGAAAGATCTGGAAAAATACTACAATAGAACATTTGAGGGGAGGGGTGAGATACACTAAAGAAGAAGCAATTAAAAGTTTAGATGAAGACCACACTGTAAGAAAATAAACTGGATGGTTCAGTGGGTTCAAAGAGATGCTTTACAGACAAACAAAATAATCCAAGAATCTCAAATCCATTTTGAGAGAAAGTGAGATGAAGTGAGCTTCTTCATCAGAAACAGCTGGAGATATAGAAAGACACTCAAAGAGACTGACGGTTCTAGAGATTTAAACATACTCCTCATCACATGATGCCATAAACTCACTGACATCATTTCAAGTCTCTTTGTAGATCACTGGAACAGTTATAAGTGCAGGAACGTCATCTGTGCCAATTTATTCAGAATATGTTATTTTTACGGTGTGGTGTATGCAAAATCATTTGCATTAAAATTTTTCTATTCTATCTTTATTGATCTTTATTATATTCTTTATACATTATTCTTTTACATGGTATTGATTTATTTATGTTTTCTACTATATGTCCTGCTATCTTTGAATATCTCCAAATGTAAGATCTTTAGTGTCTCTTCCATGTTATTAAAACAACAGCTCGTATTTCTATTTTCATCTATCTTAAACATTTATTCACTCTGATCTAGCCATTAAACCAAACATGACATAATGGAAAATCCCGTTTTAGCTTTTTTATAACGGCTCCTGAATTTTTTTTTCTCCATGACTTGAAAAAACCACACTTCAACTGATGCCTTTGATTGTGTAATGAACGGGTTAGTCAGCGAATGAGATCCAATTGCAGGCTTTATTAGTAAAAGGGATGATCATACAGGTAATGGTCAAACAACGGCAAAACAGGAATATCAGGAAGAAGGCAGAGTCGTAAACGTGTCCAAGCAATCAGAATAGTCAAACGAGTTAGGCAGCAAACAGTTAAAAAACCGGGACAGACAGGCAAGAAACAAAAACCAGGAAAACAAGACACGAGAATGATAGTTGTAAACTGATCAAGTCTTCGTGACATGTGGTGTGAGAGTGGTGCTTTTAAGGGGTGAATGATGTGCTTCAGGTGTGGGTGTAATCAGTGGCTGGTGAATGAGGTGCAGCTGGTGCGATGATCAGTGAATGGATACGGGGCTTATTGAGAGAGTGAGTCCATGGTGAAGTGCCCTCTTCAAGTGTCCGGGGGGAGCAGGGCAATCAGACGGCCAGGCGGAACAGGCCGTGCAGTTGGCCCAGGAGATCTCCGTGGTGGAGCAGATAACCGCCACAGCAGGTCTGGTAACCACCATTGTCTGTCATGTGGACCTGAAACAAAGATCAAAGAGAGGTTAGTGTTGACCCCTAGGGCCATGGCAGGACAGGCCAGGAAATCGGGAAAACCCCTCAAGGTTCTGGCTAAACCCTCTTGACTGGCCATGTGGCTACGGGCAGACAGTTCATGGACCACCTTAGTGGTCGTGATCGGGCAGACAGGGAACTCAGGAGTGACCTCTGTGGTCATTCTGTGGGTAGACTGGGACCCCGAAACCACCTCAGTGATTGTTTTCGGGCAGACAGGGAACTCAGACGCGGTCTTCGTGATAGCTTCAGGGCAGACAGACAGTTCTGGGTAGACTGACAGGTCGGGGCTGACAGAGTTATCAGGACTGACAGAATGTTCATGTGTGATCTCCGTGATCGCTTCAGGACAGACGGAAAGTTCAGGGGTGATCTTCATGATCACTTCCAGGCAGACAGAAGGTTCAGGTACGATCTTCGTGATCTCTTTAGGACAGACAGGAGGTTCAGGGACCGCCATTCTGGCTGCGACAGGACAGGCAGAGAATTCATTGATGGCCTCCATAGCTGTGACAGGATGAGATGAGGGTTCATTGCTGGATCCCACTGACCCCTCTGGAGATTCTGCAGCAGTTGCCGCCACCTCTGGCGGTTCTACTGTGGTAATCTCAGCACTTATAGGGATTTCAGGGATGACCTCCGTGGTCATATCTGGACAGACAGGTAATCCACTGCTGGATGGCACTGACACCTCTGGAGGTTCTACAGTGGCTATCCCAGCAAATACAGAGAGCTCAGGAGTGACTCTCGTGGTTGTCTCAAAGCGGACAGACATTTCAGGAATGACCTCCGTGGTCGTATCTGGTCAACCAGACATGTCAGGGACGACATCAGGCCAGACAGTTCTATCCTTGGACCGTTGGCTAAATATAGTAAAACAGTGGTGAAAAATTTAGGAGTTCTAGTCGACCCAGAATTTAAATTTGATAAACAAATTAAATTTAAATTAATTTCAACTTGAGAATCGTTGCGAAGATGAAGTCTTTTATTTCTTTCAGAGATTTAGAAAATAGTTATTCATTCTCTTGTGTTCTCACGTTTAGACTATTACAATTCTCTTTACACAGGAGTTAGCCAGAAAGAACTGTCGCGCCTACAGATGGTTCAAAATTCGGCGGCGAGATTGCTAACAGGCACTTGAAAGCATGTTCATATCACTCCTATTTTATTTTCTCTGAAATGGTTGCCGGTCAATTTTCGAATTGAATATAAACTTTTATTGTTTGTTTTTAAAGCTCTGAATGGGCTGGCACCAAAGTATCTGGAGACCATTGTGAACCGTTATTCTTCTGTCAGGCCTCTGAGATCTTCTGACCAGCTTCTTTTAGCGGTCCCCAGATCTAAACTAAAACTACGAGGAGATCGGGCTTTCTCAGTAGCTGCTCCGAAGTTATGGAACTCACCGCCCCTTTCTATTAGATCTGCTCAGACAATTTCTAGTTTTAAATCTTTGCTTAAAGCTCATCTATTTAACATGGCTTTTAAATCCTCTGATGTTTGATCTCTAGATGTGTATGTGTTCTTATGTTTTGTATGTTCTATATACTTTGTGTCTTGTGCTGTCTCAATGTACAGCACTTTGGACAACTTTAGTTGTATTTAAATGTGCTTTATAAGTAATAATTTCAATACAATACAATACAATACAATAAAGACAGATAATTCATGAACGATCACCGTGGTCGTATTAGAGCAGACAGGAAGCCCAGAACCCTCCTCCGAGACCTCAGGAGATGGCACAGGACCTGATTTGGGGCCCGTTAAAACATTCTCTTGATCCGCCATGGAGAGCTCAGAAACTCAGACTCGGGAGCGCCCTCTTGAGCTGCACTGGTGAGTTCAGTGCTTGACTCGTGAGCACCCTCTTGGGGCAGGTCCGAAGCTGTAGCCAAAGTGTTTACTGCCCATACACATAAAATGGCCATAGCCATCATGGACAGGACTGCATCCTCTGAGAGCTTAGGCATGTTAGGCATAAAGTGAGCAGTCGCTGGTGGCTGAACAGGCGTGACGTGAACCGTCTGAGGCTGGGCAGGTGTGGCTTGAACCGTTGGCTGCTGGGCAGGCGTGGCTTGAACCTTTAGCTGCTGGGCAGGCGTGGCTTGAACCTTTAGCTGCTGGGCAGGCGTGGCTTGAACCTTTAGCTGCTGGGCAGGCGTGGCTTGAACCTTTAGCTGCTGGGCAGGCGTGGCTTGAACCTTTAGCTGCTGAGCAGGCATGGCTTGAACCTTTAGCTGCTGGGCAGGCGTGGCTTGAACCTTTAGCTGCTGGGCAGGCGTGGTCTGAACGTTTAGCTGCTGGGCAGGTGTGGCTTGAACCTTTAGTTGCTGGGCAGGTGTGGCTTGAACCTTTAGCTGCTGGGCAGGCGTGGCTTGAACCTTTAGCTGCTGGGCAGGCGTGGTCTGAACGTTTAGCTGCTGGGCAGGTGTGGCTTGAACCTTTAGTTGCTGGGCAGGTGTGGCTTGAACCTTTAGCTGCTGGGCAGGTGTGGCTTGAACGTTTAGCTGCTGGGCAGGTGTGGCTTGAACCTTTAGTTGCTGGGCAGGTGTGGCTTGAACCTTTAGTTGCTGGGCAGGTGTGGCTTGAACCTTTAGCTGCTGGGCAGGTGTGGCTTGAACGTTTAGCTGCTGGGCAGGTGTGGCTTGAACCTTTAGTTGCTGGGCAGGTGTGGCTTGAACCTTTAGTTGCTGGGCAGGTGTGGCTTGAACCTTTAGTTGCTGGGCAGGTGTGGCTTGAACCTTTAGTTGCTGGGCAGGTGTGGCTTGAACCTTTAGCTGCTGGGCAGGTGTGGCTTGAACCTTTAGTTGCTGGGCAGGCGTGGCTTGAACCTTTAGCTGCTGGGCAGGTGTGGCTTGAACCTTTAGTTGCTGGGCAGGTGTGGCTTGAACCTTTAGCTGCTGGGCAGGTGTGGCTTGAACCTTTAGCTGCTGGGCAGGTGTGGCTTGAACCTTTAGCTGCTGGGCAGGTGTGGCTTGAACCTTTAGTTGCTGGGCAGGTGTGGCTTGAACCTTTAGCTGCTGGGCAGGTGTGGCTTGAACGTTTAGCTGCTGGGCAGGTGTGGCTTGAACCTTTAGTTGCTGGGCAGGTGTGGCTTGAACCTTTAGCTGCTGGGCAGGTGTGGCTTGAACCTTTAGCTGCTGGGCAGGTGTGGCTTGAACCTTTAGTTGCTGGGCAGGCGTGGCTTGAACCTTTAGCTGCTGGGCAGGTGTGGCTTGAACCTTTAGTTGCTGGGCAGGTGTGGCTTGAACCTTTAGCTGCTGGGCAGGTGTGGCTTGAACCTTTAGCTGCTGGGCAGGTGTGGCTTGAACCTTTAGCTGCTGGGCAGGTGTGGCTTGAAGTCCATAAATTCACTTAAGGACGAACAGGGACCATCATGAATAAGTCGTGCTTTGAGCGGTTGATTGATGCCCTCACAAAAAAAGTCAATGAGGACACAATCCGGCATATCAGAAAAATAAGCAATCTCTAAATTTTCCTGTATGTAATCCTCTCCCTGTTCGAGGGCTAACAAACATTTTGCTACCTCCATACCTCTGAAAAGCTGCTGGATCTTAGTTGTGGCGAAGTCTTCTTTAATGCACGGGCTAGTCAGTGAATGAGATCCAATTGCAGGCTTTATTAGGTAAAAGTGACGGTCATACAGGTAATGGTTGAACAACGGCAAAACAGGAATATCAGGGAGAAGGTAGAATCAATAATGTGTCCAGGCAAACGAGATTGAGGCAGGCGGCAAGAGAGCAGTGGTCAGAATAATCAAAAGCAGGGGTCAAACGAGGTAGGCAGCAAACTTTGGACTGGAAATACTGAGAACTGAGAAAACAGTCATAAAACCAGGACAGACAGGTGTAACAGGGTTAAAAAAGGTATTTCGACTTGCTACACATTTTCATGTACGGTCTCTTTAAGAGCACGTCACCCAGATGTTGAACTGTTTCCGGTAGGGAAAGTTAGATTTGCGCCAGCTGAGAGAGTGAACGGCTGTGGTGAGTGAGCACTCCGTGAGAAAAATGTATTTTATGGGTTGTGTTACCATCTCATGGAATAATGTTTATATATACATGTGTCTGAATGTATATATCATGATTTGTGTTATGTTACATTACTTTGTGGTAACATTTAAGTTTGTTCGTGAATGTGAGACTGATCACTGCTGTTAATTTGTTGACAGAATAAAATCTTCAAGCGCGAATTGGTGTCCATCATGAATTAAAAACACAACACAGAAACAACCTCGTTACAATGGTGCCGTGACCGTGACTCTGGAAACAACGTGCTGTAAAGTCTGATCGGATATTTCCGGAGGAGTTTGAGCCGTGGTGGCTAAAGTGTTCGTGTCGGAGCTGTTTGGCGCAATACCGTTTTTGCCCACAAGGAGGAGTAAAGGACAAAATTTCACCGTTGAGAGGAGCAACGTCTGGTATTGTGATACCTTTTTGAAGTCATTGACTTTATTTTACAACAAAAGCAGTTGAATATTGAACTTAAGTATTTTTTTGTGAGATTTTTTAAAAAAAGAGACATTTGATGACTGAAGTTTATTGATTGAATATTATAAAAGAGAGGCTGAAATCTGAACTGCATTTTTTTTCCCTCTGAACTTTGGACTGGAAATACTGAGAACTCATTTCTAAATTCACTTAATTTCTGTTAATCTCAAAACCCAGATCTCAGATCTTCACTTGATAGTGTACGATTTATGTTTTCTATTTGGAAATAAAAATTATACTACTGTGTTTACCTTAACATTTGAAAATATGGATTCCTCACAGGAAGAAAAAAAAAAAAAAGCAAAATTAACAGTTTACTTTTTTTCCCCCCGCAGGAAATCACACAAAATTATGGCAGATCAATAAACATGTATTTATTCTTAAAATTCTTTCTTCTTTGTGTATTCCTTATGTTCCTTTAAATGATCGTATAATTATTCATTATAACAACAGCAATAAATCACAATAAGAACAATAACCCAAAAAGAAATAAAAAAAAAAAAATGTCAATGTGATTCTCTTGTGATCGAAATGAGCGTTACAGTAATCTAGTCTCGAGCATGAACTAGCTGTTCCGCATTTGTCATTGAGAGCATATGTCGTAATTTAGATATATTTTTAAGATGGAAGAATGCGGTTTTACATATGCTAGAAATGTGGCTTTCAAATGAAAGATTGGTATCAAAGAGCACACCCAGGTTCCTCACTGACGAAGACGACTTAACAGAGCAGCCATCAAGTGTTAGACAGTATTCTAGGTTATTACGTGCAGAAGTTTTTGGTCCAATAATTAGAATCTCTGTTTTTTCTGAATTTAGTAGTAGGAAATTACTAGTCATCCAATTTTTTATATCAGCTACGCATTCTGTTAATTTTGAGAATTGGTAGGTTTCGTCAGGGCGCGAGGAAATATAGAGCTGAGTATCATCAGCGTAACAGTGAAAGCTAATGCCATGCTTCCTAATGACATCTCCCAAGGGTCGCATGTACAGAGTGAAAAGCAACGGTCCTAGAACTGAGCCTTGTGGTACTCCATATTTAACTTGTGATCGAAATGACATCTCTTCGTTTACTACTACAAACTGATAACGGTCAGATAAGTATGATTTGAACCATGCCAATGCAATTCCACTAATTCCAGCATAATTTTCTAGTCTATTCAAAAGAATATTGTGGTCGATAGTGTCAAAAGCAGCACTGAGGTCTACTAACACTAATAGAGAGATACAACCACGATCTGATGATACGAGCCAGATGATCAGATTCACCCACTGTTGTGAAACAGAGACGGATACAATTGCAAGTAAGATAAATGTATTTATTGCTGGTCAGATGAACACAGGTCGAGGAACAAACACTCAGGTGAAGAGATGACGCAGGGACTTCAATGGGCAACCCGGGAATGGTGTGCGGTGATCGACGTGCTCAGGAACCAGGAACAATAAACAATCCAAAACTGCGTGAACACAACGAAGAGAATCCACACGAGGAGATAGGAGCAAGACAGGAACAGGACACGACACCGGGGAAGCCACAACGATCTGACAACAAGAGATGAAAAGACACTGCACATATAAAGGGAACGGGAATAGAGCACAGCTGGCGACACTAATCAACACAACGAGTAACCACACCCACACACAGACACTCACACACACACACAGCAGAAATGAGACAGCTGATTCATGAACCGTGACAGTACCCCCTCCCCTAGGAACGCCTCCTGGCGTTCCCAGACAACCTTACCTGTCGATTGTAATCATCGATAAGGGAGTGATCCAGGATGTCTCTAGCATGAACCCAACTTCTCTCCTCCGGACCGTAGCCCTCCCAGTCCACCAAGTACTGAAATCCGCGTCCCCTCCGTCTCGAGTCCAGAATACGATGTACCGAATAAGTAAGTTCCCCATCTACGAGTCGCGGCGGGGGGGGAACGGGAGCAGGCGGATTAATGCGAGAATAAAACACGGGTTTGATCTTTGACACATGAAAGGCGGGGTGAATTCTTCTGTACGCTGGAGGGAGTTTGAGTCGGACTGTCACCGGACTAATAATCTTGGTGACAGGAAACGGGCCGATAAATTTGGGAGCTAGCTTGTTAGAAACGGAACGGAGAGGAATATTCTTGGTAGAAAGCCACACTTTTTGACCCACGACGTATACGGGAGGCTTTGACCGGTGGCGATCGGCCTTGGCCTTCATGCGCCCCCTCGCTTGGAGTAGAGTCTCACGGGTTCTAGTCCAAGTGTGGCGACACCTCTGGACGAAGGCGTGAGCGGAGGGGACCGCGACTTCGGATTCCAGACATGGAAAAATTGGTGGCTGGTAACCTAAACTACACTTAAACGGAGAGAGGCCCGTAGATGACACTGGTAACGAGTTATGGGCGTACTCCACCATAGAAAGTTGTTGGCTCCAGGACGAAGGATTCTTGGCTACCAAACATCGCAACATTCTCTCAAGATCCTGGTTGGCCCGCTCAGACTGACCATTGGTCTGGGGATGATAACCTGAAGACAGACTGACCGTAGCTCCCAATAATTTACAGAACTCCTGCCAAAATTTGGACACAAATTGGGAACCCCTGTCAGAGACCACGTCCGTCGGGAGGCCATGTAACCGAAAGACATGATCAATGACCGTGACTGCTGTCTCCTTGGCTGAAGGTAATTTGGGCAAGGCGATAAAATGTGCCGCCTTCGAAAACCGGTCCACTACGGTTAAAACAACCGTCATGCCCTTGGAGGGCGGGAGGGCGGTAACAAAATCTAGCGCGATGTGGGACCAGGGTCTCGAAGGGGCAGACAGCGGTCGAAGTAACCCATCCGGAGGTCGGTTAGATGTCTTACCAGTGGCACAGACTGAACAAGCCAAAACAAAATCGTGAATATCACGAGCCATTAACGGCCACCAGAATCGTTGCTTAACCAAATAACTGGTGCGAGTCACTCCTGGATGACAAGCCACGTTAGAGCAATGACCCCATCGAATAACGTTGGACCGTAACCCCTCCGGAACAAACAAACGATTCGGTGGGCAACCGGGCGGAGGCGTTACCCCTTCTAAGGCCGACTTGACCTTCGACTCGACCTCCCATACGAGTGTGGAGATAACTACTTTCTCAGGAACCCGGACGGTACGAGAGAACAAAGTCAAAACGTCCGAAAAAAAGTGCCCACCGAGCCTGCCTGGAGTTGAGTCTTTTAGCAGATCTAATATATTCAAGGTTCTTGTGATCGGTCCAAACGATAAAGGGTACCCCTGAACCCTCTAACCAATGACGCCACTCCTCCAACGCTAACTTGACTGCCAACAACTCTCTGTTACCAATGTCATAATTACATTCGGCAGGCGATAGTCGATGAGAAAGAAACGCGCAGGGGTGCATCTTGCCGTCTGAGGAAGCACGTTGTGAAAGCACTGCTCCTACTCCCACCTCTGACGCGTCGACCTCCACCACGAACTGACGTGTGGGATCAGGGGTGACAAGAATGGGAGCCGAAACGAAGCGACTTTTGAGGTTGGTGAACACTGCCTCAGTAGTGTCTGACCACCTGAACGTCGTTCGGGGGGAAGTCAAGGCAGTCAGAGGTGCGACTAGTTGGCTGAAATTGCGAATGAAACGCCGGTAAAAATTGGCGAACCCCAGAAACCGCTGTAGGGCCTTACGGGAATCTGGACTTGGCCAATCTACCACAGCCTTAACCTTGTCAGGATCCATGCGCATTCCCTCAGAGGAGACGATGTACCCTAGGAAGGGAACTGACTGTGCATGAAACGCGCATTTCTCCGCCTTGACAAAAAGCCCATTCTCTAACAGTCTCTGGAGCACTCGTCTGACGTGTTGAACATGTTCCTGGAGAGACGAAGAAAAAATCAATATGTCATCCAGGTAAACATATATGAACTGATCTACCATGTCTCTCAACACGTCATTCACGAGTGCCTGGAAAACCGCTGGACTATTGGAAAGCCCGAAGGGCATAACCAAATATTCAAAATGGCCTCTAGGGGTATTAAAAGCGGTTTTCCATTCATCCCCCTTCCTGATGCGAACCAAATGATATGCATTACGCAAGTCCAGTTTCGTGAAAATGGATGCTCCCTGTAACCTCTCGAAAGCTGAAGACATCAACGGCAAAGGATAAGAATTCTTTACCGTGATGTTGTTCAGCTCTCGGTAATCAATGCAAGGTCGCAGAGAACCATCCTTCTTCCCAACGAAAAAGAACCCCGCCCCCGCAGGAGAAGAGGAAGGCTGGATGAATCCAGAGGCCAGAGAATCAGAAATATATTTCTCCATGGCCTCCCTCTCGGGAACAGAAAGAGAGTAAAGTTTGCCCTTAGGCGGAGATTTACCTGGCAAAAGATCTATCGCACAGTCATAGGAACGATGCGGAGGAAGAGAAGCAGCACGAGACTTACTGAACACTTCCTTCAGGTCGAGGTACTCTGCGGGCACGTTAGACAAATCCGCTGCCTCACTCTGAAACACAGAACCAGACACAGAAGAACACGCGGACACCAAACAGGACTCATGACAGTGGTTACTCCATGTAGAAATAGTGTTAGTGCACCAGTCGACCCGAGGATTGTGCAGAGTGAGCCAGGGGTGGCCCAGAACGACTGGGACCAGAGGTGAGTCCAAGAGGAGAAAGGATATAGTTTCGGTGTGGTTGCCAGAGGTAATGAGTGTGAGGGGTTCAGTGGAGTGGGAGATACTGGGAAGTTCCTGTCCATTAAGTGCGTTGACTGAAATCTTGTGAGTGAGAGAAGTGATGGGAATCTGGAGTCTGCGTGCGAGTCCAAAGTCCAAAAAATTACCCTCAGCTCCCGAATCCAGCAGTGCTTGAGTGCGGTGCGTGGAGGTTGCCCATCTCAGTCTTACCGGGAGGAGGGTTGATGATGGTGATGAGGTCTTCTCGACGGAGATCCCACCCGATAGTAGCCTCATGCTTACTATCGGGCTTGCTCTTTTACTGGACAGGAGTAGAGAAAGTGGCCAGCCTTACCACAGTATAGGCAGAGTCCTTGGGATCTCCGCCTCTCTCTCTCCTCCCGGGAAAGCCGAGCTCTCCCTACCTGCATGGGCTCATGTTCGGAAGCTGGGCCGACCGCGCTCCCGCCGCTGGCCCGTGGGTCCTCCGTATGGTACTGGGGTCGCCTCTGATGTAAATGAGAAGTCACGCGATTTAGACGAGACTCGACCCTCAGTGCGAGCTCCACCAGGCCATTCAGGGTCTTGGGAAGGTCCAGGATGTAAATCTCCTTTAGAACGCGGTCAGCCAGCCCATGCAGGAACATGTCCCACTGCGCCTCCTCGTTCCATTGGCACTCTGCAGCCAGGGTGCGGAACTGGATGGAATAGTCCGACACCGAGCCATTACCTTGACGTAGATCAGCGAGTAATCTGGCCGCCTCCTTACCCGCTACAGCTCGATCAAAGACTCTTCTCATCTCTGTGGAGAGTGCCTTGAACGAGGCGCAACAGATGTCTTGATTCTCCCACACCGCCGTTCCCCAGAGAGCCGCCTTCCCCGACAGTAGAGTCAAGACGAACGCCACTTTAGACTGCTCGGTGCAAAAGGTCCGTGGCTGCAATGCGAAATGCATGGAACATGCTGTGAGAAAAGCTCTACAGTACTCAGGCTCACCTGAATATTTCTCTGGTGTGGGCAGACGAGGTTCCGGCTGATGTTCTTGCGGAGACGGGGGGGGCTGAACGGGCGGTGTGGGCGGCGCAGTGGGAGCTCGAAGAAGTTGTAACTGTTGGGTGAGCTCGGACACCTGTGTCACGAGTGCTTGAACCGCACGACCTGTGTTCGCGATCTCTTCTCCCTGTTGATCCATTCTCGTGGTGCTGTGCGTGAGGAAGTCATTCAAACGGGCCGTACTTGCTGCATCCATGAAGGTCAGATCGTTCTGTTGTGAAACAGAGACGGATACAATTGCAAGTAAGATAAATGTATTTATTGCTGGTCAGATGAACACAGGTCGAGGAACAAACACTCAGGTGAAGAGATGACGCAGGGACTTCAATGGGCAACCCGGGAATGGTGTGCGGTGATCGACGTGCTCAGGAACCAGGAACAATAAACAATCCAAAACTGCGTGAACACAACGAAGAGAATCCACACGAGGAGATAGGAGCAAGACAGGAACAGGACACGACACCGGGGAAGCCACAACGATCTGACAACAAGAGATGAAAAGACACTGCACATATAAAGGGAACGGGAATAGAGCACAGCTGGCGACACTAATCAACACAACGAGTAACCACACCCACACACAGACACTCACACACACACACAGCAGAAATGAGACAGCTGATTCATGAACCGTGACACCCACCACCTCCTGAAATGGGCCATATCATGCTGAAAAGCAAAAGACAAATTTGGAAATGGATGTTTAAGTGTCAAAAAGTAATACCTTTTATCAATATAAAAAAGAAAAGGATAGTGCTTACCTGGGTGAAGTCAAACTCTCAGTTAAGTGCCATATACAGTGCGTAACACAAACAGGTAACACATTTTTAACAGTTTTGAATATAAATCAAACTGTTCATTTGACAATAAAATGCATATAAATCTTTTTTCACTGGCATCAACCTGATGTTTTTTAATAACAGTTGTTATAGATGTGATGTTAGACAATGTTGTTATGGAGAAACAAAACCACTCATTACCATTAGCATGAACACACAACAATCCACAGATGCTGACTGTGCAGGAACATCCTGGAAAATTAATCATAAAATATAAAATAAACATTTTTTGATGATTTTTGACAGTCAGTCATCCATTACTTCTGTCCACCCTCTCATCACAGGTACTCACTGGTTTGAATCCTATCTCACCACAGTAAAAACCTCACAGTAAAATCAACTCTGCTCAGATAACATTTGGTCCCTCTCTAAATAGTGTTAAAGTCACACTGAAGCAGAGTTAAAGTTAATGAGATCATTAAGCAATTAATTAAGCGACGATTGAAAATTAATGATGAACACCCGCTGTTAACAAGCAGAATCACCGAAGAAAAGAGAAACACAAGAACTACAACTGATGAAATCAACTGAAGATAAAAGACATTCAATCTCTGAAGAGTGTGACTTTAACACTAGTTCAGTGTGACTTTAACACTATTTAGAGAGGGACCAAATGTTATCTGAGCAGAGTTGATTTAACTCTGGGGTTTTTACTGTGCAGGTCTTTCAAGGTTGCCTGATATATCAGCCTCAGTGTTGCCAGACGTACCATAATTATCGTATTTGTACGATTATTTTGATCTCTGTACGATGTATGATCCCCATAAAAACCCCATAATGTACGATCATTTTGTGACACTTCGAATGATGGTCGTTGTAATGGCTTCTATATTCATTGATCTAGCCGTGGATCCTCTACGTCAAGATTGTAAGGAGAACGACGTGCATTCATCAAATTATATTTGCAACAATCATAAAACAGTTTGTTCAAATGATCTTTATTCAGTCTGATATTTCTTTCACGAAAGCAACAAAAGAATTACAGTAAAACAAATCAAATATTTAGAATTGATGAAGAACTAATACATTCACCAAACATTTCGCATAACATCACGTTGCGTTTGAAATGACAGTATGCAATACTTCAGATGGCAATAAAGATGCATTGCATCATTTTCTATTGTTTCCTCTACTATTTCTGGAATGTTTGATATCTCTTCTCTGCTCTCTAAATACCACTCCATCATCTCTGATATCTACAGCATGCTCCTGTTAAGATCAGATCTGTCCCTTCCACCCACACTTCCTCTTGATACACTCCTGAGCAACACGTCCTTAAGGCTACCAATTGACGTCTGGAATGTCTCTTCAGGAAAACAGGCCTCCATGTTCATTATTTAGCTTTTCTAAAACTGTTGCCTCTCAGCTTCAGTCTTTTCTAGTTGAAAGTAAACGCTTTGATCCCTTTCAATACTTTTGTTACAGAGAGCAGCACCTCTCTGATGTGGGTATTGATGGGGGTGCTGATCTTTCTTGGCTTTCCTCTCTTTATCTTTCTGATAGACAACTTTACATTACATCTCCGACTGTCCCTCTGAAGCAAGGTGTCCCTCAGGGATCTGTTCTTGGTCCATTGCTGTTCATCATTTACATGCTACCTCTGCTTTTACATTGTCCTGGCTTTAATTATCATAAATCATCCAAATATATAGTAAATGTATGTTTTCTCTACTTGCTCAAATTTGCACCTGTATGAATGATATAAAAGATTGGCTCAACTCCAATTTTCTGAAATTAAACATGGAAAAGACAGAAATTGTTATAACTGGAACCCCATCGCTTACTAACAATTCCCACTGACTCTGCCTGTATTATTTCTGGTACTCAAACCATCCAGTAATGTTAAAATCATTTTTCATTCCTCTCTCAGCTTTGAGGCTCATATCAATTCCATCACTAAATCTGCATTTTTTCACCTACATCATTGCCCAGCTCCATCCGTTCCATCCATTCTTTAGTGTTTTGAATGATGCTGAAATGGTTATGCTTTCATTTGATCCCGACTTCTGTAATGCCCTTTGTGTTTTCCTGCTAGCTCCATCGCCCGGCTGCAATATATTCAAAACTCTGCTAGGAGAATTCTCACCCACACCAAATGTTCTGCTCATATCACCCCTATTCTTTTTGATCTCCACTGGCTTCAATCATTGCATGGTGTAACGGAGGTCAGCTAGTAGTTGTTATGCGAGTAAACCTCACTCCTCTGACCTCAAGAGATGCTCTTCAGATGCTTCTCAACGCTTCTCAACAGATGTCTCAACATGCCGGAAGACTTGGGTTCAAGGCCTGTTCGGAGCGGGTCGAGTAGGACCCACGTAGAAGGGTTACATTGGTGCCGTGACCTCAAGAGACGCTCTAGCTACAGATGCTAGACTTTGCTGCCTTTAGCCTCCTTGTTAGAGCGTCCGACTCTCATGCTGGAAGACCCGGGTTCGAGGCCCACTCAGAGGGAGTTGAGTAGGACCCATGTAGAGGGGTTACATTGGTGCCGTGACCCAGATGGGAGTGAAGTTTAGGGGGGTGAGTGTAACGGAGGTCAGCTAGTAGTGGTTGTGCGAGTAAAGCTCACTCACGCTCTTTAGATGCTTCTCAATGCCTTTAGCCTCCTTGTTAGAGTGTCCGACTCCCATGCCGGAAGACCCGTGTTCGAAGCCCGCTCAGAGCAGGTTGAGTAGGACCCGGGTGGAGGGGTTACAACGGCTTGGCTCCTAGTTATCTCTGTAATCTGCTTCTTTCCTACATCCCGACCCGATCACTTCGGTCATCTGAATCTGGCCTTCTCTCAGTCCCTCGATGTCTTCTATGGTAGGCAAATTTAGTGTTGATTCCCTCCCCATGTCTCTCTGCTGTACTATTAATATCTCAGAATTCAAAACCCTCTGAATGTTAGCACTCATAAGTTGTGTTCTGTATTCCTCTGTCCATGATCATATGCTGCGGTGTCTGACCCTGTCAGTAGTTAATAGGGGGGACACAATGTCAAAATGATTGATGATGACCTTTGACCTTCACACCCCATAGGGACCACCCACGATGTTACCCCACCCTCACGATTGACCATTCTATTACCTTTGACCTTTGACATCGATCTCCTCTGGGGAATTGTGAATAACGATGTTGTCCTATGGTTGTTTGGATGTCTTCTGGTGATCAAATTGCAGATGGGTCGTTTATAAACTTTGGCAGGTTGTATTTGAAGTGTTGAGGGTGAGACAAGTGCAAAACACATGTGGCAACATCCGCATTCCATTTCATGAGTATTTAAATAGAGACCGAGATTCTGTGAAAACGGAAAAAAAAAAATTATATTCAGGAAGATCATAATAGGATAAAGAAATAGACATCTTTATCAGTGGTGAGTTTGACAGCCACTCTCACCACTGAGCCCACCCCACCCCTTCATCCACACACACACACACAGACACACACACACGCAGTAGGCTACCCCATTCACAAACAGTCTCAGATTTCACACCTCAAGGTGAAAGAATAGAGAGAGAGAAAATCAATGGAAAAATAAAAGTTGTACGTTTTTTTTTTTTTCTTGGGTGAAAAGAGACTTCCTATATCACAAAATGAGATCCATTGAGGAAACGAATTTGATAACAAAAAGAATGGATAAAGTTTAAAAATATCTCAAAACAGTGTTCTCTTAGCTGTTCTCACAACTTGATGAAACTGGTTCAGAGAAGAGGAAAACACGAGTGTAATTAAAATACATAAAGATAGATGTTTTTTTAAATAAACGTAGAAATATTAATTAGTCTAATCAGCTTTGAATGTGTTTGATCGATCATCTCTCTCACACACACTCTCACACACACACACACACAGACACACACAGACAGACACAGACTACCCCATTTCACAAACAGTCTCAGATTTCACACCTCAAGGTGAAAGAAACAGAGTGATTATTATTATTATTTACCGTTATTGCCGTGAGAGAATCTGTTTACTCACATGCTTGTTCTGGAATCGTTTAAAACAATCGATCTCTTCCAATTGGACCGAGCTGACATCTACAATTTGCTACGATCGTAAAACAAAAAAAAGAAAACACCACGGTTGGTTCACACATGGTTCTATTTGGGTAAAAACACATGTATTTCACACATACGTTGACTATATTGTATCCCTGGGAAAACACTCACAATCATTAATGTCTCTTACGAGTGATTTAAGTATTCTGTTGTGATGTGTTCAAACAAAAGGATAATCTTATTGATTCCTGTTACTACAGTAACTTGAGTAAAAGTTGGATCTGAGCTGCTGTGAGTGAGTGGAGACATCTGCGTATATAAATGAAGTTTAGTTACATTCAAGCTGTTTTAAGACATGAAGACATGAAAAAAACGTTTAGATATGTCATTTTGCTGATTAGAGTTTTAAAGGATAAAATTACTGACTACAGGGTGACTGTTCGTCTCTTTATTGCTCAGTGGAGAGCCATATTATATTTCAGGATTTATAATTTCATAAATAATAAATTATTACATATTTATTTGTGTTATGTCTGTTCTTATTGCGCATGTTCAGTGACGTCCTTTTTGACGCGCAAGTGTAAAGGCTGATACTATTAAAAAATAAAACGATAAATAATGAAGAGTGAGTTACATTGGGATACATTTAACTCATGGCCACGAGAAACAGATGTAGTTGTAGTAATGATCTCGTGGTCATGATAAAACTGAGTGAACGGAACATGTCCCTTCCCGCTCACCGTACATTCACTACTATGGTGGAGCCAGGAGTTTTTCATGGGGGGGAAAATGAGTTTGACTATAAAGAAACACAGTCCTGTACTTTATAGTCAAACTCATTGTTATGTTGAAATAATGAAGAGCGCGAGCACCCTTCTGAACCCTGAACTTGACGCACATGCAGAAGCACGGCGGGAGAACACAAAGATCTGAGATCGTTGAAATAGCATAAATTGCCCCACAAGTATAGCATTTCAAATAAATGAAGACGTCGCTGATCAAGAGGATTATGCAGTATTTGAGAAATGCGATTCTTTATTGACTTGGAAGAATAAACCATGATAATGGAAACTATGGACTTCGACTTGTGAATACAAGATAAGAAGATGTGCTTCAAAACTTGTGGAATAATTGACCCTTCGTCTGCAGTTTGATTGACAGGTGATCTGACCAATCATAATCCGCCATTTTGTCCATCAAAGCGGTCAGGGGAGTTAGTAGATTAACGTTGGTGAACTTGAATCACGTCTTGAAACAACATTCCTTCTGATGTTCATTCATGTTTATTTGATGCTATAAATGAACTAGTGTGAAGAGATGATCGAGGAGCTACAGCGATCTGTCACCACACATTAAACACACACTAGACGCTATTTACTGATTAAACTGCTTTAAATATGAAACTGTTTCACACGTTGTCAGTGTCTCTTTGCTCCGATGTATTTTTCACTTCAGGAGAACATGATGTGTGGCGAGAGAGCGCATAGCAACAGTAACTAAAGGGGGCGGGGCTTTGCGAAGGGACAAACTTTTGCAGTATATCTGACTATTGAACACAAGAAGTCACACCAATATACTCCAGCAAAATACTGTAGAATAAACTCTCACTGCATGTACTCAAAAGAGGCATAAAAACAAGCTTTATATGGGGTTGAAACATTTTGTGTATAGACACAGAGAACTGCTTCAGCTGTCTTCAAAGGAAGAAAATCAACACCACAAATTCTCCTGCTTATTGTCACAGTGACAGAGATCTGTTTCCTCACCAGTCGTGTTTAATCTCTGACACCATCTCACAATCTGGCAGAGATGTAATGTTACGAAGTAATAATACAGTACGGGAAGAAGGAGGAAGGAACCGGCGAACATTGAACGTAACTTTAATCAAATAAATAAACAAACAATAAAACGAAAGTAAAATGGCGGCAGTTCCTCACGGCGACTGCCGCCCACACAAACATAATAAAAACACAACATAAAGTCCAGGCCTGGTCCTCTCTCGTCCTTCACTGTCGTCGCTCCTCTTTTATGCTTCCGGAGCTCCCCCGTGAGAGACACGAGACCGGTGTAGCGCGCAGGTGACGCTCATCATCACTCGCGTCACCGGCCTCGCGCCGTTCCCTCACGCTCTCGCCCGCCCTGCTCGTCACACACATGTTTAAAGAAGATGTGAAAAGTTCATTTCATTTTCAGTAACGTAACACTATGACACCATATTTTGTCAAGCACCTCTAGACAGTTTGTAGATTTATAAAATTACAAGTCTCGATTTTAACATTGTAATCACCTTTCTGTTCAATTCTTTTCTTTCTGCTAACATACATTGCCATTTTTGCCTTGAGAATGGTGGTCTTTGGGTATATTTAACGCTAAAAGTAAAAACTGGTATAGTAAATTTTATCAAAACAAGTAAAAATATCTTTCAACAAGTCAAATAAAGGCTTGAGTCTCATGC
The DNA here is from genome assembly GCA_038088235.1 of Zacco platypus. Taxonomy (NCBI): domain Eukaryota; kingdom Metazoa; phylum Chordata; class Actinopteri; order Cypriniformes; family Xenocyprididae; genus Zacco; species Zacco platypus. The sequence continues at coordinate 730,186 of CM076083.1, forward strand.
AGTTCATAAACATCTTTGAGAACAAAAAGGACATTCTTGTTTAACATTTGGATTTAAAATGGAAATAGAGAATTAAACATTTTATAACAGTTGCTGTTAATTCTCTGAGATCTTTTTGTTAATGGTGGCTTATAAAGTGCCCTCCACTCTTTTACATCTTCCTGTAATTCAAAGACGGTGTGCTAGAGTGAATCAACTCTTTCATGTAAAGCTTTTTTGTTTAAGTGTGGGATATTCTGTGCGCAACAGACCGGTTCGGACACCACTGGCCCAATTCTTCGGTCAGAAAGAACTGCAGCTTCTCCAGAGAGATTGATCTTAATATTTATTGTGTGGATATGCACATCAATGAGGTTTCTGTGAGAAATCAAATAAAGATGATGAATAGAAATAATAATATAACATGAGATTAGAACTGTATAACTATACACTGATAAGTTTATAATGTAACAGTAAAGCAGCTGTATTAAACAGGCGGATGCCGCTAAAAAAGTGTGCGCGCTTTATAATATTAATAATATCAGACAATGGATAAATATTCCCATCAATTCTCCCATGGAGAATTTTGTACAACAAGCATTGTACATTTTTTTCCCCCCAACTTCATATAAATCCATATCTGATGCCTTTTCTAAAAATACACCGTGATATTCCTCTCTATTTGGGGACAAACAACACTTTGGAAAAACATCTTTATCATCAGGCAAACGTTTTTCGACAAAAAACAAATCAAGCATCTTTCTTTTACGGTAAACGCAGCTTGCAAATTCTGAAGAAATTTCTCAACAACTCGAACTGATTTTATACCTAATGAGGTAGTCACATTTTTAAAGTTTGAAACAGTCACAAACAGATGACCAACTCTGGAAAGAAGAGAAAGAAACTTTCGGTGACACAGTTGAAAAACACACTGCTTATAACTCAACTGTGGTCAGAAAAACCAACTGGGTTTATTATACAACACATGATGGTGTCTGACACTGTCCAATCTATCTAGTCTTGCTGAAGACAGTAGATTGTCATGGGCCCTTGTATATTGCCTTGAATTCCCATTTAAATTTCAAAGGTCAATTATTTCACAAAGCCACTTGCGAGAAGGCATATGTGGTCCATATGATCCATATTTTGCTCAACACAATTAAAATCCCCGCCAAGAAAAAGATTTTCTTCGCTATTGCATTTGTCTAAGCTTGAGCATAAAACATCTAAAAAAAATCCATTCTTTCTAATGGTAAAGTGGGGAAATACACACAAATAAAAACACAAACATATTTTTCAAACTGGGCTTGAATCAAAAGTTTCCCCTTCACAATTTCTCCTCTTTGAAGAGGAAACAAACAAGATGGCAACTCCTCCACTATACGTGAAGTTTCATGACTTAGAAATACATGACCATTCCATTCTTTTATCGTCACTGTTTGTTTCTTGTAATAAAAGAACATCAAGTTGTTTCTGTTTCTGGCTCCGTTTACATTTAAAGATGCAATACGCATATCTGCCATGAGTAAAGAATGAAAGGAAACAAAAATTAAGCCATAGAAAGCCATGAAAGAATTATGCCACTTTGTCATCATTATTATTCAGCTGATTTTCCATTTTTGAAACAAATTTTTCCAATCGATATACTTCTTTATCCAGAAAGCAACCTTCACTCATTAGATTCTTAGTGCCTTTAGTGAAACCCCGATATAAGCAATATAATGTTTTATCTACTCAATGCAGTTTAAAACACACACACACATGAAAGAAAAGAAAAGCTCAATCAGCAAACGCCCACAGAGAGAGAGAGAGAGCGATAACTGGCAGTTGAGCGGAGGCCAACATCCTCCTCAACCTGAAGAGAGTCACTGTACTGTTCCAGTGAAACTGACGAGTTTGAGCTCACAAACGTGTGTGGTTTAAGTTTTCGGACCATCTTGATAACTATCAACCATTCGAAAGACCTCCAACATGAACAAACAGCCGTCTCTTCGTCATACGTGACCACAGAGACGACAGCAGCCACACGACTTCCAGGAACGACGGCATTTCTCTTCACTGCATGTAGACAAGTGGCAGAACGAGCAGCTCTGTTCACATCCAAACCTGCACGATTTTCTTCTGCGTTCATGCGAGCTCACGATCACAAATACTTAAGAATCTTACTCAGAGGATGCAGACTTTACTATTGAGTAAGAGTCGAATCACCACCTGCTTATTCATACAAATATATGATGAAATTCGTGATGATCCTCCATGCATTGAGCTTCTATCCTGACGCAGCTTTGCGGTAACAGTGTAATCTACTGAAGACAATCAGAGTCCAAATAAAATCAAATGTAACAATTTATTAATCAGGTAAAAACGTATCAATGCCAATTACAGTTAAGCCAATTCAGACATGATAAATACATAACCTCGATTACTCAAAGGATTTCTCTAAGAGTAAGAAATGCATGAACACAGGGGAGGGTCTCCATGTTTTAGGAGAGTCAATGTTGGAAGATGTTGGACATTTAGCATTTGTGTTCATCATCGTGCTGGAGCTGCTCAAATAACTGTGCCAATGACACAATTCCTAAATCAATACCTTTCCATGACGGAAAAAAAATAGATATATTTCACCATACAAACATGTGTAAGTGATCACAGAGCTGCTGTTAAAAAGCCAGTTTACTCACAAAAACACAAGCTGGTGTCTTCAGGCTTCCTCTGAAGATCTGAATGAGTCAGAGAAAACTGGCAGGATTTCAGTGAATGAAGGTGTTCAGTCTAAAGTCATTCATTCACACTCACTCCTTAAAAAAGCCCCAAAACATCCACACAGGTGTAAAACTGAAGAGTGATTTCAGCGAATGAAGGTGTTAAAACATAAAAGTCGCGGTTCGCAGTGAAAAAAAGAAACAAATCAAAACATAAAATTGCTTCTTGTCTCTTGAACTTTAAACGCTGGTTTACTGAATAAACAAAGTCTGTCAGAACTGCACAAGAGTACAATTTACTGTAATAAAACGAAGAGAAATGTATAATTGTAGTTGTTAGAAAGCGACTTCAGCATCTCTCAGTGTTCAGTTCAAGATGACTGAGATTTGTTTGGTTTCTTGTCTGGAGTTAACTGACGATTCACGATTCAGTCCTGATCTCCATTCTGTGAGCTTTCTAAAATCATGCAGGGCAGAAAACTGAGTTGCACATTTAAATTGCACATTTTTAATGCAGTTCTATAATGATTCCATAGACATTTAAACAGAGGCTGTGATAAAAACCATGACAGATTTATTAAAACATTCATTAAATAATGAAGACATCAACATGTTAGAAATATAATCAATATGTGAATTAGTGCACAAATGTCTTTTCTGAGGTAAATGTGACGTTACTGTTTTCCAGCTGTGTATTGGTGGTTGAAACACTGATCGATTACATGAGACATGACTGATTTCAGTGAGTTGTTCTGGATCTTCTGATGTTCATTCATGTTTATTTGCTGCTGTAACTATACTGAAGAGATGATCAGTTCATGACACACACACAGACACAACCTCACGCTTCTGGTTTCCTGCCTCACCTCTGCGCTGCTTTCATCCATGACTTGGTTCACCACACATGTGTGTGTGTGTGTGTGTGTGTGTGTGTGTGTGTGTGTGTGTGTGTATGACAGGAAGAGGGCTGTGTCTGGACAATCGCTGTCTGCTCTTTAACCCAGAGTGTGTGTGTCAGCGCTCACAGACAAGAGCGTGACTCGAGTGAGATCGTGAAGCTCATCTCCAGGACCTTCTCCGCTCATCTCATGTGTGTAACCTGCTTTTATTCTCTTCGACCCGTCAGCTCGAATATTTCAAATATAAATGAATGAATTACGATTAAAAAATGAATCTGACACGAATAAGAATCATGATCGTGTTCCTCCTTCAATCGTTTGTAAAAGTTTAGAGAGATTTTATGTGCGTCGCATGATTTAATCTCTACACTTTTTACTCTTGATCATCTTTCTGAAATATGAGTGTAAAAGTTTTATGACTGAATAATCTACATTTTATCAGTGATTACAGTTTGTACCCATTGCTTACGCACTAAAACCGAATGCTTGGACCAAAGCCTCGAATCCTAGTAATAACAAGTATCTGTTTTTTTCTCCCCAATACCAATTTATCCAGTAGATGTTTGGGTTTTTTTACTTGTGTTTTGATGATTTGTGATTCTATTTTTCTTTATTAATGTTTGTTTTTTGTAAAAACTCTTGTTTGATTACTGCAGAAATTCATTCAACTTTTAAATTTTACAGAAGAATGAGTCTGAGAAAATGACAATAAAATAGAAAGTGTTTTATATAAAGCCCATCCGTGTGTTGCTGCTGATATGAAAGTGGTGGTTTTGTTGCAAGAATTTCATTTTTAGAAAGGAGTGTTAAGTTTTGATGGCAGTGTTTCATTTTGGTGTAGATGTGAGTTGTTAATCTCCGAGTTTTGACATAATGAGCCAAATTCTGCAAAAAGTGTGTAAGCACTAGGCAAAAACTGTCATTTTTTTTTCCATATAACTTTCATTCTGTCCATTTCAGGCAACGGGCATTTTACATAAAGTTATGTTTTAGTGTAAAATAATGGTAAATGGACCGGTGATTGATGAAGTAGGCTATGTCGTGTAATATTTGGGGGAACAGCATGAATTTTGACAAGAAAATGTCATTTGTGTGTCTTAATGTGATTATATTGGCTTTAAGTTCGTGAACTTAAGACGACTTTGAAATGATTTGTACATCAATAACCTGCTGTATTCTCGATGTGATAGCTCATCATGATAAGCCAATTCAATGTTCATCAAACTGCTTTTTTT